>VZTI01001632.1:21842-39485 GCA_013397865.1 Struthidea cinerea | reverse complement strand
ACCTGACTTCTGTCAGAGGATATTCTCCTCCAAATTTGTCCAAACTAGGACACACAGGAATTAAGGACCTCCAGCAAACCGAGAGCTGTGGCGGTGTTTTCCTCCGCGTCTTCGTGCGGTTCTGGCACAGAGCTCGCAAGTGAAGATGCGTTCATTTAAATTTAAAAAAGGAAAATGCGTTAGAAAAACTTGCCGGGACTGTCCTGGAGATATTTAAAGATCCCCTAGAAATCTCTGCTGCTTTCCTGGAGGTTTTTTATTTATAGGCACGGGGAATTTTTTGATCCTGGAACAATAAATTGATCGTGGCTCTTTTCTCGGACGGAATTCTGGCCTTTCCTCGGGTCTTCATCTCCGAGTGCAGACAGAGAAACTCACTTTCAAAAAACAAAAATCCAAACCCCAGAGCTGCTCTCATTTGCAGGCAAACAGAGAAGAGGACAAAGGTTTGGCTACCTCAGGTTTTTTAGAGAAGAGATGAAAAGAGAGGAAAAAAAAAACCAAAACAATCTTTGCAGCAACACTTCAGGAGATCAGCCCTGGGAAATGAAAGGATTTGGGGGTTGTTTTTCTCCAGCCTCCACAGCACCTCCAACAAAAGCTGAGGTGGAAAGCAGAGCGTGAGCCACTTGCCTCCGGTGAATCGATAACGCCGGCGTGGCTCCATCTCCAAATCCTTTTGCCAAGCAGATTTTCCTTTGGCAAAAGGATCAACCGACCCCCCTGGCTGCGTGAATGCAGGAACAACTGACACAATCCCAGATCACAGCCGCTCTTCCCGCGGAAATCGTGGGCGCGGACATGGATTTACACAAACCCGTGGTCAAAACATTCCTTCGAGAGCTTGCTGCTGCTGATTCACCGCGTTAATAAATGACACAAACATTTCTGGGTGATTTTTCGGCCAGCCTGGCATTTCTCTGCGTGCGATTCCCGCCTGGATTCAGCTCATTCCTGGAAGAACCCGCCAAAAACCTCACCAAAAAACCGTGGGGATCAGGCACACGTTGGACTCTGGGAGGTCTTTTCCACCCTCAGGGATTCTGGGATTTTGCTCGGAAAAGCATCGATTTTAGGTGCGTGGAAAAGCACCTCCCGAACATCAGGAAGCAGCGATAAAAACGGGGATAATTCCGTAGATTTCTGTGGATAGCTGCCCTCAGGAACTGCCCCCACCTCCAGCAGATCCTCCGTGCCCAGCACAAAATTGCTCCAGGATTTTCTTCAATCTTCCAAGAGGCGACGGCAGAGCCCCACAAAGCTTTTACAGCCCCAAAACCCTGAATTCCCCTCACGCTCCTCTCTGGGTTTGTTTCCCTCCCCCTCACACACAGGCTAAGGACGCAACATTCCTGGCTGGAAATATGGAAAAATAAAAGCAAAGCAGCAGAGCTGGAAAAATGTGGTTTGTTTTTTTTCCCCCTGGATCTAAGGCGCGTAAAAGTGATGGGACAAGAGGCTCCTCGTGCTCTTGCCCACGTGCTCGGAACTACGTGAAAAACGAAGGGAATTAGAGGAAAAATGGGATTTTTCTTGTGGAAACTGCACTTTATGCCACGGAAATCAGAAATCTGGCCCTTTTCTAGCTCGTTTTGTGCTGGATTCATGCAGCCCCTCAAAGGAGCCAGAGGGTGGAGAGAGACGGGAGGGGACAGCCCCGGACATTTGGGTCACCAAGGACATTCCCAATGTTTAGGGAAGGGGGAGGTCGTGAAGAGAAGATCTAAAGAGAGAAGTTTATAGCCAGGAGGGCACCCCGAGTCCTAAGGAATGGACTGTGAGATCCTATCAAGTACAGGCCGTCTCCACATCATCTCACACATCCACAAAAACACAGAATCATGGAACGGGTGGGGTGGGAAGGGACATTTAAAGCCCATCCAGTCCTCACCCCTGACACCTTCCACTGTCCCAGGCTGCTCCAAGCCCCAATGTCCAGCCTGGCCTGGGACACTGCCAGGGATCCAGGGGCAGCCACAGCTGCTCTGGGCACCCTGTGCCAGGGCCTGCCCACCCTCCCAGGGAACAATTCCTTCCCAATATCCCATCCATCCCTGCCCTCTGGCACTGGGAAGCCATTCCCTGTGTCCTGTCCCTCCAGCCCTTGTAAAGAGTCTCTCTCCATCTTTCCTGCAGCTCCTTCAGGCCCTGCAAGGCCACAGTGAGGTCACCCCAGAGCTTCTCCTCTCCAGGCTGAACAATCCCAGCTCTCCCAGCCTTTCCTCCCAGCAGAGCTGCTCCATCCCTCAGGAATCTTGGTAGCATCCTGTGGATCTGCTCCAATAGATCCGCATCTTCCTCGTGCTGAGGGCCCCTGGGAAGTTCTAACACCTCAGGTTGGTGTTAGGACTTCCCAGGGGCTCCCCAGCAGCCAAAACTGAGCCTTGTTGAGCTCCAAAGGCACTTTCCCAATCCCTGCTCCCTGCCCAGCTGAGCAGGGACAATCCAGTGGGAAATGCCAACGGGAAGGATTTTTCTCGCTGTGCCTTTCTGCTGACGAAAACAGAACAGCGACATGAAAAGTCTTTAGGAAAACCATTTAAGGGGGATCAGCAAATCTCAGCTGCGAACAGAGCGTGTCCCTTGAGCTGTCGCGGTGCCGCGTGCTCCCCATCTGGGGGGCTGGAAGCAGCTCCTGCCCCGGGATTGAAGGATGATCAGGGACACAGACACACGCTGGGACAGCGGCAGCTCCTGGAGCACGGGGCCGACAGCAGGAACACATCGCTGGGCACAGAACAGAGCAGCGAAACACAGGGACATTCCTGCAGGTTAAACAGCCGGGGAAATGGCTCCTCTGAACAGCAGGGACGGAGCAAAGCCTCTCGCCGCTGATTCCTGGGGTTTAAAGGATCCCGTTGGACCAAGGTGATCGGAGGGATGGAGCAGCTCTGCTGGGAGGAAAGGCTGGGAGAGCTGGGATTGTTCAGCCTGGAGAGGAGAAGCTCTGGGGTGACCTCACTGTGGCCTTCCAGGAGCTACAGGAAAGATGGAGAGAGGCCCTTTACAAGGGCTGGAGGGACAGGACACAGGGAATGGCTTCCCAGTGCCAGTGGGCAGGGATGGATGGGATATTGGGAAGGAATTGTTCCCTGGGAGGGTGGGCAGGCCCTGGCACAGGGTGCCCAGAGCAGCTGTGGCTGCCCCTGGATCCCTGGAAGTGCCCAAGGCCAGGTTGGACATTGGGGCTTGGAGCAGCCTGGGACAGTGGAAGGTGTCCCTGCCCATGGCACAGATGGAGACAGATCCTCTTTAGGATCCCTTCCCAAACCATCCTGGAATTCTGTGACCCCTGGAGGAGGAGGATGGAGGGTGAGCCAGCACGGAGTGTAGGGACACTGCGGATGGCCCCAGGAGGGACCAGAGTGTCCCCACAGCCCCAAGCCCAGGGCTCAGAGCCGAGGAAAAGCCTCTCCGTTCAGCAGGACTCCGCTGTCCTCGGAGCCAGAGAAAAGCAAACAGCTCCTCTGTGATGCAATTCGGTCTCTGCTCTCCTCCAGGGGGAAAAGAGAAGGAAAATTACTTTTTTTTCCTCCAGAATCTGGGGAGAATTAATCTAGATTTGACCTTTGTCTGCAATCCCTTGCCGGTTAACCTTCCTCAAGCAGAGCAGATGCCTGGGGCTGCAGAATGATTCCAAAGCAGAAATCCACGTGGTTTAAACAGTCCTGGTGGGAAAAGGGCTCCGGGATGTGTAAGGAGAAGCCTCGTACAGCCACAAAGCACTTCACACCCCCGATCAGGAAGCCCCGAGAGCACAGGGCTCACCGCACACCCAGAGAAAGCAGAAATTAGCCAGCGAAACTCCTGCCCCAGCCCCCGCTCAGGCGAAGCAGCTCCTTTTTGAGCAGCTTTTTGAAAAACTCAGCCTTTCTGTGTGTGTTAACGAATCATTCCAAGGGGAAAAAAAGGAGCGTTGTAAGAAGGAACACGAGGTTTGCCTCTCCCCGCAGGGCTGGGGTGGGTACACCTACTCACCCCTGAGCCACTGAAGGGTTCGCCTAGGAGGCCAACAGAGCTTTGGAAACACTGCCTCGTTTGGGGGGTTTTTCAAAAAAACCATGGCATGACACAAGCACAAAGCTGCGGGAATGATCACTGGTCTCTGTTATTCCCAAAAAATCAGCTTTTGGCTGGAGGGTTTTGGTTTGCTTTCGCAAATAACGAAAAGCCTCCAGTTCCTATCCCAGCGCGAGAAATGCACGTTTCCGAAGCCTTGCTCTGGATTTCCATGGAATAAATACTTTCCCCCAGTTCGCATAAAGAGCTTGATTCTTTCCCCCCTCTGTAATCTGCCCCGAACATCCATTCCCGTGCTGCTGCTGCTGCTTGGCACCAGGCAGCCAAAGAGCCCCCCAGGAGTGCTGGATTCCTGGGTGAGCCCCTGCTCCCTGCACCGGCAGCTGATGGGATCCCAGTCTCCACACTGGACACCTTTCCATGGCTAAGGGCGGCCGCAGTTCATGTCCCTGGGGAATAGATGGATTTAACACAGGTGGAATGAACACCCCCGAGCCAGGGCTGCGCTCAGCCAGGGGGGATGTGCACAGGCGAACTCCCTGCAGACCTCCCACGCATCCCAGCCACAGGAGCCACAGAATCCCAGGATCCCTGAGGCTGGAAAAGCCCTCCCAGCCCATGGAGTCCAAGCTGTGCCCGATGCCCACCTTGTCCCCAGCCCAGAGCGCTGAGTGCCACCTCCAGCCCTTCCTTGGACACCTCCAGGCATGGGCACTCCAAACCTCCCTGGGCAGCCCCTGCCAAGGCCTGAGCAGCCTTTCCATGGAGAAATTCCTGCTGCTGTCCAACCTGAGCCTCCCCTGGCCCAGCCTGAGGCCGTTTCCCCTTGTCCTGTCCCTGTTCCCTGGGAGCAGAGCCCGACCCCCCCGGCTGCCCCCTCCTGTCAGGGAGTTGTGCAGAGCCACAAGGTCCCCCCTGAGCCTCCTTTGCTCCAGGCTGAGCCCCTTTCCCAGCTCCCTCAGCCGCTCCTGGGGCTCCAGCCCCTTCCCAGCTCCACTCCCTGCCCTGGACACGCTCCAGCCCCTCCCGGGCTCTCTGGCCGGGAGGGGCCAGAACTGGACACAGCCCTCGAGGTGCAGCCTCACCAAATAAAATCCATGAACAGGATTTATGAACAACACAGGAATTTCTGCAGGAAAGGAACAGACACAGAGATTTCCCAGCTCACCGAGGGACGGGAGCACACAGACCCTGCCGTGTGTGAGGAAAGCAGCCACCGGCAGAGATGCGACTCTGCACCATGGAGAGGCCAAAGCAAGTGAGTATTTTTGGAAGAAGCGAGGCAGAGACTCCAGACGAGATCCCTGCCATCCCCCAGCCTGTCTGTGCCCAAGCAGGTGGGTGGCTGCAAAGTCACACCAGATGCCAAGTCATGTTCCCTCCAAATCCCCACAAAATGCTGCATGGGCACAGCTTAAACCTCTCTTTTGTCTGAAATCACTCTGTGAGCACCTCACATCCAGCAGGGAGAAACTTGGAATCCCAGAGCGGTTTGGGAAGGGACCTCAAAGCCCATCCAGTGCCACCCCTGCCACGGGCAGGGACACCTTCCACTGTCCCAGGCTGCTCCAAGCCCCAATGTCCAGCCTGGCCTTGGACACTGCCAGGGATCCAGGGGCAGCCACAGCTTCTCTGGGCACCCTGTGCCAGGGCCTGCCCACCCTCCCAGGGAACAATTCCTGCCCGATATCCAACCTAAATTTCCCACTTCAGTTTGAAGCCGTTCCCCTCTATCCTGTCACTCCAGTTCCTGACACGGAGTCCTCCTCCAGCTTCCCTGCAGATCCCTTCAGACTGGAAGCAGATCCCTTGGATCCTTTAAGCCTCCACAGAACCCAAAACGTTGGAAATAACCCATTCCCTGTTTCCAGAGTGGGTGGGCAGCGGAGCAGTGTGGAAGAGGGAGGAAAGCACAGCAGCACACAGAGACTGCGGGGCCACAGCAGCAGCGCCCGCTCGTTTCTCTCCGAAGTGGAAGCCAAACACAGCAAAAGATGAACATAAAATGTTTTATAACAGCATCGCTACCCAATGAATTTTTATTTTGTGAGCCCGTGGTAATGAACTCCTATTTTGGGAGCCCATGCAAAAAAAAATTGCAATTCCCAGACAGCAGAAAAAACCCATCTTTTCAATGAACTTTTCCTTCCTCCCGGTGCTGAAGGTGGCTGCCCCAGAGTACAGGAAAGGTGTTTGCTCCTCAGCATCCCTCACCAGCTCCATTCCCCCTCATCCCTCACCCCATCATCCCTCACCCCATCATCCCTCACCCCAACATCCCTCACCAGCAGGGAGCCAAATCCAAAGAAAACCCACCCAGCCCAGGGAGAGCACGGAAGAATTCCTCTGAGGGGGTTTCTGGACTTTTATATGAATATTCCCAAGGTTGGAGGCCAAGATGTCCCTGGTTCATCTCCAGGTTCCATTCAGCACTTTTCCAGGTTAAATCCAACTCAGTGTCACTAAAATCCACCAAAAAACACCTGTGCCGGGGGCTGCTCTGGAGAACTTCCACGGAGCTGCACAGCCAAGAAGCAAAAATCATCTTCCTGCTTTGGAAGGACCCTGGGAACACCCTGTCCCCTCCCATTCCATGGATGCAGCTTTGAGGGACTTCCAGAAAATCCCCTGGGAACACCCTCATCCCTCCCATCCCAGGGATTCAGCTTTGAGGGACGCAGAGCCATGCAGAAAATCCCCTGGGAACACCCTCATCCCTCCCATCCCAGGGATTCAGCTTTGAGGGACGCAGAGCCATGCAGAAAATCCCCTGGGAACACCCTCATCCCTCCCATCCCAGGGATTCAGCTTTGAGGGACGCAGAGCCATGCAGAAAATCCCACAAGCACGAGTCCACAGCTGATGTCAGGGGAGCTCAGGAGCCGCCGCCTCTCCAGGAATATAAAAGCTCCTCCACTCATCTCCACTGCCCTGACTCCAGAAGAAACCTCCCCCTCTGATCCCTACGCAGCAATTCCAGCCTGAAACGCTTTGTTTGATAACTCAAAGTGAGTTCTGGATGAACAGGACGAGCTAAAGGGCAGAAAAATCCCCGTATCAGTGATGTAGCGGAGGCTTTTTCCCTTGCACACTCTTATCTCGCTAATCACACTGCACAAGTACTCACACCTGGGGACTTCAACCTCAGCTCAGGTTTTCCAGAGGGAAAATTAATCCAGATGAATACTGAAGGGCTCTCTAAGCTCAGGCAGCTGCACAGGCTCCTGCAGCACAGCGCAGCTTTCCTGCACTCTGCAGGTCATGCTGAAGCCAGCCAGGGAGACTCTGGACCCAGACCCGAACATCCCTGCAGGGCTCTACCTCATCCCCCAGCCCCTTTCCACAGGGATCAGCCCCCCTGGACACTCCACTCCCAGCTGGGACTGGTGCCTGATGTCACAGAGCCCTTTGTGTGCTCATCCCCTGCAATTCGAGCATCACCCTCTGCAGTTTGGATGCACCAGGAGCTGTGGCTGAGCCCAGCAAAAGCACAAAGGTTTTGCACTCTGGGCTTAAAATCATCCCCTCAGCTCTGTCCCAGCTCAGGGGCATGGCCAGGAATGTCGCTGCGGATGGAGGGTGAGGAAAAAAGGGGGTTTGCCCCAACCAAATCGTTTTAGTAGGAACATCAGCAATGTGCAACCCGTGGGGAAAAGGAAGGAATAAAATGCAGTGCCAGGCACCTCTTCCTTCACCAAACTGGGGACAGAAGAGAGGAGCAAGGCTGCAGGGTGCACTCTGGCCTTGGACAACTCGAACTGGACAAATCCAGCGGGCACAGACACACCAGCACAGGAAAATCAAACTCGTCTGCTCGGTCTTTAATGAAGCAAGCTTGAAGGGGGCATTCCAAGCCCCACCTGTCCAAAGGCTCTTCCTGGCCAACAGGGAAGGCTGGATATTTGTGCCCAGGGCAGTGGTGGAGTCCCCATGGCTGAGGTGTTCACGGAACGTGTGGATGTTGCACTCGGGGACGTGGGTTAGTGGTGAACAGGCTGCCGGTGCTGCCTCATAATTGGACTCGATGACCTTAAAGGTCTTTTCCAACCTTAATGATTCTGTGACTCCATGATTTACTCTGAGAAAAGCAGCTGGTTCCCTCCCCTCTCCCACCACCCCCGCGGTGATTCTGTTCCCCCTTTCCTGCCCAATCTCCTTCCAGAATCCTTATCTTTATTTTCCCCGGCAATCTGAAAACACAAAGCAGCGGGGGAAATGCCCTGACTGTGCTTCTTTCCCGGGGCAGGTTTGTATTTACAGCACAGCCGAGGCTGAGGGCGCAGAACAGCCCCAAAATCCGTGTTCAGCATGCGCTGGCTGCAGCGTGAGGAGCGCTCAGCCCTCCTGTGATTCTCCACGCCGCTGTTTTCCTCCTTCCCTACAGCAAATTCCCCAGCCCAGGCAGGAATGTTATCCCCTCACATCTCCTGATTAGCATTCGAGGCCAGGGGAGCGTGAGGGAATTTTTAAACAGAGCCAGGTTCCCTGGTCCAACTCCCGCACAGTCGCGGCCGGAGCACCAACAGGCTCCCACCTCCCCGCCGCGCTCCAGGCCCAGATCAGCAGAAGGGCTTGGTTTTGTGGTGAAAAACAACATTAAAATAGGGCACGGGCATCGGTAAGAGCTCGAACCAAGCTGCGGAACCGAAACGTCCGTGGAATTCACTCAGCTGGCGAAGGGGGCTCATAAAACGCTCAAATACAAGCAGGCATCGCTGTCCCGTGACTTTAACCCGCCAGGCCAGCACCAGAGCAGCGGGCAGGGCCTGAGCCCAGCGATTGCCCTGCACAGGAGGCAGAACTTCTGCCCTGGGCAGTGCCCAGCCCTGCACAGATTGTCCAGAGAGGCTCTGGGCTCTCCTCCCTGGGGCTGTTGCAGAGCTGTGTGCACACAGTGCTGTGCCCTGTTCTCTGGGATGGCCCTGCTGGAGCAGGGAGGTGCCACCAGGTGCCCGCTGTGCTCCCTGCAGCCTGAGCCGCCCTGGGATCCTGCGATTTTCAATTCAAAGTGCTCAACGATATAAATAAATCCCAGTAAAGGATGCTGGGGCTTTCAGGATCACCGAGAAGGCTCCTCAGAAGTGAAATTATCCGGTAGATTCCTGGGAGAGAAGCTCTGGATGTTGCTCCAGTAAGTGCTGCAATCCACACACAGGTCAAATTCAGGGTGAAGAAAAGATCCTAAAATCCCAGAATCACTGAGGCTGGAAAAGATCACCAAGTCCAACCTTTGGCCAAATCCCACCATGCCCAGAGCACTGAGTGCCACATTTACTCATTTTTTGAACATGTCCAGGGGATGAACATCCACCACTCCCCGGGCAGCCCCTGCCAAGGCCTGAGCACCCTTTCCATGGAGAAATTCCTGCTGGTGTCCAACCTGAGCCTCCCCTGGCCCAGCCTGAGGCCGTCTCTCCTCACCCTTTGAGCTCTGTATCCACCACCCTAACCTGCCTCTAATTTGATTTCCCTTTATCTGCATTACCCACCCAGGCAGAGCAGAGCAAACCTTGCCCTCCAACTCGGCTCTGCTTTTGAAAATCAACATTAAAGCCTGGTTTTGCTGATGCCTTTGACAGCCTGGGTCCCTTCCCGGTGGGGATATTCCATGGTTCTCCATGCCAGGACAGCAGCGGGGGAACTGCAGCCCGAAACCCAGAGGTGGGAGGGACACACAGAATGTGCCCTTTTGCTCAGTGCCCTGGCTGGACTCAAGCAGCACAGATTGTTAATGAAATACAGGGATAGGCCTGGCCTGCTGAAATTAAAGAATTGCTATTATTGGTGGCACCAGCTGGATCTTATCTTACTTTTACTGCGGGGAAGAAGCTGTCCTTGAACAGCACACAAATGCCCAGCTCCACCGGTTAAGCTGGAAATATCTCACTCTTGCATTCCCCACCAGAGAAAGCTTTCTGAAAACGAGGGCTCTTAGAAGGTGAATTAAACTTTACGCTAAATTCAAATAATTCCAGGCATTACAGCCATCAGAAATGGCGGCCTGGAATTCAGGGGTGTGTTACACCTCTTTTCTCTGCCACAACGCCATTATGGCTGGCAATTAACAAATCCTGACGGGATTTGCTTCACGGGATCCCTTCTTTTAAACCACCGGAGTGAAGAAAAAAAAAAGGCTGACGGGTCTCCACAACACGTTCGTTGCATCATTTAAGATGTAATAAAATGCTTTCAATCCATGGGGGAGAAGTCTGAGAGTTCTACAAGTTGTGGGAGCCTTTTCTGGGACTGGATGGGCTTTAAGGTCCCTTCCAACCCAAACCCGTCTGCGATCCTAAACACGCTTGTACCCCTAATTTAGGGGTGAGCCTCTGGTTATGTCTTTAATGAAAAAAAAAAGGTTCATATAAGGCTGTCCACAGATCCCAGTTTCTCCTCCTGATAAAAGAAATCAAAACCTGCAGAGCTTTGCTCCTCAGCTCTGTGCTGGAAGGACCTGGAGCTGCTGGAGAGAGCCCAGAGGAGGCTCCAGGATGATCAGAGGGATGGAGCAGCTCTGCTGGGAGGAAAGGCTGGGAGAGTTGGGAATGTTCAGCCTGGAGAGGAGAAGCTTTGGGGTGACCTCACTGTGGCCTTCCAGGGCCTGAAGGAGCTGCAGGAAACATGGAGAGAGACTCTTTACAAGGGCTGGAGGGACAGGACACAGGGAATGGCTTCCCAGTGCCAGAGGGCAGGGCTGGATGGGATATTGGGAAGGAATTGTTCCCTGGGAGGGTGGGCAGGCCCTGGCACAGGGTGCCCAGAGCAGCTGTGGCTGCCCCCGGATCCCTGGCAGTGTCCAAGGCCAGGCTGGACATTGGGGCTTGGAGCAGCCTGGGACAGTGGGAGGTGTCCCTGCTCATGGAATGAGCTCTGAGCTCTTTTCCAGCCCACACCATCCCAGGATCCCGTGCTGCAGCAACGGCAGACAAACATTTGACTCTGCAAACAGCGTGGGCAAAGGTGTCAAACGGCACCAAACGCTCTCTGGGAGGGCTCTGCGAGTTGGTTTTTCGAGTGAGCTTTCCCAGGGGGGCACGGTGAGGTCAGGGCTGCTGCTGGGGAAGGTGGAGGGGGAAAGGAGCCCGCAGACAGACGGAACACAGGAGCTGCGACCGAGGCAAACGCTGCTTCGTTTTAATGAGCTCCCAGCATCCCAACCTGCCTCTGCTCTGCTCCTCAGCAGCCACCCCAGGATTTGTCTGCAGGGAAGAGGCAGCAGCAAGTAGCAAGGAGCCAAGGCAAACATTGGGGTTTTACAGTGTTCCTATAATTACTGTGCCTTCCACTGTCCTCTTAATTGGTGTTTGCAGAGCTGGCTTCCCGCGGTGCTGTCTGTGGGAATGCAGGACCCGAGCCAGCAGCAGCAAAGTGGATTTAATCTAATGAACTGAGCCACTGCCACTGCCCAGAGTGGCAAATTCGGGGACTGAGCTCAGGTACCTCCACGGGGAGAGAAACACACGCTGTGGAACCACCAGCTATTCCCACACAGAATCATGGAACCATCAGGGGTGGAAAAGACCTCCAAGGTGACCGAGTTCAGCCTTTGACAGAACGGCATCTTGCCCACTAAGCCACGTCCCCAAGTGCCACATCTCCTTGTTTTTTCAACACTTGCAGGGATGGGGGCTCCAAACCTCCCTGGGCAGCCCCTGCCAAGGCCTGAGCAGCCTTTCCATGGAGAAATTCCTGCTGCTGTCCAACCTGAGCCTCCCCTGGCCCAGCCTGAGGCCGTTTCCCCTTGTCCTGTCCCTGTTCCCTGGGAGCAGAGCCCGACCCCCCCGGCTGCCCCCTCCTGTCAGGGAGTTGTGCAGAGCCACAAGGTCCCCCCTGAGCCTCCTTTGCTCCAGGCTGAGCCCCTTTCCCAGCTCCCTCAGCCGCTCCTGGGGCTCCAGCCCCTTCCCAGCTCCGTTCCCTGCCCTGGACACGCTCCAGCCCCTCCAGGGCTCCCTGGCCAGAACTGGACACAGCAGTGCCAGAAGATCCACAGCAAGGCCGATAAAAGGACGTGGTGATGCTTTAGGTCCCACAAAGAGTCTGTTGTTTAAAAAAGGCAGCTCCAAACCAGCCAATTTGGGCGGCGGGGCGCAGCTTTTCAGGCTGTTTCACTTCCATGCCACACTGAACTCATGCAGTGCTCTGATCTGAAGGAAAACCAACGAGTTTTGCATTAGACCTCAGGAGATGGTTGACAAAATGGCCTTACAGGTGCTGTTATAAATAAGAGGCTTCAGCAAAATAAAAACAAATCAGGGAATTCACTGGAAGAGCTTCAGTAGGCACATAAAAAATGTGCTGCTTGTTCAGGAACACAAAGCAGGGCAGACAGAGCTCAGAGCCCGAGCAGAGCCCTCCCTGTGAAGGCCCAGTGCCCACAGGCCCTGGATCGCAGCTGCTGGGCTGTGCCAAGGCTTTGGGCAGGTTCAGGGCTGGCATTCAGAGCCTCAGGGGCTCTGCCATAACTCACATTCCCGTGGCAGAGCTCTCGGCCCAGCCTGTGCAGTGCCACCCGTGCCCCGTGGGGCTGCAGACGAAGCCCAGGCGCCGCGGCAGCAGCACATCCCGCACGCAGGAACCCGGGCACCTCTCCTGTGTCACAAAACGCTTCCAGCGGTGTCACAGAGCAGTCAGACTGATGGTTTTCCCCACAAACTACCTGCACCGCTGCCAAAGCCCCTCGCTGGGGCAAAGCTGAGCTGTCCGGCTCTGCCCCATGGAAAACGTGTGGTGCTGAGAGCAAATTTCAGTCGCCGGCTCCCAAAGTGTCCCCCCGTGAGTCCTGCAAACCCATGGCCCTCAGCCGCTCCTCGTGTGGCCCCTCCAGACCCTTCCCCATCCCCGTGTCCCTCCTCTGGTCACTCTCTGACAGATTTAGATCCTTTTTGTCCTGTGGTGTCCAAACTTCCCCCTGTTGCTGGGGGTGTCCCTGCTCCACCAGAAACCCGGAGTGTGTTCCTGATTCAGCAGCAGAGTGTCCCAGCCTCCCCAGGCTGCTGCTCCATCCTCATCCTCATTCCAGCAGCTCCATCTGATCTGTCTGCCCCTTTCACGTGTGGCTTGTCCCGCTCCTCTCCAGCTTTTCCAGGGAAACGGCTCCATCCTCCCTGTCCTGCCCCAAAGCCTCTCCTCAGCCACACAACAGCTGCTTTCAACCTGCACATCTACATTGGAACGTAACCAAAATCCACTAAATCAGGCCCAGAATCAAGCTCTAAATATTTCTTTTCACAATTCCACGTCCACATGGACTTTGCCTAAATCTCCCCTCCCGAATCTCCTTGGGACTGGGGGATTAACTCTTAAACCTCTTTAAAAACCAGCTCCAGTCCCCAGGCACAGAGCAAACCACCCCGAGTCAGAGTGGAAAACCGGCCATTCCCAGGCAAAACAAACCATTTTCCCACCGAATTCCTGCACGCCAACCCTTCAGAGAAAGGGAATGTTTAGCACAAGGCTGTTTTCACCCCCAAGTGCACCCAGACCGTCCGCTGTCACTGATCCTGAGCCACTCAGCGTCGTGCCGGGGCCAAAAAGTCTCGGAGAGGCTCCTTCAGGCAGCTGAGCTGTGGCAGGAACGACCCGGGAGCAGCCTGGGGAGCTCGGTTGGTTCAGCAGGAGCTCTGCTTCAGCGCTTGCAGCCAATAGTGTCAATGTTTCAGTCGCAGAACACTCTTTGGGGTTGTTTTTGTAACAAATCAATGCTTTACCGCAGCCCGGAGCTGGATTACAGCTGATTATAATCATCTGTTGTAAGCCTGGGATCCTCAGGTCCTTGCCCCAAACAGGATGCTGCTGACACAGGATGAAAAGCTGCCTAATGAGCTTTTCTTAGCGATTAAAGCACATTAATAGGAAATTGATTTAATTACACTCTGATCTACTGGAAATCATCAACAGCTCCTTGTGAAAGCATTAGGACTTGTGCTTTTCCTGCTCGGGAGGAGGTGAATACCTCGGTAATGGAGTTCTGGTCTCAATTTCCCCGGTTTTCTTTCCTCAAGTTCTTAACCTTTAATACCGGGTGTGCATTAGAGGCTGTGAGAATAACAGAACTCCCTCCAGAAATTGGTTTGGCTGAGAATCAATTGCCGGGCAATTTGCATTGCAATTCGCTGTTTCCTGAGGAGAAAAGGGAAGAGCTCCGTGAAATCCGAGAGGCAATTCCCGGCTACCCCTCGGACAGAACCTCCGTGCTCAGGGACACATCCCCACGCCGAGGCACCGCGAACATTCCTGCTGCCGTCTCCTGCGGGTTGTGCCTCAGGAGTATTGGGCTCTACTCAGAGCAGCACGAGGCAGTGGACACCGGAATCCAGTGCGATGCTCAGGGAGCACCGCTGGTGTCCCACCCCCTTTGGAAGCACCCAGAAGCTCCAGATGGAATTATATCCTTTGCTTTGCTGAGCTGAGAAGTAGCACAGCTCCAGGGAAAGGACTGGAAGCTGTGCCCACACAGCTCCAGGCAACGAGGGGGCACAGGCTCAGCAGACACTGAAGTTCTGGAGGGTCACACATCAGAGGAAGAATTGTAGAATTACGGAATATCCTGAGCTGGAAGGGGCCCACAGGGATCATGGATCCAGCCCCTGGCCCTGCACAGACACCCCAACAATCCCACCCTGGGCATCCCTGGCAGCGCTGTCCCAACACTCCTGGAGCTCTGGCAGCCTCGGGGCCGTGCCCATTCCCTGGGGAGCCTGGGCAGTGCCCAGCCCCCTCTGGGGGAAGAGCCTTTCCCTGATCCCCAGCCTGAGCCTGCCCTGGCCCAGCTCCAGCCGCTCCCTGGGTGCTGTCCCTGTCCCAGGGAGCAGAGATGGGAGCTGCAGCCCCTGGTGAGGTCTGACCTCCGTGTGCTCCAGCTGAACAAACCCAGTGCCCCCAGCTGCTCCTCGTGAGGCCCCTCCAGCCCCTTCCCCACCCCCGTGTCCCTCCTTTGGTCACTCTCTGGCAGCTTCAGATCTTCTCTGTACTGCGGTGCCTGAGCCGCCCCCAGGACAGGGACGTCCCTGTGGCTGCAGGGCGCTGCTGACCCACATCCAGCTCGCCAGGGACCAGGAGCTGCTGGAGAAACCCGGCACAGTTCTTCCACGCATTTGCCTCAAGAGACATTTGGCTCTGCCTCTCACAAGAATTAAAGCCCACCAAACAAAAAACCCATCCCTACACCTTTGCAGGGCCCCTGGGAGCTGGGCAGGGGTGAGGCCGTGTCCGGGGAGGAGCTGGAGCAGCCCTGGAGCTGCCGACACCATCCCAGGCAGCTGCGCCCGCCCTGGCTGCCCCCGCATCTCCAGCCTCATCCCACACATCCCCCTCGCTCTGCTGGGAATGTCCCCAAGCGTAGGAGCAAAGCCTCGAGCACAGATTTCCAGCGGAGTGAAGGGAGCTGCTTTAAGAGCTGGGGAAGGGGTGACACGTGGCAAACCCGGGCCATTTGTGTGCACAGCCTCGCGAGTGCTCGGGGCAGCTGAGCCGAAGGCAGGAGCGGCACCGCCATCCTTGCCGTGCTCCTGCCGTGGAAGGGACTATCCCACCCACATTCCACCCCCATGGACCAGCGCAGAGGCAATGCCGCAGGAAATCACGGCACACGCAGGCAGCAAAGGCACAACAGCACAGCCACTTGCTCCAGTTTCCTTCCCTTGCCAAAATCCCAGCACGGGGCACTCCCACACTCAGCAGCTCCAGGGAGCACAGGCAGCAAGGTGCAATTCCAGCCCAGGATCCCTGGGCAGCTGCCTGGGGAGGACCTCCCGGCAGAGCTGGCTCCATGGCAATGTATATTCATGGCAAGGAAGGCTGGATCCACAGGAGCAGCCTTCTCCTGGGACACTCCTACCCCGTGGGCATTAACGAGCTTTCAAAAGTTACCATTAAATACCCGGGTCTGTCCCAAGGGATGCTCCCTGTGGAGCTTCCAGGTATTTATTCCATTAGACATCCTGATGTCTGAGCTGTTTGCCATCGCTTTGGTGTTAAACTCATTCCAAAGATTGTTCCCATGCTCACTGCTCCCTTCCTGCCCCACGTTCCTGCAGCATTTCCGAGCATTTCCCACAGACCCTTCTGGGAGATTCTCTCTGTCTTCCCTCGGACGAATCTGTCCAGGTCAGCCTGGAGTATCCCTTGGTGCGAGAACCCAAATTCTCCACTAAAACACCTGCACGAGTTCTCAGCCTGGTGTCACCTCACGCAGCTTGGAGGGGCCAGAGAGCATAAAACACTGCAAGCTCCACGGAAAAAAATTCCAGACGGACCGAGTGAGGCTTGTTTGAGCTTGAAGAGGCTTCCCCAAGCACTCACAGTGTTTAGTCCTTTGAGATGTGTCCTGAAAGATAAACCCAACCTCACTGTACACGTTAGGCCAGAGCACAAAAATCCTGCGAGCCTCGAGTTGTTCCAGGGTTGTAATCCAAGATCAACCCAACCTCAAACACTTCAAAAATAAACCAGCTTCCATTTGCTGACCATGGAGAAGGCTCCGTCCCCCAAAAAAGCCCAGGCAGCCAGCACTGATAGGAAAAGCAAACCACAGTCCCCAGCAAGGAAGGATTCCCACATTTTCTGGGAGCCAGCAGCCGTGACAGACCCCAGGAGCGGCTGCCTGCACCCCACAGGGTGCCTGACACACAGAACGGGCTTTGCAAAGTCCCCCACACACTCTCAGACCATTTGTATGCTTCCAAAGCAGTGGCCTCAGTTCCTCATCTCCGACAGACAAAAATACAAACATGTTCCTAGGGACTCATTTCCAACATTTGCCAAAGAGAGGAGGAGCTGAGCTGCAGCATTTAATGCTCCTGTCTCACTTCCACTCGCTTCCAGCAGACTGCCTGCGTGAAAATTCATATCCTGTCTGATATCTTCAAATCCCTACGCAGTCCAAGGCCAGCTCTTTGCTGCTGCTTCTTGTTTTTTTGGGAGGAGAAGGGAAATGAAGAATTTCTCACCCGCAGGTCCCGCCAGCGGCTTGGATCAAAGGCTCTGCTCCGTGCAGATGCCGGGGAAAAGCTGCCAGGATTGCCACGGGGCAGGGAAGCCACGAGGGGAAATCTCAGTCGGATCCAAACGCCTGCCTGAGCTTCCCTGCCTGCACAAGGTTATAACTCACTCAGAGCTTCAGAGCGAAGGTGAGCAGAGAGACAGCACCGAGCTCCCGATCAACACCGAGAGGGATCCGCAGGGATCTGCTCTCTTATCCCGGGACTCAGAGTGTGGCAGGGCACATCGCCCCTCTCCCCACCACGGGTGGCTGGCGCAGACAGGAGAGAGAACCCAGGTGGGCGAGGCCCAGCGGCTATCATCTCCTGGCACCAAAAGTTCAACAGGTGTGGGAAGGGATAAAAGAAAACAAACAGAGGTGACCAAAAGGCCTGTTTTACACCATAAAAGTACCACGGATTACCACGGAGGCAGAAGTCTCTTACACACTCCCTGGGAATGTGCGAGACGATTCCTCCCCAAAGCTTGGACACAATTTCGTGCCTACTCTTCCAGAAATGGAGGGAAAGGATTTTGATGTGTGCCCCTTCAACAATTTGGTGGTAGGATGTCGCTGTTACGTCCGAGGCGCACAAAGAGAATGACACAGAGTCCAGGCTCATGAACAAGTGGAAGCCGAAGCTT
>VZTI01001632.1:0-21712 GCA_013397865.1 Struthidea cinerea | reverse complement strand
AGTTTACATGGGAAAGACAGTCTGCTCACAGAATATTGAGAAAAGGCTGAGGAATTTCTCTGCTTCTGGCTTTTTAGCACCTACAGTAGGAAACATTGGATCCTGAGTTACACTGTTTCTCAGCCAGCTGTAAATGTCATGGCACCTTTAACCCCGTGTGTGTAATACTAGCATTCCCTTCTGTCTCATCCCTGTGCAGCAATAGTCTGTTTTAAGTCTCATGTCTGTTAGTTTTGCATCTGTTAATAAATAATCCACTCTATAATAGACTGAACCAGCCATTATTAAAGAATTTGTGAACAAGAGTGGCTTTTTGGGGGGCTGGCCACCCCTATGGAGCTACTGCCTTGATGCCTTATCCGTCCTCCTAGACACAGAGACTGGACAGAACAAGGGAATAAAGGTGGGTATTTATTTGAGGGGCCTTCAAAGGCACACCCTGGGGAGCCAGAGGCCACTGCCAGGATGGACCCCGAGACGGACGGCAGGGCACGAGTTCTTCACACTTTTATAGGTTTGGGTCATTTGCATATCAGGGTTAATTCTCCAATTAAAGCTTCAGTTTAATGATGTCATTTCCCCAAGCTTGTCCCCCTTTTTAGAGTCTTTGGTTTACACATTTTGGGCCCAGGACGGTCTGAGTGTCCTTGGAGAGCAGGCCTGGAGAGGCTTTGTTATGTCTGCCTGGCACAGAGAGCAGAAGTGAACAGGCTACAAGAAACCTCAGAGCTGCACACAAAATAGTACAGAACTTGGAAAATATAAAAGTTAAAACTAAGGCATCAGCCTGCTGCCAGAGGCCTGGGCAAAAGGCAGGGGCTGATTTAAACCCACATCATCCATTCATAACCCAGAGCAAAGGACATCCTTGTCAGCTGCCAGCTGCACTGCACCTGCTCTGCCCTCCCAGTCCGCGTCTGGAACTCATCACCCTTCCAAGAGCCATCCCTGAACCCTCAGCTCAGCCAAGGTGGGCGATTCCCATCCCTGGAAGTGTCCCGGGACAGGCTGGACAGGGCTTGGATCAGCCTGGGACAGTGGAAGGTGTCCCTGCCCATGGCAGGGGTGGCACTGGATGGGCTTTGAGGTCCCTCCAACCCAAACCATCCTGGGATTCTCGGATTCTTTATCTGGGATCATGGTGTCCCTACAGGGAACACAGCAGGGGAGGAGCCGACTTGCTGCTCTCAGTGCTTTTTGAAGATTACAAACAAAAGTGGCCACATTTTCACTGCCAGAGCCAACTCCAGCTCCCACCCAGCCCCTGCAATACCCTGGGTTTCAGCAAAGCTTTTAAAGGAAGCAGAAATACGTGTGTCATTGGCTCATGAGGTCTCCGTGGGGTTAAGAAGGAGGTGGGAAAACCCACGGAATTCATCCCTCAGTGTGGAAGTCATTTTCATGCCGCAATTTTTCAGCCGGGGAATATTTCTTTTGGAAAATAGTCACTGACGAGTAAACTCCTGGGGATTTTTTTCCCCTCCTTAGAACAATAAATATTTCCTGTGAAGCAGTGTTCTGAAAATCCCAACTGGTTCAGAGGTCCAGTTTCATACAGCTGAGCATCCAAGAGCTCAGCTGTGTACCAGCGCTCCTTTGATCTCCACCCCAGACTGGAAACCCGAAGAGAAAAAGCTTTCCTGCAAGATTTCCCCTATTCCTAAATTTTTTGCCAAGCTGTAAACAGCTTACAGCTTTTTATTTCCACCTTGGCTGCAAATGAGACACAGGAACGATTTGAAGGGAGGAATTCAACTCAGAGATCAGCTCGGACATACCAAACACAGAGGAAAAACGCTCCTTTGCACGCTGATCTTGCAGGAAAAGCCGGCGAAAAACGGGGTTTAACCTCCTTAAAGGACCCAAGAGCACGGGGATCTGCTCAGTCACAGGACGGTGACCCTGCACAGGCTCACACCTTCAGATCAAATAGGAGTGATAAGTGAATATTTGACACCAAGCCCAGAGCCACCCTCAGGCCCTTCTGATGCCTTGAGAGACCACCCAAAAACAGAGGCAAAGAATAAGGGAATAAAAGCAGGGATTTATTTGAAGGGCCTTCAAAGGTACCCCCTTGGCAGGCCAAAGGCTCCGCCCAAGATGTACCCCTGAAGTTCTTCACCCTTTTATAAGTTTGGTCCATTTGCATATCAGGGTTAATTCTGCAATTATAACCTCAGTTATGCTGTAATTACCCCAAGTTTGCCCCCCCTCTTCAAAGGCTTTTAGTTTACACATTTTGGGGCCTGGGACAATGGAGGTGTCCTTGGAGAGCAAACCCGGAGAGGTTTGTTGTGTCTGACCAGCGAGAGAGAACAGCAGCTGACAGGGCACAGGGAACTGCAGAGTGACACACCAGGCAGTGCGGGATTTGGGAAATATGAAAGTCAAAACCTAAGGCATCGCTTCAGCCCCGGCTGCTGCAGCACCACAGTGGGTTAAGCCAAGGTGTTGCGCATCAACATTTCCAAGCTTGCAGGAAAGGCCTGGCAAGGAGAGAAACCTCCCTCTGTAACACAGTTTCCATCCCCCCATCCCAAGGTGCGCTCCCGAAATGAAGGGCTCCCGGCGAGGAGAACTTAGGAAAGGTCCCTCCCTGCAGGCACCAAGCCCCTGAAAGCACTGATGGGGACAGCAGGGCCCAGTGTCACACGAGTTAACGTCACCCAGGGGCTCAGAAGGCCGGAGACGCGCTTGGAGCTGCAGGATTCGGCACTGGAAAGGCTGCATCCACTCCGAAGCACGGAGGAAATTCGTGTCCCAGCCCTGTTCTCCAGGAAAGGGCAGGGAAGGCAGTGCGGGGATCTCCGCAGGCAGGGGGGTGAGCTGGGGGGGGAGCAGCAGCCCCTCTGCACAGAGCAGGGTCTGAAACCCCAGCCAGGCGTGGGGCCGGCTCATTGCACTCCCTGGGGCACTTCCCACACACCTCCAACGTGGGATTTATCCGGAGGGGCCAGGAACAGGGAAGGGAGGGAGTCTGACAGGCTGGGAGAGCTGGGGGTGCTCACCTGGAGAAGAGAAGGCTCCATGGAGAGCTCAGAGCCCCTTCCAGGGCCTAAAAGGGCTCCAGGAGAGCTGGAGAGGGACTGGGGACAAGGGAGGGAGGCACAAGACACAGGGAATGGCTTCCCAGTGCCAGAGGGCAGGGATGGATGGGATATTGGGAAGGAATTGTTCCCTGGGAGGGTGGGCAGGCCCTGGCACAGGGTGCCCAGAGCAGCTGTGGCTGCCCCTGGATCCCTGGCAGTGTCCAAGGCCAGGCTGGACATNAAACCAGGCCGGAATTCTGTGATTTTGTTGTGTGGGGCTCGGCACAGCTTTTCCCTTTGCACCAGAAGACACAAAACTCATCAGGTGGATCTGGAGTGAGGAAACCCAAACCTGACCCTGTCAGAAAATCACCTCTCAGAGCTGCCTTGCAGGAACAGGAAATGGCAACACAAAGGGCTGATTTCAAATATATTAAAAAATATATTTATCATTTTCTACTGTTCCATGCTCGCTGTGGGTTAACACATTGGGAATGAAAGGCACCTCAGCCGGGGGGTGTTACTGGGAGCTGGGGGCAACAGAGACAGCCACCAGGTACCCAAAGCTGCTGAATTTACCCCAAAACTGTCCCTGTGCCTGTCAGTTCTGCTCAATGAGAACACACCTCAGGCTTCCCAGGGCTGGGCTTTAATTAGGGAGGCGTTTATAGCAGGGATTTTTCGACACATCTCAAATAAGGACTTTTTAACCCAGAAAGGTCACTGTTAAAAGGAATTATTTCTACAATTGTTACTATTTAAACTGCTTTTTTTATCTGAACAAAATAATCCCACTGGGGGTATGCAAACACTGTTCCTTCGTGGTTTAATAAACCCCTCACCACTCTGTGAGCTGCTCTTGGCTCTGCTGCGCCAGCTGGGTTTGCCTCATCTTTGCTGAACTCTGGGACTGAACCCTGTGCCAGGAGGCCCAAAAATCCTAAAAATTCACCTTATTTTCCCTCCCGTGGGTGTGTCTGGGGCTGCTGCTGGCGGAGCACGGAGCAAAGGGAAAGCACCGTCCCCCTCCCTCCATTCCAAGCTCTGACTTCCAACCTTCCTCACCGCAGAGCAGAGCTCCTGCTGTCCCACCTTCCCTGAGGCTGGGACGCTGCACCCAAACCAGGAACACCTTTGGCCAGCCGGAATGGTTCACCAGAAGGGAGCAGAAAACCCCAGCAGGAGCCTGGGGGAGCCCACAAAGCCAGGACCTGGCGGGGAGGGACCTCCTCCCACCCCACAGTCTGCGCCCTCCACGAGTTCTACAACTTGTATTTCACGTTGCGGGGTTTAACACCCACGGCCACTCAGCCATTAAATAACAACTTTAGGGTTGAGATCCTGAGGCAAAAATCCGGGCCTTAGAGGAACATCCAGCCCGGGAGCTCGTGGAGGGGAAGGGATGGAGGAGCTCAGTGTCTCGGTGTTCGACACAGCCCCTCACAAAATACAGTCTGGGGAGAAATTTAGGTGAATTTTAGGGCTTCAAAAAGCAAATGGTTTTTTGCAACTCCGGTGATGTCTGAATTCATGGTTGTTTTCCAAGAAAAATGCGGAAACGCTTTAGGTTTCCAGGTGAAAATATTAAAAATAACTGCAAAGAATCCCAGAATCGTTAAGGCTGGAAAAGAACTCCAAGATCATCAAGTCCAGCCAGCACCAGCACCACTAAACCATGTCCCCAAGGGCCACATCCCCGTGGCTTTGCCACACCTCCAGGGATGGTGACCCCACCATTTCCCTGCGCACTTTGAAGTTCCCAGGGGAATGAACAAAATTTATTCAAGCTTTTTTTTTTTTTTTAAGAAGAGCGAAATACGTTCGGAAATTCTGAGTGCAGGAAGTTGAGAAGGAGGCTTGGTGCTCACGCTTTCTTTGGTGCTCTTTGTTCTCCAGCTGTTTATCAAAACCTACAAGGTGACAGCAGCCAAGGTGTGCAGAGGCCTCTTTCCCCGAGCTGGGAGATGGAGATTTGATGCACTGGGATAATATTTCAGCTACCAAGGCTGTTGGCTTATTAGCACACAGAAATACGCACAAATGATGTGACATTCCTGCCTCTCTCTGCCCCTTCTGCCTAATGCTCCCAGGATTTTTTTAATCCCTTTGGAGCAATTTAAGGAATGGAAATTGAATCTGAATGTGGCTTTTACCTGGTGCCTATTTCTGGCTGGTTTGGGTCGGGTGTTTATTTCATTTGGGTCATGACTAATTGCTGAGGTGCCACTCCAGCGTGTCCAATCTTTGTGCACAGGGATGTATTTTCAGCTCTTCTTCAGCTGGGCCTCTTCTTGCAGCCCAGGAATGCAGCAAAATGCTCAAAGCCAGGGGAAAAAAAAAAAAAATCAAAAACGTCACCTTGCCAGCAGATCACCTGAAATAATCCCGGCAATGTGTCAACGACACCAGCGATCCATCATTTTCTTGCTGGAAAGGAAGAAAGGAAGCTGAAAATCCAAGGGGAGGCTGAATTTGATTTTCATTCCGAGCCGTGGGCACTGTCCACACTGATGTTTCTGACTGTGGCACTTATTACAGGTGAAATCTGCAGGAATTGAAGGGCTCCTTCCCTCCAGCAGCAGAACGGGAATGTCGGACCTGACACTTCCCCAATATTCACATTTCTCTGGGTACAACTGAAAACCACTTTAAACTGCCTTGTTTTTTTCCTCCGGGACACCAAGTACCGCTCTAAGATGTTGTCCAGACAGGTTGTGGATGCCTTTTCCCTGGAAGTGTCCAAGGCCAGGCTGGATGGGGCTTGTGGAATTGTGAGTGCCATCCCTGCCCACAACCGGGCAGTGGAAGGAGAGGACCTTTTTAAGGCCCCTCCAACCCAAACCATTCCATGATTCCGTTGTGGTTAGAGCTCCTTATAGTGTGTCATTTCATTCAGGACAGGTCCCACAGCTCTGGACCAAACCCAGAACCTCATGTAATCTGCTTTTTGAAATTTATTGCCCTATTCAGCTGCTCATCCTTACAAACAGGAATGGAAATGTCTGGGGTCCTGAGAGGAAAGAAGGGAAGTGCAGGGAGCAGCCCCCTTCGGAGCCCCCACCCTGACCCTGCCCGGGGGGCACTGCTGAGGGAGGAGCTGGCAGAAATCCCATGAAATCTCTTGGATTTGGAGCCTGTCAGACAGGAGCAGTGCTGGGAAAAGACACAAGGCTGATGAACCATGGGAAATGTTGGCTTTTGAAGGGGAAAGTGATGCCAGCCTGCCTAAATTTGGGATTTCACAGGGAAGCTGTTCGGGCTCTTTGGGAAGAGCTGGATGTCAAGACAACTTCCTTTCGGAGCCACAGCTCCGTGTCTGCTCCCGGAGGTGGCTGGAGCAGGGCTGGTCCTGCCCAGACAAGGGGAGGACACAGCACCAGCATTTATCCGTGGTTTATCTGTGGTTTATCCACGGGGAAGTGCTCCTGGGCCGCACAGAAGGCATCACCCTGTTCCATATTGCACCCGAGATGGATCCTGCAGCCCAGCGAGGCCACGCCGGCTGCAATACTCCAAGGATATATTTGATCTCCTGGGAGCTGAGGGACGTGGAATATAAAGCACCTCTGCAGGTTTTCAGTTCAAAAATCAGCAGGGGTGGAGGCTTCGAAATCGCTCAGGCCGCAGCACCCACCACACAAACCCTTGTAAGCTGGAAGCTGATCCCCAGCTCTCGCAAAACATGGGATTTTATCCATCTTGGATAAAAATTTATCCATCCCATCGTGGATGTGGTGATGGAGTTTCCACCCACACATCAGGTGAATGCAGTCCTGCAGCGTGGCACATTTAAAAGATTCCAAACAGATCAAAGATGCAAAGATCTCACGGATCCCACAAACGTAAAAGATTCCAGGCAGATCCCAGGGACCTCAGATCCCTCCAGTACCTAAAGGGGGTTTACAAGAAGGCTGGAGAGGGATTTTTCACAAGTGCCAGGACACAGGGAATGGCTTCCCAGTGCCAGAGGGCAGGGATGGATGGGATATTGGGAAGGAATTGTTCCCTGGGAGGGTGGGCAGGCCCTGGCACAGGGTGCCCAGAGCAGCTGTGGCTGCCCCTGGATCCCTGGCAGTGCCCAAGGCCAGGTTGGACATTGGGGCTTGGAGCAGCCTGGGACAGTGGAAGGTGTCCCTGCCCATGGCAGGGGTGGCACTGGGTGGGCTTTGAGGTCCCTTCCAGCCCAAACCCTCCAATGAATCCATGATTCTCTGTTATCAGGAAGCTCTAAAGCCTCACAGGAACGTTTAGGAATGCTCCTGAAAGGATTATCTTGGAGAATAAAACGCACTGCCGAGCGTGTTCCAGGGCGTGTGTCGGATCACAGCAAGCACAGACAGACAAGGGAATCCCCACCTCCAGAAGCTCCTATCAGGAGCAATTCCAGCGGCTGGCACCTGCTCCAAGTCCATGAAAATCACACTTTGTGCAGGCAGTCCTTGCTTTGGGATCTGTGCTTTGGGGCTTGGACACTGCCAGGGATCCAGGGGCAGCCACAGCTGCTCTGGGCACCCTGTGCCAGGGCCTGCCCACCCTCCCAGGGAACAATTCCTTCCCAAATTCCCACCTATCCCTGCCCTCTGGCAGTGGAAAACCATTCCCCTCCTCCTGTCACTATTGGCCTATTTAAAATTCCCTCTCCAATGACCTCATGAAATGTCATTCGTGACCCTCAAGTGCTCCATCAGAGGAGAGGGATAAAACACGGATAGAACAAGCAATAAATATAAATATCTAGGATATAGATACACGTAGACAGCAGCTCCTACAGGTCACGCCCCTGCCAACCACAACCATATGTTAAACGCAGCCACAATGAGCATCACGGCAAATTAACGAGCTAATTAACACCAGCACAGAAACACTGAGCAATCACACCCTGTCCTCCCACCTCCAGAGGAAGCAGGAGGAGGATCTCATCCGGAGAAACAGAGCACGTGGATGGAAAACTCCATCGTGACTGTGGCCCACAAAGGAACCTCAAGAAGGCCTCACTGCTTAGGAGAAGAGAACCACAAAAATGCCCCAAAACCCTTCTGACCTACCCAAAATGATACCCCTTGGGTCTACTCCAAGGTAGTATTTTAAATATGAGCTTCGTTTAGCTGGTTAAAAAGAAAATATGGGTTTAATCACTCTGGGCAACTCACCTCTGCCATGCCAAAAGGAAAAAGGAACTGACCCATTCTAGCTCCAGAAAAAGCAGTTAATTGCTTAAAATACACAGACTGATGTTTAGGAACAGCTTGAATTTTTTTCCATCTGCACTGCAAACCATCTGTTCTGCGTGAGAGATTTCATGACTTCCCAGGTCCATTTCTAAATTGAAATGGATGTTTTAATGATGAAAAATGGGGAGAAGTGATGAATACTTCATTAAAACACATTATTTCCTTGTCAACTTTCTATTCTCCTGACTGTAAGCAAAAATAATGTCTGAGCAGAGTTAATGTCTCGGGTTATCAGAGCTGCAGATGCCTCTTGGCATTTGCCTGAACAAATAAGCTATTTCATAAACCTGCGAACAGAAATGATTCAATAAATTGGAATTTCTTTCCCTTCTAATGAAAACCAGAGTTCTCCAACTCTTTCAATTACCTCCATGGAATGCAAAAGACACTAAAGAGAGGGTTCTTCTCTGTTTTCTTCATTCTTAGGACCATAAAGGCGCGTTAAAAACGTCAGTACCTTCACAGGGGAGGCTCATCCACACTTCCTTTGGCACACTGTCTTTAATTATTTCAGTAAGATGCAAGGATATCATTTCCTACCAACATGACGAGGAACCAAATTGTCCAAATCCCTCGTATCTATCACAAATAAACACTTTCTGTAGCACTTCTCAGTGTATTTGCCAATTACCTCGTTATTTTTGGGGACTGAAGCAAGTGTTTGCTGAAGCACGGAGAAATGATGACAGAAATATCCAAGCAGGGCTTGCTTTTGTGCTTAGGCAATTTATTAAAGCAACAAGACATTCCAGCGTGCCATGAGAGTGAAAAACAACGGGCCGGAGGAGAGGGATTGTGTTGGGATCCTGAAGAAACCACCAAAAGCCTTCAGAGGCATCGGGCAGCAGGGAAAACCCCGCAAGTCCCAAGGCGCTCTGCTGTCCCATGCTCTGCATGTGCCAAGACTTCCCAAATTCATCCGATTTCCAGCATGTCCCCTTCTGAAAACGCCCAGCAGGAGACTTCTTAAAACCCTCCACTATTGAAAGGGTCTCTCTGGCGCCTTCCCCAATCAATTCCCTCTTCAGCCATCTGGAGGATCAATGGACATTTCTAGAAACCTGAGCCTGCCAACGCAGCTTGAGGTTTCTTTATTAAAATCCCTTTAGATTAAGAGATTCCCAATGAAATAAAAGCCAAACCCAAAAGGTGAGGGGGGCCACCTCAAAGCCAGCCCCTGGAAATAACAAGCCAAAATGTTTGGGCTTTTCCCTGAGAACCTCCAGTCAAAACAATTCCACACAGTCTCCTGGGTACAGATTCCCTGCCCCTCCGAGAGGCTTTGACAGAAATCATTCTGCTTGAATGGTTGAAATCTTCCCCCTGCTGTCAAAATTAAAATCGTCCAGGAATATTAAAGGGAATTCACTTCAGCCATCCAGATGTGCGACACAAAACTCTGCCCTTGAGTCCTCCTCCCTGCAGGTTTAGGGAACAGCCCAGTACCTGGAATTCTCCCCAAATAATGAACAGAGCAAGAGCTCCATGAAGGCGCAGCGGTGTTTATGTTGCTTAACAACAAAATTCTGCGATACGGGACAAAACTCAACTGAAAGTGCTGTATTTTAATGATAAACCTGACTTAACCTGGCAAATTCCAGCGTGCCAGCAGGCACGGAGCGATTAGGAAGGAGGAATCTTCCTGGATTTCTCCGTGTTCATCTGAGCAGGGTACGAGGAGCAGAACGACGGCAGCAGAGACGTCGGGCCATCGATCCATAATGAAACAGCTCTACAGCAATAATGTTTGCCTTGTCGGTGCCTGCTTCTTGTCTCCGTAATTGATTTTGCACTGAAGGTCTCGGATTGCATAAGCAGCCTCAAAATCACCGCGCTGAGCACCGCCGGTTTCTTTTATTCCTCTTGTATCTTCTCCCAGCGAGTTAATCCCAGGTGGGAAACGCTGCCCTGATAAAACCCAGCAATCCCAGTGCTGGGCTTAATGAGCCACTGCATTTCCGCTCTGTTTCTCCAGCACAAGGACTTCACAAATGAGTTCTCTCTGCTCCTGGAGCTGGGCCAGGGATGGTCAGGTTGGAAACCAGGTTCTTCCCCCAGAGGGTGCTGGGCACTGCCCAGGCTCCCCAGGGAATGGGCACGGCCCCGAGGCTGCCAGAGCTCCAGGAGCGTTGGGACAGCGCTGCCAGGGATGCCCAGGGTGGGATTGATGGGATCAGGAGTTGGATCCGTGATCCTTGTGGGTCCCTCCCAGCTCAGGATATTCTGTGGTAATACTCACACCCTCAGCTGGAGTCTGACACTGCCATCTGCACCTCTGCTGGATGAAAACCCCACACATTTATTTAAAATATCCCATTTCACACACCCTTCAAGGAGGGGTTATGAAGGGATTATATCAGAAACGCTGAAGATCCCTTCACGGCAGTGAAAAATATCCTGGCAAGTGTACAGGTCATTGCCAAAGGCAAGGAGCAAAATGGGATCTGACTGCTGGGAGCTGCCTGCAGCCTTTAAAACCAGTTTTGGCACCACTAAAAAACACATTTCTGTTGGTTCAGGGAAAGAGAGGCAACAACGGAAACTCAGCTTTTGAACCAGATCTGAAAGAACTTGGGGTGGAACATCTGTCTGTCATTAGTGTTCCTCCGCAGCACAGATCCTCCAGGCGACCCCAGATGTGTACGTTAGATTATATTTATTAGATTATTCGCATTATAGCAGTCACTTCTTACAGAAACTGCTGTGTTTCTCTTGGATCCAGACCTTCAACTTTTCTAACAGTTTAAAAAACCCTGTGTGGAGCCAGCAGGATTTTCAGTTCAGGGTTATTTTCCTTTCGGTGAGTATATTCCATATATAGCCCTCCTTCCAAACCGAGAATGCTTCCATATGTAATATAAGAAGGAAGGCAGGATTTAGACATGCACCAGCTAAGGACAAAAGAATTCACCGAGATAAATGTGCAAGCACAACAAATTCTACCCTTTTTTTTTTTTTTTTAAAGAGAGCAAAATCAAGAATAAAATACTGTCTCCAAACCGGTTTGCTGAAAAAGTGTATTTTTTAAGCCAAGAAACCACCAAGCAGAGGTTGTTACTCAACCTATTCCATCACTTTAAAGATGGAATTCCAGTGGATCAGGTTTTCAAATGCCCTTTTCACAGAGCCAGAATTTCTCTGGATTCACGTTGCAGACAAACTGTTCTTCCCCTGGACAAGTCAGGAAAAAATCCCATATAAAAGCAGAGGAGGGAATCCTGCAATCCTGCTTCAATCACACTATTATTAAACCTTAATGGAGAGCCAAGAGGTATTTGAGCCCTAGCAATGAGAGCAGCCCTGTGGGATGGGATGGCCCAAGGTACCCGAGCTCCGTTCACAGGTTGGAAAACAAGCCTGGGATCTTGGGAGTAAATCCTGGGCACTTCCAGCAGTCACTGGCTCAGAGTCACTCGCTTCCCTAGCAGGAGATTCCCTTTAATTCCTAATTACACCAGATTTGGGTGTAAGGTTTTGGGGTGGGGCTCTGCTGCCACTTCTGGAATCTGCAGACACATCATCCCACACTGCTTTGGGATGAAAGGGACCTCAAAGCCCATCCAGTGCCACCCCTGCCATGGCAGGGACACCTCCCACTGTCCCAGGCTGCTCCAAGCCCCAGTGTCCAACCTGGTCTTGGACACTGCCAGGGATCCAGGGGCAGCCACAGCTGCTCTGGGCACCCTGTGCCAGGGCCTGCCCACCCTCCCAGGGGACAATTCCTTCCCTGTATCCCATCTAAGTCTCCCCTCTTTAGTTCAAAACCTTGTCCTATCTCTCTGTGCCCGTGGAAGAAGTGCCCCCGCTGCTTCTTCAGGCCCTGGAAGGCTGCAGTGAGTTCTGCCCTCAGTCCCACTGAAAAGGCCACGGCGATTTTTCTCTCCACAAGTAATAAAAGAAAATAGCCGAGAGCCAGAGGCCACAGGGGAGGAGCAGAGCCCACTCTCAGCCAGCTCCCGCTGCAGGAAAGTCTTCCATCATCAAAACAAGAGAGAGAATGAACCGTTGTCTCCTGGCTGCAGCACCACGAGCACACTTGGCGGATCTGCATGGAGAAAAGCAACACCTCAGCTCCCAAATATATCCCAGTCCCTGGGGTTTGGAACCCAGCTCTCCAGCCTGTGTTTCACTGCCAGAAACCTGAGAAGTTCAGCCCTCCTTCAGCACCTCGTTGTGCTCCTGCTGCCTTTCTGGGGAGGAGGGGGTTGATTTCCTGGGCTGATTTCCATTCTTTTCCATGGATCCAGCAGCTGCCAGTGATGCTGTGCAGCAGCTCAGTTCTGCTTGTCTCTGCCTCTACAATTGCATTTCCACAGTTACCCCGAGCTGGAATTCCTGGGCATGGATTCGTCTCAGGAGGAGGTTTTTAGGATACCAAACAAGGAGGAGAAAGGAGTGCTTGAAGGGAGCCTACGAGGAAGATAAAGAAGGACTTTGGATGAGGACATGGAGTGCCAGGACACAGGGAATGACTTTCCACTGCCAGAGGGCAGGGAGAGATGGGATACTGGGAAGGAATTGTTCCCCGGGAGGGTGGGGAGGCCCTGGAATGGATTTCCCAGAGAAGCTTTGGCTGCCCGTGGATCCCTGGAAGTGTCCAGGAACAACCTGGTCCATGGAAGGTGTCCCTGCCCACGGTCAGAACTGGGTGGGCTTTAAGGTCCCTCCCAACCCAAACCATTCCACGATTCCATAATTCCATCACCTTCACTATCAGCAGTTCAGTTCCAACTGCAGACCTCTGAGGAGATTTTTTCTCCTCCCAGAATCTTTTATCCCGATATCATTTACAATAATACTTCAGGCAGTGCTGGCCAAAGCCATTATTACAGTAATTATTTTCCAATCCCAGTCTCTGAGGTTTGCAGGAAAACACACGTTTCGCTGGGAAACGCATGCCCACAGGGAGCTCAACAGGAAATATTCCCAAATGCCTTTCTCTAAGACTGGTAATAGCATCACAATCCATAACCTTCAGGGAAACAGGGACGCTCCCTACACAAAAATCAGCGTTCCTTTAGGGTCACCGGCTCTGCCTGTTCGGGTTGCTGAGGCCCTGAGTCCCTGGAGACTTCCACCGTGAGACAATTTCAGTGCAAGACACAGCCAGGCAGGCCTGATTTCCAAAAATACCAAACTGAGATTACATAAAACGAGTGGGAAGACTGACAAAAAAAAAAAAAAGGTAGGGTTTTGATCAAACAATTTATGGCATTCCTGACTGGGAATGCAAATGAATTAATCTCAGTGACCTTAAAAATGAACTGAAGCAAGGGGTCCTTGGAGGCACGGAGTGAGAATAGGAGGCTTTTTTCTTGGAGAGTGAGATAACGCTTGGACTGGAGCTTTTCAATGCGTTGTGCTCAGTAAATTCAGCTCAGGGACAAAACTGCGGTGGAATATTTGATTTCTGGCGTGGAAACTACTACACTGAATTCCTAAATCATTCCGCAGTAAGTCAGGTTCTGGAGGCTCCAGAACATTTATTTTCTGGAGGTTTGTTCCCGCTCACTAATCACTTTCATAGGCATTCTGTAACAAATAAAGGCAGCTCTTCTGAAAAGGGCTTTATTTTGCTTTCTCATGCAAGAGCCATGTTCTGTTCCCATTTTTTCCCATAGGAAACTGCTGATCTTAGCAGTACCCGAACTTTGGAAGAAATGTCAACAGAGGAGACGTGGAAAAAATTCCCACCCTGCCGAACGTAATTTTTTCCTGTCTCACATAAGACGTTCCCAAGAAGCCCTGAAATACAATCCAGCCAGATTTCCTTTTGTAGGGCTTATCCAGCTTCTGCAGCATTCCCCGTGGGATGCATCACCAGTGGTGCTTTATCCCAGTCCGTGCCTGGATCCCAGCTTCCAAAGGAGACCTTCCCTGGGCAGGAAGCAGGAGATGGAGCCCTTCAGCTGGCAGGTGCTTCCCAAAACAGCGCTCCAGGTTTTTTTCCCCACCTCTTCTCCAAAATTCTCCTTCTTTTCACACCCTCGCTTTGGCTGGCTTTGAGCAGCTTAAATCCTGGAAAACCGCTGGGATGGAGAGCCCACAGCCTCTCCAAACATCCCTGCTCTGGATGTGCCTGGAGCAAGAGCCCGGGGAGCAAGGGATGGAAATCCACCTCACCTCGCATGACTTGGCTGATCCTCGTTTGGCTTTGCACTAATTAGTGGCCGTGGGGACCAGAGAAGTGCTGGGGTTGGAGGGGTGAGGGGGAAGGTGTTTTCCTTCCCTTGTCCAGCATGGATGACGGACACTGGAGGTATTGGGAGTCCAAGCCTTTCCTCAGGGCACCCCAGCAGTTGTGCACAACGGAAACGTCTCCTAGCAAGGAGAGGGGGAAATCCCTCATTATTTCTTGTCTCTATCTAAAGCCTCCTTCAGTCTAAGCTCACCAGCGACTGAATCACTCCCAGTTCGAGTGAAACATAAAAAAAGAAACCTTAAAACCATAAAAGAAGGACTGCAAACACAGAATCTAAAATTAACAAAAGCAAAGCCTCTACGCTGCCGTGGATTTTCTCCGAGCTCAGCGGGCCCCTCTCACCACCCCAAAGCGCTGATGATTTCCTCTCCCACATCCCGCAGAAGCGTTTGCACCCCAGGCAGGGCCTGCTCTGAGATTCCCAGGGGTTGTCCCTTCCCTTTCTCCAGCACTATTAAACATCATTTTGAAAGAGCAATGGAATGTGTCATCTCCATGAGCGCCAGGACCCCTCCTGCAGCCATCCCACGGTGTTGGAGTGCTATCAGACACATCACAATTATTCCTGCTGCTCCCTTCAGACAGGCTCCTCACCCCAGCTGCTCTGCTCTCACCTATGGACGTGCAACTGGCTCAGAAAACAGCTGAAAGACTCATCCAAAGTGGGATTTGTACAGTGGAAACACTGTGGTTTTACCTTCTGAAGCCTCACCAGTGGGCAGAGCTTTCCTTTCGTGCTGCTGTGTTTTTGAGGCGCGGTTGCTGCCCTGTTTCTGCATCCATCTGGATGCCAGGGAAAGAGTATTCCATTGAAACCAGCAGTCGGGCTTTGGCAGCTGGCACAGCAGCTCTCCAGAGCATGTAGGAGCTCAAGGAGATGACAGCTTCCCAGTTGCTTTCCAGCAGGGAAGCAGCAGAAATCATCTGCATGCGGTGGGCAGGCTCCCGGTGCCAGCTGCAAATCCCTGCCAGTTAAGGCAAACAACCATTTAATTTTCTTGCAGAGAGGGACAGGATCGACTTCCCATTCCAAGCAGGCCTGAGAAGGTCAGCAGACACCAAGAAATACTGAAAAATCCTGTCAAAACCCGAGCCAAGATGGGTTTCAACATGCTCCAAGGCAGGGGCTCAGATGTAACATCACCACAATCCCAAGTGCAGAGGAGCTCCGGGAAATGGGAACAAACTCCATCATGAGGAACGCCTGGAATGCTTGTGATGCCCCAGCTCTACAACTGCCACACAGTCCCTTCTCCCAGATAAACAGTTCATTCCTCTGCTCAGGTTTTAAGAGTGAATTCCTTAGGCAAAAGCACTCTGTGGCCCCACTGCTAAACTCCTCAGCCACCTTCCCAGCTTCTCATGGCAAGGGATTCTGGACTTCTGCTGAAACTATGGTAAAATTTACACAGGAGCTCAGGGAATGTCAGCAATTACCGGCATGACCTCAAGGCTTAGAGAGGAATGGAGATCAGAGGGAGACTTGTTTTCCTGCAGTGATTTGGTAGCAGATGGTGACTTTTATTTAGCCCTTCTGAAGAAAAGTAGCCTTGAAACGGGCACTTTCCCAGCTTCATTAGCACGACATCGAGAGAAATATCAAATGTCTAAAGCAGGGACAATTCCCAGAGCCTCACACAATCCTTAACTAATCCAAACTCTCGTGCTGCAATCTGCTCCGTGGCTTTTGGAGATGTGAGCCTCCAACTTCTGCTGCTTCCTCCTCTGTGCTTTCCAATTTTATTCTGCAGCGAAGCCAGTCCAGCTCAGCTTCTCCACTCTTTGCTTGGAAAATTCCGAGTGTTTTCCAGCTCTCAGCAGAGGCTGAGACCACTCAGCTCTCCCACCTGCATTTTGTTTGCTGATAAGTAAAACAAATAACCAGCAGCTCTCCCCTTTGGAACGTGAGCATCTTCCCAACCCACCCTGAGCAGCCTCACTGAACCCTCTGGGCTTGCACCACAGCTGGAGTGCCCCAAGGTTTGAAGTGGCTTCAAAAGTTTCAAATAAGAGCAAGGAAAGAGTCAAACGAGCCAACAAAAGCCTGAATTTTAAGCCCTTCATGAAGAGTCAGAAGTCACCAGCATCGCGTTCAGGAGGACAATCTGTGGCCCAGCAGTCAAGATAAACCAGACATGCCTACAAAATAAAGAAAATATTGCCACGTTTCGGCCCCTCCGGATTGATAACACTCTTCTGGTTGGAGAATTCTACCAGAAGTACCTGCCAGCCGCCCCCTGCCTGAAGAAAATCCATGTGCTGGCTGCTCCTGTGCCTGAGGCTCAGGAGGATGTGTTTATACCGGTGACATTTCACAAACTGCGTCCCCATTCCCCTCCCACTCAGTGCTCGACAGAGACAGCACCAAGCCTGGCCTGACTCCTGCTAACAGGAATAAAAATGCTCCCTTTCAGCTGACAAATGGGCACAGGTCAAGAGGAGATCAACTACAGACGGCAAAGACACATTTCTAACCTGTAGGTTTCAACAACTCCTTTCTAGGGGCTGAGGTACAGCTGAGATATCTCCAGATCTGTTCTACGCTGCTGAGAGCCCTGCGTTTAGTGCAGCAGCACATATGGCACGCCAGAAAGCACATGGAGGAATCATACGAACAAACAGCTCCTGCTGCATAAATGAAGGCAAAATCAATTCTCCCTCCACTTATTATTGAATGAAAACCATGCAGAACCATTAAACTTTACAGGGAAAAAGAAAAGGCCCTGAAAACGGAAAAGGAAATTGAAGAATTTGCTTGTTTAACTCAAATCATGCGTTTCTATTTTGCTGTAAGGTTTCTGATTTCACTGATCGTGGAATTCTGGAAGGGTTTGGGTGGGAAGGGACCTTAAGGTGGGAAGGGACCCATCCAGTGCCATTATTCCTGTTCCCAACATTCCCTCACCAATCCTGCAGCTCCACTGCTTTTAAATCTATTACCCGGTGTTTATTTATTCTGCAGTGCAAGCCATAAAAACGCTCCGGTTAAATCTCCCCCACCATAAATTCCAAGAGGCAATCTCCAAGCGAAGGAATTAGTTACTCAAAGTGCTCCCAGCTCCCAAAACGTGCGTATAAAACAACTCAGCCCAACCTAAATCATATCAGAATTGTGACCAAAAAAAAAAAATCCCGGTTCCTGTGTGGAGCTGCCAGCCCTCATTAATCATGTCCTGATGAATGAAACCCTTTCCAGCGCTGGCAACCGAGGTTTGCTCGGAAACGGTGCAAACGCTTCAGGTTAATCTTTCTGACAAAGCAGTCAATTCAGTGAAATAACTTCCTCCACATCCCCTGCATCCTCACCAGGATAAATCCAAGGAGCTGGGCTGGAGCCGAGGAATTCAGGCTGATTTCTTATCAGCCGTGGTCCAAGCCAGAATTTTTTCCCCTGTTTCAGTGCCTCGACTAAAATCCTCAGGGAACTCGGGGACATATTTTCACATGTTCGGCCGATGATCTGCTTGGAGAGGCTTCCAGATGGATTGGCGAAGACAAGCTGAAAAATGCATGGTCATGTTCTCCTCTGCAATGGTGCTGCGAGGGGCCCAGCTGACCTTTGCTGAAGTGTATTTAAAGAACAAGAGTCACTTGGGGAATACTTCATGTCTTGGGATGGATATATTTAGCTGGAAACGAGACCCAAACAAGAAGAAGGTATTTAAAACTGGCTGTGTGTTGCAGCCTACTGTACTTACAGTAGCTTCTCTTTACAAAAGAGGGGCGCGAAAATGAGAATTTTGGTCTTGAAGTTCTCTTTGCCCCTTCTATAACTGAGAGTGGCAAGTGCAGCATCACAGCAGCAGAGCAGAGAATGTTTAATCAAATGTTGTTTCTGATGGGAAACCCCACTCCCCGTTACAACAGGCTCCAAAAGGCATTTTTAATATCACTTAGTGCTGAAACTTTATGGTAAAATGTGTGTTTATCCTGAATTAAGCTCTTCCCACCTTTCTGAAAACACTTCACGATCGTGGTTAAGGTTTGGGGGTTTTTGTCTTAACCTGCAATCCCTTAAACTGGCCCAGAGGCACTGGGAACACGAACAGTTTTTGAATCCCTCCAGGGATGGTGACTCCACCACTGCCCTGGGCTACTGAAAGCGAGGGCCAGAGCAGAACCTTGTATTTTATCAGCCCTCAGGTTTAAAGTTAATTCTTTGCTGTTCAAAAATCTCACCATCTCCTTCTCAGAATTGTAATTTGCAGGATTCTTCCTGAAAGGATCGCTTGACATGCACACAAAAAAAATCAAATTCTAAACTTATCTTCGCTGCAAGTGGAAAGGGAAGGGTAAGGAATGTCATCCCTGAGTGGTGCTGGCTGAAGGTCACTCTGCCCCAGCTGAGCTTTTAAATATCAGAAAAACCAACAGGGATCAGCAGCAGAGAGCTGAAGGTGACATATATTAGTGAGACACGGGATTGCAGTGGGTGGAAGGGGAGGTCTGGCTGCAAATATTTACACAAACTGGAACAGATTTAGGACAGGCTGAGCCAGCCCATCCAACCATGAGGCAAAGCCAGGCTTACTCTGAACGACCCCGAGTTTGATATTTACTGTGTCCTCTGGGGATTCAGGCCTGGCTTAGGCTAAGTCAGGTCAATAAAAATGAAGTCCAGCTCCCAAAGTCTGGTAATAACTCAGCAATTCAAAGGATTAGAGAGGGGAGGTTAATCCTGGGGCTAGAACTACGAGCAGGGTGCCTGTGCTCAGCCCAAACCAGGCAGTCTGGATGCTCAGCCCAGCAGGGCCAGGGAGCTCCTGGAGCGGGGCCGGCGGAGGCTGCGCAGCTGAGGAAGGGCCTGGAGCATCTCCGTGCCCAGGACAGGCTGAGGGAGCTGGGGCTGCTCAGCCTCGAGAGGAGCCCCAGCTGAGAGGGGCCCTCAGCCCTGGCTGTCCCTGGCTGCAGGGAGGGCTCCGGGCAGGGCCCGGGCTCTGCTCCGGGGGCCCAGCAATGGCACCAGAGCAGCGGGCAGGGCCTGAGCCCAGCGATTGCCCTGCACAGGAGGCAGAACTTCTGCCCTGGGCAGTGCCCAGCCCTGCACAGATTGTCCAGAGAGGCTCTGGGCTCTCCTCCCTGGGGCTGTTGCAGAGCTGTGTGCACACAGTGCTGTGCCCTGTGCTCTGGGATGGCCCTGCTGGAGCAGGGAGGTGCCACCAGGTGCCCGCTGTGCCCCCTGCAGCCTGAGCCGCCCTGGGATCCTGGGGAGTGAGGTGCAACGCTGACCCTGGAGCCACCTCAGTCCAGGTAATCATGGAAACCCTTGGAAGCCGCTCCTCTACAGAGCTCTCCCAGCACTGCAGAACAGCCACGTCCATCCTGCCTGGCCCTGGAAGCAGCTGCAGACCCTGCAGAAAGCCTCTGCCTCTCCCACAGCCCCAAGTCCCTCAAGGTCCACAGACCTCCAGGCTTCCTGAACTCACCCATTTGTTGGCAGCTGCTACTTTGCAGACTTTGACCAAAACCTCACTGTGTGGGTGGAAGAAGAGGGCAAGGAAGAGCAGAAACTTGTACTGCTTTGGAGACTATTAAACATTTCCCATCCTGTCTCCACCATTTTGTGTCACTCCCGAACAGGAGAGTTCTCTGAGCCAGGCAGGAACCAAGGCTAAAATGCAGCTAAAATCCATCCTTACAGCAACACACAGTTTATTCAGTAAGAATACACTAGCTGGGCTTGTCACAGCAAATCCCTGCACGCAGGGCTCGGGGGGACAGCCAGGGAACACAAACACTCTGCCCTTTACCCACTGCTTTCCTAACCTCTGGCTGGGAGCTGCACATCGTGGGGACAGGCTGAAGTGCATTCTGTGAGTGCAGAATACCCTGCCAGTGCTCTGCACCCAGCGCTGTGGATCACGCAGGAGTGGTTTGGTTCCTGCTGAGCAGGGCTTGCCCTCCTCAAGGACTCTGCAGTGTCCCACGGGACAATCCTTGTTTTCCATTGGGAATGGAGGGATGAGTGTTGAAGAGGGAGGCAAAGAATGCGTCAAACACCTCAGCCTGGTCTCTGTCCCCATTTGTGAGGTGACCATCCGCACCTGCCCAGCCCATCCCAGCAGGGATCACCCTCTCCTGTCCCCAGCTTGCCCAGTTTCCAGGCTCAGCAGGATGTTCTGGAATCTCCCTCTGGCCAGTCCGGACAGGCTGTCCTGCCTGTGCCCCCTCCCAGCTCCTTGTCACCCCCTCGCTGGCACCGCAGGGGACATGGACTGTCCCACACACAGTCCCTGGGGAGGGCAAGCCCCACTCAGCCACAGCCAAACCTTCCACCTGTTACCCACAGCATTCCCAGCCTGAATCCAAACGCAGCACTGCACCACTTCCTGGGAAGAAAGGAACCCTATCCCAGTCAGACCCAGAGCAGTGGGAACACTCAGACAGCTCTTCGGGGGGGGGAATCCTGATTTCATGCACACTAATCCCCCTCAGAACGTCTCTCCTGCCACCACAAACGTCTTCCTGGGGCCCGGTGCCCGTCTCGGAGCAGCCTCCTGGAGATGGCCAAACCTCCTTGGTCTCCTGGGGCTCAGCTCCTCCACCAAGCTCGGGCTGTTCCCGGCTGGCTCGGCTGCAGTGTCCTGGGATGGACACTTGTGGCTCTGCCACCTGCTCCTGGGAATGCTTCCCCGGATGGGGCTGGGCTCCCATTTCTGCTTCCCAGTTTTCCCTGGCCACGTCAGTGCTCAGGGGTTCCCCGGTGGTGTTGATCTCCATGGGGAGTTGTTGGTCTCCGTGCTGCTGATCTCTGAGGGAGCAGAGAGAGCTGTCCATGGGCTCCTCACGTTCCACAGGCCAGCATGGCTTCCTGAGACTCTAGGAGGGACGGACGCTTCCAGGAATGACATTCGGAGAGGGGGGAAGGCACTTGGAGGGAACGAAGCATCTTTGAAGGCACAGGACCTTGAGGGGCTGGGGGCTCTCTGGAGGCTGTTGGCAGATGCTGGCAGGGATGGGGGTTCTCAGGGGTGGGGAGGTTCTCAGAGGGAGGAAGGCTGTCGGAAGGAGGGAGGTGCTCAGAAGCACCAGGGCGCTTGGAGGTTGGAGGCCGTCAGAGGCCAAGGAGGCTCCTGGCACGATGGCACATCTCTGACAGCCCGAGCTTCTTGGAGGGACGGTCGGCCTCCGACGGAATGTCCTTGATGGGCTGGAGGCTGTGCCAGGGATGGCCGTTCCGGGTGGGAGCAGCCTCTTGCAGGGCCGGAGGCGCCTGGAGCAGCGGGCCGAGGCACAGCAGGGCAGGTGGC
>VZTI01001629.1:1156231-1432625 GCA_013397865.1 Struthidea cinerea | reverse complement strand
TCCCCGCCGCCGCCTCCCCGCCGGTGAGAGCGAGGAGGGAGGGAAGATGGGGGCCGTCCTGCGCAGCCTACTCGCCTGCAGTTTTTGTTCCCTGATGCGAGGTGAGCGGGGCGGACGGCGGCGGGAGGGGCAGGGGGAAAGTTGCCGGGTTGGTGGCGAGGGGCCATGTTTGGGCGTGCGGGAGGGGAGCGGCGAGGCCTGGCTGCCGGCGGGGCGCGGGGCCCGGCGCGGGGGCAGCGCTCCCTCCCTCGCTCCCGGCCGCCGCCGCCTCCCCGGCTCCTGAGCAACTTCCCGAACCGCGGCGGGAGCAGCCCGCCCTGCCAGCGGCCACCGGCCGCGTCCCGAGCCGCCCCATTGTTGTTTTCAAGTTTCTTTCTTTCTTTTTTTTTTTTTAAGAGGATCCCCCTAAACCATCGCACGCTCCCCCCATGTCTCTCTGCACCCCCAGCAGTCCGTGGGCGCCAGCAGCTGTGGGGCAGAGCTCGGCCCCGCCGGTGTCAGGCTGGCACCGCTGTGCCCATCGCCGGGCTGGTCGCGTTCTGCCCCCGAGGTTCCATCCTGCGGGGTGCGGGGGGAGCGCGGAGCCCCGCGTGCTCGGCGTCTGGGAGCGGGGAGTGCCCGGGAACCGGGGCTGCACCGACGCTCTCCTCGCAGCGAAGGGAGCGAGAGGAGCAGTGAATGCTTAGCTCTCAGCTGGGTTGGCGCTGCGCTGGGACTTGAGAGAAGTTTGTGTTTCTCTGGTGAACCACCGCGGATGTTCATACAGCTTTAAATGAGCAGTCGAGTGCCTTACGAGGGGATGTCACTTAAAGCAGCTGAGAATTCTGATTCTGCTTCCCGGCTCCAACAAAATTTCTTGTCTTGCAGGGCACAATCTGAAAGAAAACAGGATTTTAATTTTTTTTTTTTTAATGCTGAAAACCTAACTACAGTAACTATTTCTCTGTGTTTAATCTTTCTGGGAAGAAATCGCCTGTGGTGTTTGCACACATAATTTTTCTGTTTACTTGATTTTGACTTTTTTCATACTAGATGGGCAAGAGATTAATTGCTAGCAATTAATCAACCACATTTTGATTTAGAGAATTCATCCCCACTAGAGTGTTTTGATGAAAGTTGGACTAAAGGTGGTGTAGGTTGAAGTAACTGCTCAGTCTCCAGTTGCTCAGTAATCTGGAAAACAAAGATTTTCATCTCATCCATAGCCCTTTTTTTTACCCTGTGCATCTGTTTGCCATATTGTATCCTGTTTGCAGAGATACAAATATACTTATTTAAATGGCATGTGTAACTTTTCATACTTATGTTGTGTCAGTTAAACCCCAATTTTCAAAAGTTAAATTGGCTCTGGAGTACAGGGAGAAACTGTTTCCTGATTAGTTTATTTTAATAAGTAACAATCATACCCATTCTTAATATACCATGTGTTTGGATTTAATTTGATGTTCAGTCTAGTTCAAATGACAGCACAGAAATAGCTGTTGTATGTGATGTCACATAATATTGTTACAATAATTTCTTCAAATTGATCTCAGAATAGTAGCATGTGCTTTTGCAAAATTTTGTACACTTCATGCTTAATGGGACACTTTGAAGAAGCATTCAGTTTATAAATCATATGACTGTCATTTCTCATCTCTCACCTCTGCCTATTGCCAAGGACATTTGTATCTGAACAGCATTTCTGTTTCTTCTGTGTTCGTGGTGCCCTGCTGTTTGATTGCCTAGCTGAAGTTGTAGTCCTGTGTTAGTGATACGACAGTAATTTTCCTACTGGCTGATTGTTACTTTAGATAGAGATAAACAGCAGGAACAGCTGAACCGTGAAGAAACAAAAATCAAATTTTAATGCATATAACCTCCCTAATAAACAGCATCTATGCAAGTAGAGTAGGTTTGAGTAAGATGTGTTGAGTTCAGAAGAGGTGTCAGCAGTTCCTTAATGAGGCAGAGGCAGTGCCAGCATGAGTATGAATAAGCTTATACATGAAGGTAGAGTTGAAGTTAGGAAGTTCACTGTTTGGTTTGTGAATTTGGTGCTGTAGAGGATGCCAAGCCGACAGTGCTGGAGACAGAAACTCCGCAAATGTAATAGTGTGTGTTTGTGGATTGCAGCATCCTCTCTGCTTCCTGAATCAGCCTCCCTGTTCTCGTAGAAAAGGCAAATGGACAAAGGTTTACGACAACTGAACTATTACTCTGAAGAAACTATGGTAGACTTGCTTGCCAATCTGTAAAGGAATAAAATCGGTACCCTGGAAATGCATAAGGACTTGAAGAAGTATGAGGCTGTTACTGGCTAGAAATGGATGCACAGGGCAAGGCACCTGTCTCAAAAATCATCCCAGGACTGCGATAAACCAGATCCTACTGATGTTTTCAGGGCAAGTGTTTGAATTTCTAAGAGACAGGAGGTTACCATGACAGCTTGCTGTACAGGTTCTGTGATTTGGGCTTGGGTTTTTTTTTAATGTTATGGCTGCTGGAAGAAAGATGTCACTGGTCTCTGTTCTCTCCTCTTGGCCCATGGTTTGATTTGGGGGATTGGGCTTTCCCCTCTCTGACCAACAGTGCTTCTTGAAGCTGCTCCCTGAGGGTACTTCCAGAGGAGTGGAGTTAGAGCTGCTCCATGGCAGCTTTGAGGTGTTCTTCAGGACAGCTGTGAAACCAATCAGAAAGATAATTGTTAGATAACTGACAGATGCAAAGAGGCAAAAGCAGTGTCATCACATCTGTCAGGGTGCTGCAGATAACTGTGAGACTGAAGTTTCAACTTTTTAAAAAGTGATGGAGTTCTTCCTCCACCAGTGTTCATGGCTTGCTTTCGTCCTGAAATAGCTCTCCAGTCAGCATGCAATTGCTGTTTTGTTTTGGCTTTAAACCCTGATCATGCAGACAATGCATAAAGCTCTTGCTTGAATGGGAATCTTATAAAGGATGTTTGTGCAAACCTACTGGATGTTGCAGACCTCTGTGTTTAGGATCAGATATTGAAGAAGTGAAAATGCTTTCTTGGTAATGGATGTTTTAAAACTATGCTTCTCTAGAGTTCAGAAGAGAGTTCGTTTTAATCCATTATTATTGTTTTAATATTGTTACTGTTTTAATTGGTTTTAATCCATTGTTTCTGCTTTCATAAACAGATCCTTGCTTTTTTGTGGTTTTTTTAGATAGATCCATTTGCATGTTGTTTAGAAGAGTTTAATGTTTGAAACTTTGCTAAGCTGTGGTGTGTTTGAAACTTTGCTGACTTGTGATGTGTGCACATATTTTTCTACCAGAAGTCAGAGAAGGGGGTAAGGAATAGGTTTTCACTCCTGAAGCACTCAGGTTGGAGATGAAGTGTGGCATTTCCAGCTAGAGCTATGTTTTTGCATTCAGTTGAAGGATCTCTTCACCTAGAGACTGTACAATACTGTGACAGTAAGACTTGGAAGCCCTTTTTTTTTTTAATAATCATGGTCTATTTCTTCACCCAAGCTTGAATCAACCATTTTCTAGTCATGTTTCTTCATTGTGTGATTCCTCAGAAATCAGTGTGCCCTGGTCTGCCATGATTTCCAATGCATTTTCCTCTTTCATCTTTTCATAGAGTAGTCTAAAATTAGTGTGATCTAAGGTGTTCCAAATTCCACTGTTAATTTAATAATTCTTCCAATTGCATCTCTGTGATATAGTTTATTTATTATCAGATTGCTTTAGCTTTTATTTAAAACTGAAAAATTAGGACTTAAAAAGACTGATGGCAATTTTTGCTATGTCTTGGAGGTAAGGTAAAGTAGCATTTTTGACAAGAAGATATAGGGCAGTTCTGAAGATACAGGGGAGTTCTGGTCAGAGGTATATGCAGGTAAAGGACTTGTATCTTTCAGCGTGAGTTGTATGCAGATACTCAGGTGGAGAGCTTTGTTCTTGTTTCACAGCGATACTGGGTAGAGGGGCATGAACTGTGTTCGTGTTTCCTTTTTCCCTAGTGAATTGCTTCAATCTGCATTCCAGGAGTTCTAGGTAAGGAATTTGGCTACAAGCTGTAGAATATGTAGAAGGGCTTTGTTTTGTTTTGGTTTTTTTTTTCCCCCCAGGAAGATAGGTCAGGATTGGACATATAGGAATCTTTTAAGCTCTGTCTTTGGGAACTGGAGAAATCCAATTCCTTTGGACATCTGTAATCCACCTTTATGATGATGTCGCATTTCAAAAATGGCAGCTTCAAAAATATCTGTTGCAGTGCATGTAACATGGGATTTACTTTTTGGTTTAAACCAACTAGAGTGAAGATATTTTTTCTTCCTTCTGGGGGGGTGGGCTAGGGGAGGAAAACAGGGAGAAACAGGTCTCAATTTCTGATCTGTCCCCATTCATCTCCTCTGGCAGCCAGTCTGCAGACTTAAATACTATATTTTTTTGTCCCCAACATATTTAATCTCATTAATTTCCTATGAAATGCTAAATACTTGGGTTGCTTTGCTGGCGGCATCTTCAAAAGAGTGCAGTTCCTTGTGCTGTAGGGAGGGGTCCATGTTACTGTTGCATGGCACCAGAAATGCAGTTGGAACTGAAGCTTTGCTGCATGCTCCTGCTTCTGGCTGAGCTGGTGGCTCTGCTGTGTCTGGGAGCGTGCTCAGCTCCTTCTCCAGTTCTCCTGCTGGGAGCCATCATGTTTCAGCCCACTCACCTGAAAGCTTTGGGTAGAACTTAGGTTGATAAGGAATTCCCCTCAGATGGACTTGCACCAGTAGGAGGTGTAAATTGCTTAGAGAGATGTGGAGGGGGATGCAGCTGCCCTCAGCGGACCTCAGAGATGGTCTGTTCATGTTCCCAGTTGGCGCTCCCCACTTAAAACTGAGCCCTCAAGTTTTAAATGTTGTGGCTCACCAAGGGTGACTGTTGGTGTGTACACATGAGGTTTGGGATGAGCAGGCAGCCAGTACTTCCACTTCTGTGCTGAGCACTTGGTAGTGATGACTCTTCTGATGTGTAATTGCTGTTCAGTGAGTGAAGTACATGCTCTCCTAACAACCTTTAGTTTTTCAGCTTACACGTCAGGTGTGGCTTCAGAGTATGTACCACTTGCAGAGTTACAGAATACACAGTGCTCTAAACAAAGAGGCTGTGTGTCATTCTTTTGTGGTAGTTGTCCAAGGCTTGGATCTTTAATGGATTGTACACAAATGCTGGGTATTGACTCCATAAATACTAAGCAACTTTTTCCAGTTTTTATATTTGCCAGGCAAGCTGATATAGAGAGCCTTCATTAAACTCTCCAGATAGCGTTGTAGTTTATAAATATTTATGTCAGGACATTCACAACGTGAAAGGCTTGCTATTTGCTCCACATGGACAAACTTAGTCAGAACACAGTGCTTGCATTTGAGAGTAGAAATGACCTTGTTGTCATTTCTACTTTTTGATATGTTCTCTGGTGAAATGGTTATGAAAATAGGGTGGGGTTTTTGTCTCATTATTATCTTGCTACAGACCTTTCGATTTCCATATAGAAAAATTCTCCATTGGCAGAGTTCCCTACCAGCTTTGAAATGGAGTCAAACATCAGTCTATGAATAGGATGAGAATACTGTTAATACCTTTGTCTGTAATACCTTATTCTTAATATACTTTTAAGAAATTAACCAGTCAAACTCTAGGTTAAAAGAAGCAATGCTTTAGTTAGTAATACTTAATTTCCTTTGCAAAATGTTATAAACTACTTGGAGAAAGAAGCATATCAGTTTAAAAGATGGAATGCTTTTTGAGCTTCAGTATTTATATGGAGAGAACAATAAGGAAATGTTTTTAATATAAACAGACAGGGAAAATGGCAACATTCATACAGATTTTTTTAGTATCTTGTTACAGGATCACATTACTTAAATAGAATTACTCCCTTGTGATATAATCAATGTGGCAATAATGGGATTATAGTTTTAATTCTGTTTATGAGGGCCATGTGTGAGCTCTTGATGTCAGATTTGAAAAGTAATCATATTTGAGACAAAATCTTAATCAACTATATAATTTTGCTTAATCAAAAATTGTTTGTTTTCTTCTCTATGATACCTTTATATTTTTCCCCTTATTCCTCCCCTGTCTTCCCAGTCTGTTCCCAGAGGAAAAATATAGTTTGTATGTAGTGTGCTGGTGTTTTTTAACTGTTTGGGCCTCTAGAACTCCTTAATAGCAAAGATTCTCCTCTGTCCATTGTCAGAGAGTTCAGGCTTCTAGAAAATACCTGATATGTTTGCTGGAATTCTGGAAGTTAAGGCTGTGTGGAAAACAACAGAAATTTAAGGTGTCATAGAATTTCAAACTTTGTTCCCTTAGTTGTTCTGTCAAAGCAGGGAATAAAACTCCTACTTATGGTATTAGTGTTAATTAAAATATTAACACTTCAGAAATCCAAGAATCCTCTTGTCCACACACAGATAAATTGAAAGGAATATTAATAATAATAAAGGAGTAGGAATTTGTAGACCTTGTAGTGACTCTCATTATGTCCATTTAGAAAGTGCAGTGATGTTCTTATGACAACTCAGAAACTTAACTGAAGCTCAACAGTTGCCCTTTACCGTGTAGGTAATGGTAAAATGAATAAGTAAGATAATTCCAAGTTGGGTGGTTTTGTTTTTATGGGTTTGTTTTTCTTTTGGATTTCCAGAAATGAGTCCCGTTCAGCATGAAAAAGACAAGATCATTCACCTTTTCCAAGGGATGCTGCATATATCTGTGTGTGTCTGTTGTTTTCCGGGGTGGTTTGGGGTTGTTTTTTTTCCCCATGAGTCATTGCACCTAATGTAAGCCTGTTGAACGTTTGACATTAATAGTGCTGGGATATTAAAAGTATGAGAGTTAAAAAAATATGCTACAACAGTTTTTTTCACAAAATAAAAATTAAATGTCCAATAATTCTCAAAATTATTGAAGTATGTGCACATCTTTCCTTACCCATTAAAAACAGTCCCTGACTGTTCATTTGAACTGGCGTCTTTTGTGCTAAATTCTATGTTCTTGCTTTACAGCAACTTCCTGGTAGTGCTTAAAAAAATCTAAACCAACAAAAACCCCCAGCCTCAAAACAGAATAAGTAAGCTGTTTTGTTTGATTTGGTTTTTACCTGGTGAGACAAACTGACACACTTCAAGAAATATTTTTTTACTATCATTTAGACTGGCATGCAACCTTGGATAAATTGTTGGAAAAGTCATCTGAGAATAGTTCAGTGCCTGTGAACTTCTTGTCAATGTGGAGAAAGGCCTTGTTTGTTGGAAGCGTGCTGCTGTTGAGGGTGTGAATTTTTTGATCCATGTGGAACTAACAGCAGGCAGGGTAAGACCCCATGGCTGGGGCTGTTCCCATGTGCTTGGGTTATGCTCCAGTGAAGGAGGTGAGTGAGGTGGTAGGATTGACTGAGGGTAACATTCCCAGGCCATTCCCGACTGGATGTGCACCCTCAAACGTGTGCTGTCTAGGCTGGAACACATCATGAACTGCAGTTGCCCCAGAGCAGCAATAAACCTGCAGGCATTCCCACCTCAACTTGCCAGGGTGTACAAGGTGTACCTTGCGGCCTTTAGCCCTCCTAGGCTTTGGGAAATGGGCTCCTGCTGTCGCAGCACCACAGTGTTGTGTCTCGGTGCTCTCCCTCAGTGGAGGGACACGGCTTTCAACAGCTTCCTGAGGAATATGATTGAGGCTTTTGGTTTGTTTTCTCACTGTTAGAAGTGCTGTAGGAAAAGGTGATGGCAGAAGGTGTGAAGGGCAGTGTTTTGTTTCAGTGTGATCCGGTTGTCTTCCCTGTCATCACAGGGCTTAGTTTAGATTGCAAAATACCATCCCTATTCAGATGTGGGACTCTGATTGGTAGAGCCAAACAAGACTTTCTCTTCTGCAGGAGCAGAGGTGCTTGCTAACTAGCCTTTTCATTAAACAGATCATGTCAATTTAAACATGGGTGTTGCTGGTAGAACTGGGGAAATATTGCCATTGTATGTGGAACTGGTATGACTTCATCTGCAGCACTGTGTGTTATTCTGACAACTGTCTGAGAAGCTGGAAGAGTGTTGAAGGAAGATTATGAAGACACCTGAAAAAAAATGAGATGTATAATGTTGAAATTCTGCAGACATTAATGTGGATCACAGAAGTACTTTATTACACATCCCTAAGGAGCCTTCCTGCTTTCCAGAGCCCACAGTTGGCCCTGGAAAGTGCCAGGTCACCTTTATTTTGCTGCTGCTCTGTAAGCAGAAGGGTAGTGGAAGAAGGTGGTAGTGTTTTATGGCCATGCAGCTGCAAGCAGATGCCTGACCAGGGAGTATTGGCTCTCTGCTCATCCTGTTGTCAGCCACGTAGATTCAGAATATAAAGTTAGAAAAATGTCAAAGCTAAAGTGCTGTGTTCCATCCCCATGAGAGTACAATCGAAAGAACTTCAGAACAGGGGAGTCCATGTTACAGAAAGGTGGACAAAAGATCTGTGAGAGTGTGCTACCTAGCACTGAGAAGAGCCGCACTCTGGTAATCCTGCTATAAGGCTCTGTTGCCAGCAGGATGATTTGGCAGGTGATGCCTGCTATTTAGAAAGTTTTTTTGCCTGTCATATGCTGGGACTTCATGGTGTACTTCAGTCATGTGTGCTTTTGCTGTAATCTGGCAGATCTGTTGGCTTTTTATGCCTGGACCTGGTATTTCTGTCCTTTCCTCTAGTCCTTTTTTTTTTTTCCCTCCTCTCATTCTCATGTCTCCATCCTTCTATCTCTTTTGTAATGTAATGTTTTTCCCCTGTATTTAGCAGGCTAAAGTATGACTTACTGCCTGAGTACCAGCTAGTCCTGCAGGATGTCATGGTCTCTGCAACTAGTATCTGGCCAAAGGCCTGAAAACAGTAAAGCTTAGTGCGGAATCCAAATGCTGTTGTTGCCTAGCTTGGTGTCTTTGCTGTTGCACAGATATGGCTACACATCTCCTTCACTGGCCTGCTGCTCCTGTGACCTTTTGAGTTACCATCTGAACAGCCCTTGCATGGCTTCAGCCTGAGGAATTTACTTTAGGTTAGCTGAAAAGAGGAGAAAATGTCCTTTCTGCCAAGTTTGGGCTGCCTCATGCTCGTTTACTAAATTCCTGTTTGCCTGCTGTGTCCTGCAAGTATGTTTGTGAGAATAAGGAGATTTAGAGAGAAAAGTGGTCACAGTGAAAGAGGTATGGTGGGCACTAGTAAGTCAGTTCATTATTTGTATTTTAAAAAAATGTATGAATTTGTGTATTGCACGGAAAAAATTGGGAAAGTGCTATGACAGAACTTGGTGCAAAATCCTGGCCTGTTGCTTGCTGTGCTTAAAATTCTTACGTATTTCCTGGGGATCTTGTTGTTTGCTTGAAAATCTAAACCATCTCTGTATAAGCTTCTTGAGGCTGGCTCCCTGCTATTTGGAAAAGCTTATGTTAATTTTCAAATTGTCTCTCTTCTTACTTGATACAAGTCTCCCAGGCTTTATTCCCGATGTTACCTCAACGTTTTCATTCTTGCTTCTCCAAACTGAGCAGCAAAACTCAAACATTTGCAGAAAATAAATAGAATTTTTTCTAAGCATGAGCAGTGATGAAGAAATTTGAAACCCAGGGAGTGAAGGGCCAGTCCTCATAACTGACTGCTCCAGAATCCTTGTGACAGTCCAGAAACTTTTCCTTACATTCTTGTATTGGTTCTCTGGGGAACATCTTGGGGATGATTATTGTATTACATATGAGGAGTTTTGTGTATTGGATGGTTTTAGGGAGGTTGCAATTAATGTTCTTTGCTGGTTATCTATGTCTGTTTCTCTGCTTTTCCTTCTCTTGTGAGCTGAATGTGTGTGTCATTCTGTCAAGGGATTTGGAATCCTTGCTTACTGTGCCTCATCCAGGTCAGCATGTATTTGTTTGGTGCATCTCGTCATTGTGTCTCCTCTTTTCTCCAGTCCTCATGTTTGCTGTCCTCATAGCAGTGTGGTTGGCAGTACCAATTCACTTTAGATGCTCAGAGTTCTTCAGCAAGACTTTTAAAAGATGGGGAGTATTCCCATCCCAACTCAATAACATCATCTTCCAGTGTGACAATCCATGGGGTTTCTTACCAGTGACTTCTACATGGATATTTCTTTCCACAATGTCAGCAGTTGCTCAGTGGTTTCCACACTGCGATTCTGTGGCAGATTGCCACAACTTGTCAGTGGCCACCTCTGCTCTGAGTCCTGTTCCTTGACTGGAGGTTCATGAGGAACTGGTTCAACTAATTAGTCAAAGCTGATGCAGTCCCTCCTTTCCCTGGTGTGCTAGCGCTTGTATTGATTTGATTTTTGGTGTGAACTGATTCTGGACGATGGCTGGCTAAAAATTGCTTTTTGGCAGGTGGTGGGGAGAGCTCGGTAGCCTTCTGCTGGTTTAGCTCCCTTTATTGTCTTGCCGTGGCACGGGACGAGTGCTCGAGCCAAGGGAAAAGAGGGGTCGGGAACCGACAGCTGGAAGTGAAGCTGGGGAGAAAGGAGATGGCTGCAGTCGTGTCGTGAGCAGATCCAGCAGACTGCCAGTGAAGGGCAGAGAGCTGCTCCCCCTTCCAGCTCCCTGCTGCTTGCCTTATGTCAGCTTTGGAGTTTGCTGGACCACTTCTTGAGTTGATTCAACTTGCTGCCCCAGTCAAACCTTTTGCTGATGTAGTGATTTGAATCAGCTTGGGGAGTGGCCCTTAACTGAGGGAAGTGGGTAGAACAGCTTCACTGGGGCTTGGGAATGAGAAAAAAGGATTTGGGGGGAATGAGACTGTGCTAATTGCTTTAGCCAGGCTAAACTCCATGTCAGTGGAAGAGAATGAGCATGTCGAAGGTAGCGCTGACCTCACCTCATGGCACCTAGGGCTGTCCTGGATCACTGAAGGTAGAAAGGAGAAAGTGGGAATTTGCAGAAAAGGCCACTGGACTAGCTAAAGAAAAGCATGACAAATTCTGACAGTTTAAAGTTGCCACTTAAACACCAAAAAGATTTTAAAACCTTTTTAGCTGGTAAAGTGCTCATTTTATGTTGGTTCATCACTTGGTATCCTGTGGGCAGCAGCATTTTTATGCCTATAACAGATGCTCACAAGTCAGATGTACAAAGCAAGACTTGAGTAAAAAAGTGTAAGGGAAACCAGACTTGAGTGTTTTGGGGATTAGCAACTTTCAGTAAGAGAGACAGGAGTTGCAGCCAAGAGAAATACGTGGTGTAAGTACTGGAGTTTGGCAGTGGGAAGAAGGATGCTGGTAGAACTCTAGTTGTAAAAGTAAGGCAAAAAAGACAATGTCTGGACTTCAATACTGCATGTGGTAAACTTAGGAAAGGTCTTACGTGAACATCGGAGTTAAGAAAGTTATATGCTGAGTGACCGCTACTGGCAGGAGTCTCTTATGATGTAAATTATTTTTGCTGCTGTTGAAATGTATTAAACTTGAGTTTTTGTAACTTTTGTGTCTTTAAGGAAACATTTGTTCCTGCTGGTGGGTACAAAAAAAAAATCCCTTATTTTATAGCTAAGCATAGTTTTTACTCTGTGTTGGGTACTTTAATTAGAAGAATGACCTGCATGTAGACCTCTCAGGTGATAGAGGACATGGAAATAATCACTACTGTTTCCGTTTTTGATTTCCAGGATGGGTGTTTTTTTCTTTCAAAAATATGTGCTTCTCTTTGATGTACTGTAGTTTGTTGCAGTTGCAATGTATTTTATTACGATCTCTATAGAAAGAGAAATAAAAACATGTAGAGTTCAGCTTCTTAAAAAAAAAACCTGAATTGTGTCTTTTTGCCCCATTACAACTTAAATTGCCAAATAGTTGCCTGGCTTTGAAAGGAGATGCTCTTGGACTTCTTCCCAGGCTATTACTATAGTTCATAACTTCATTATTCAAGAAAGCCATCTTTTCAGTGTCCTGTGCTTTCGAAGTTGGGACAGGGTGGGATCTTCTGGCACAATTTTGCTCTTGGCACTGCTGCCTTAGTGAAGTAAATGCAGAGATGATACTAGGTGATAATGCTGCCAACTTCAGTAACTGGGTTTTATAGCACATTGAAGCCTTCATGTGTTCTGGGAAGGGCTGGAGGCGGTGGGGGAACAAACCTGGTTTTTATTATTTTGGTGATGCAGGCTTCATTCCCGAATGTTGCAACAAACTGGAAAGCTTAATGTCCTCATCTGCCAGCCCTTCGGAATGTGTTACAAGTTGTGGCTTTGAATCAATCTGCATGAAGCTACACATCCTAAGCGTAGCTGTGTTTCTCCTAAGCTGTCATTCAGCTAAGCTGTCTCATTGATGCAAAGGTGTTTGTCTGCAGCCCCTGCCCAGCCAGTCTGAGCTCCAAACCTCTGCAGCGTGGCTGTGTTAGGCTCAGCAGTGCTTTCAGGCCTGGCTGATTACCTGGTGTTCCAGTTCAGTGCATGCTGTGTGCATGGGTGCTCTGTGTTGCACATAATAATGGAGCTTGTACTCACTGGTATGTGGATTTACTTTTTTCCAAACGCTGGGCATGCTGTGTTATTAGAGAAGGCTGTGCCAGTTGGCTGCACACTCTCCTGTGTGCACTCGATGACACTGAGCTGGCTGTTAACTAGATTTTTCAGGTTACAGTGGTAGGCAGGCTTTAAAAAGTAGAGGGTTTTATTATATTACAATTTTGTACACCTTGCAGTTTACTGAATACTTTTTTTTCTGAAAAAAGGTATAATAAGCAATCATAAGCAATCTGCCCTTCAAGAAAATGTATTGTAATTAATTTTAAATCTTAGGGGGTGGGAAATTATGCAAGGAAGGGAAGGAGATAGCAAAGTAAGGTAGTAATAAATTCTTAATATAAAGATTCTCCATCTAATTTTTAAAAGTCTACCCCTTCTCCATGGGAAGCTTATCTCTAAACTTCAGTGTTTTTTTCCACAATAAAAAATTGCTTTCTGAAGAGGGTAATACAAATACAAATTTGGTATTATTAAAACCAACCCCTCCCTTGTTCTAACTAAAGTTCATCATAAATCAAGTTATATTCAGTGTTTCTAAATTCATGATGACAGTCTAAGCAATTTAGTTTTCTTAAAAACCAACAAAACTCCCACCATCCCAAAACATATATAGCAGAACTCATTTAATTGCAGGTAGCTGAAGGAACTTTCTTAGTTTATTCAACTTCTCCCAATTCACATGTGACAGTGTGTTTGAGAAACTGTTTTGTGATAAGATAATGAGGGGAATAGTCTGATCTTGGAAACCAGCTTTTGAATTTACTGAAGTCTGTTAGTATTTCTAGTTTCAATGTGCGTTTGTCATACAGGGAACTGTACCTCATCTGGCAGCGTGGCCCCTGACATTACTGAGCCATGCACATCCTTGGCTCTGTAAATTTTGACCTTTTGGTTAGGACATCCATCCTGCTGCAAATTTGAAGTGCCCACCTATGTTGAGGAAGAAATCTGCAAGATCCCTGTGAAATTTGTGTGGTGAAAGGTAGAGGAGCATTTATGGATCTAAATGCCTCTGTACAGCTCTGGTGCTACAGTTTCTGAGTAAATGTAGGGAACGGTAGAAATGTTTTCTGAGAGTGGATTTGAAAGGATGTCATTGTCTGCCTTATACAAATGTAGTATTTTCCTGAACCTTTTGTTGAAGTAGGAATGAGGCTGGAATTTTCATAATGCTATATATAGCTTGTGGTTAAAGACAATTAAGCAGGCATATTACATTTAAGAAGCTGTCTTTTTTTCATGGTTACTACTTTACATTAGTCATCTTAGGTGTTGTTACGAAAAATATACAGACTGTGCAAACTGACAGAGTAAGCAAATAAAGCATATAAAATAAAGGCTTTGTGTTAGAGAGCTAAGCAGGAATGGTAGAGCTGAGTTTGAAAGAACTGTGTTATCCGTTCCTGTAGATTTATTTTTCTCCCTACCTCCTCATACCACCACCAACACTCTAAACCAACATTTGCCTCATGCTGTGCAATGAATTTTGTATTTTTATGTCCTATGTGTAAAATGTCTGAGATATATAATTTCAGGGAGTATTGACATGCAGGTGGCTTTGATAGCTTGACGTGAATTCTGTTTTATAGAAGTGGGGTGTATATTACTAAATTCTGTAAAGAAAAATAATCCTTGCTCAGGTGAGCCAGCACTGAGTGCTTAGAAAACTGTTTTACCCTTGTCTTTCTGATCCTTCTGTACAGAGCAGTGTCATTTGGGCTCTTCAAACCTCAGTTTTCTTTGTTCTCTCCCTTCTTCTTTAATGTTATTTTAATAATGCACAACCCAGAATAGCGAGCTGCCCATTACGAAGGCTCGTAGCCAAGTTGAAAAGCTTTGAGTCGGTGCTTTTTAGCCAAACTTCAAAATGTCTCCCCAGTATTTCTTGTTTTTAAAAAGATACTCTTAAATCAGTAGCTACTGATGGCCTGATGCACCATCAGTACAAGTTATGCTTGATATGAGTGATGTTAACCCATCTGTCTGTGTGTCCCCCCCGTTTCTGTCTCGTGTGCAGCTGCCCCGCTGCTGCTGTACGCGAACCGCCGGGATCTGCGGCTGGTGGACGCTGCCCACGGCAAGGAGAACGCCACGGTGATCGTGGGGGGCCTGGAGGACGCGGCCGCCGTGGACTTCGTGTTCCTCAAGGGCTTGATTTACTGGAGTGATGTCAGCGAGGAAGCCATCAAACGGACAGAGTTCAATAAATCCGGGAGTGTACAAAACGTGGTCGTTTCTGGACTTCTGTCGCCCGACGGGCTGGCCTGTGACTGGCTGGGGGAGAAGTTGTACTGGACAGATTCAGAAACAAATCGGATTGAGGTTTCTAACTTAGATGGGTCACTGAGGAAAGTTTTGTTTTGGCAAGAATTGGATCAACCCAGAGCAATCGCCTTAGATCCTGCAAGGGGGTAAGTCTTTTTAAAAATAGTTACAAATACCAAAACTTGTACTATTTCTCGTTTGTTGAATGGTTTCATATGCTGTTGTTGAAGTTGTCCTAAGCCATTTTGCATAATTTGTTTCTCTTTCTACTGGTATGATTTGCAAACTTCCGAAATTCCATTCATGTTGGTTTGTGAACAATCAGGAATCATCAGACTTTAAAAAACAGTACTAGAAACTTAGTTTGGCTGTAGTGGAGAAGATTAGCAGAAACAGAAGTTCAAAGCTAAAACCTAATACGATCTGCTTTGCTCTAAAGGCTGTCAGCTGCCTGTGGACAAACAGACTTGTGCCTCTCTCAAGTGTCAAGAAATGAAATTTTTTGGAGCTTTATTCATTTTTGATATTCATGCTTTATTGAAGAATCTGAAGAAATGGGAGAAGTCTACATACTGTATTCATAACAACTTGAGATGTACTTTGAAGCTTAATCAGAAAATTTACAAGAGAGACTCCTTTCCCCACCCTTGGGGAAACTCCTGTTTTAAAAAATCCTGTGTTTTTGTCCGAGTTCCTTCTAGAACTGATGTTATTTTCTCAGCTCTCATTTGAGTCCCTGGATGTGGCTCTTTTTGCTCTGTTCTTGGGACAAAGCAGTGTTTGCCAACAATGGAAAATTCGGTGGAGTTTTGGTGATGTTATGTAAATGGCTGGCTTGAGGTTACCCCTACGGGCAGTCATCTGTGACAAAGTGCTTGGGAGAGCCAAAGTGGAATACTAATGGAATGTCCTTCATGCTGTGTAACCTTTTGAAAATACTTTATATTTGTGGTATAGATTTATTTTTACTATCTTTTTTTTTCTTGAACAAGCAAGAAGGTTCATCTATTGTACTGCCATTTCCCATATGTTTTTCAGCCAACTCTTTTTTGGAGGGGAGAAATCAGTGCCTTGTTTCTTTGAAAAGATGAAGGTTGTGTTTTCCTGCTTGCCACTTCTTTGCATTATAATTTTTGTTTGGCTTTTTTCCTCTGAAAGAAGAAAATCTCTGCAAAACATGGCTTCTTTCCTAAACTTCATAGAAATACCGTATCTTGAATATTTTCTTCTACAATTTCAGTAGTCTTTTGACAGTTTATAAACAGAAAATATGTTCATTTTCCAGTACATATATTTCAAGCTTTGGAAATAACAAAAGGATGGATGTATGCTTTTCCTGTATATTTGCAACTTGTAAGCTGGAGCCAATGACAGTGTTAGTTTTATTTCATTAGATTCTAAAACCATTTAAGAGTATAAGGAAAGTGTAATGTTCGTGCCTTTTCTACCTACCATCCCAAAAGTGAGAGAAAAAGGAAGGAAAAACACAAAGTGGCTTTGATTTGGCTTGTAACCAGAGAGACTGAGATTCTTGTTGGTTAGGGGTAAAGCTCTGTTGTGAAGCCAGTTGGGTTTTTTAGGACAGTATTTTTTTTTTCTGAATGTACACAGTAATATGCTCAGCAACCCCAAGTCGATGTTTGCACACTCTTTACTCTTTCTTAATACTTTACACTAAGAGGAAAATACAGGAAGAAAAATGAAATAGATCAAAAGTAAAGCAAACCTGTTACTTTTTCCATACTGGTGGTTTGTTAAAGCATTAGGAGTAAACACTTCAATATGCTGAAATTTAAAACAACTCAAGCAAAAAAAAGCAAACACCAAGCCCCCTTCCCCAATCCAAACAAAACCCCTCTAACCAAAACAAAAAAGCCCTCCAAAACTGTAATTCAAGGACAAAATATTTTCTTTCTCCTGAATTTTTGAATAGGTCACTTTCTAAGTTGTTATATGAAGGGTATGATTTAGGAAGGGAATACAGCAGTATATCCACTTTCTGGTTTACCATCTTGTAGTTGTAAAAATTGCAGTTCTCATATGTAGTTTTATAACAGAAAACCTTTCAGCTTTTATTAAATCTGGTTACATTTCAGAACAGCCTTCAAAGCTTGAAATATAGGTGGAAGGGTGACATGAACACAGAAATGTAAATTTAAAAAAAAAAATAATTCCCCAAACTGTTTTTGTATGCATGCTGCTTTCACTAGTATTTACATTTTTTTAGCCCTGTAATTGTCTTTTGGTTTCAAGATGTTGCCTGGCAAATAGTGGTAGGACTAAGCCATAAAGAATTCTCGGAGTAGTTAATAAAATCTGAAACCTGGAAAAGCAAACCCCCTCATTTGCCTGCAGTCTAATCCACCTTCTATTATGCTCAGATGATGTTTGTTTCAGATACAGTTTTATAAACTTGCAATTCATGAAAAGAAATGATTTAGCAGCAAAACTTACACTAAGGTTGTCTTCAACAATAAGTTCAGTTTTTCATCAGAGTTAAATTGTGAAAAATGGTTGATCTAAAGTAGCATGCATCAAGTATTTAATGAAAAAGCTGATTTAAGTCCCAAACTACTAGTCTTTTCTGGGGTTGGATGTATATTTATTAGATGTATCCGTCTTGCTGAAAACATGAGAATGCCTGCTTGGAAATGAAATGCTAACAGTATAAACTAGCAGAGTTATATGGTGATCAATATTGCTTTTTCTTGGAAGTGTCCTACCTAGTGAAATTTAGTAAAAATGAAATGTTTCACCAGTGCTCTGGTCTTTCTCACAACCTGCCGCTGTAGGATACTCCAGGGTTGTGAAGGTCCCCGCTCGGTGCTGCTGTGATGCTTTGGAGGAATGCAGTTGGGCTCTTTCAGAGCAGTTACAGAAACATTTGAGACATTAAAGAATAAGTGCTTTGAGTAACCTTTACTTCACTGTCAAAACCATCAGGTGATTTGTGTGTGAGTTTCTATGGGTAACTGAGATACTGGAGTAGAAGTTAGACTTGGTTCCCATGTCTGTTATCAGTAATAAGAAATACAGTAGATTTACTAATGGAAAATATTTGGTAACTCGGGCACAGCCACTAAGTCTGTGTTGTTTTTTTTTTTTTTACTTACTGTAGGAAGGCATTAAAATCTGAAACATCTATGTTCTTTTTACTGGCCATCTCTGTACATTCTGAGGTTTGAGCTTCTCATTGCTCATGTTCATACACTGAGACTTACTTGTTTCAATTGCCTTGATACTCAAAATACTGTGTGTGCAACAGGAGAGAGAAGGGCCCCAGATGAAGGCGAGGGGAATGGGGTGTTTGTTCAAACTTCTTTTGAAGTGAGCTGGCAGGTTTCAGGAAGGCTCCTTGGTCCTGTCCATCCTTTCCAGATCTGTTTACTCCTGACGGGTGTTAAACATCAAACCCTTCTTAGTAAGATCTGCAGCCGGGGATAACACTGGCAGTTTAATGGTGACTTTTTGGAAGGAGAAGACCACGTGTTAGATCACCAAGTGCAGGAGAGCACTGTATTTAAGAACAGCTCACATGAAAGTTAGGCAAGTGGAAAAGAGATTTTTCTGCTTCAGCACTCAAGGTAAAAAAAAAAAGGCATATGCAAATTCTTGAGCAAGTACTGCTTTAAAGTGCAGTATTGTGTATTTGTACTGCTGTTTTCTTGTGGTGTTGGGGTTTTTTTGTTGTTGGGGGATTGGTATGTTTGTTTATTTTTGTTTTTTGATTTGTACGGCCCCTTTGTCCTCATGGCAAAGACTTCATTATCGTAGTTACAATTCCCCCAAAATTACCCTGTAGACAACTTGATCAGTTTTCTTTATAAGGAGCACTCTCAGAACGAACTGGCTTTTCTCACTTCTACATGTATTGTTCACCACAAAGGGAATTTTAAGTGCCTGCTAGAAGTGGTGACTAATTGCTTGCTTTTCAGGACCGTGCTTTAAATCAAGTGACTATATAGAGTTACCTTAATTGTTAAGGTCTTGTAAAACTTTTGGGTTGTAAAGGGTTTTGGTTAATGAACAGAATTAGAATACAAAGAGCTACAACACTTTTTATGGCAGCTGAAGTTGATTTCTGGATGAAGTACTTTGAATGTTGGGGAAGATCTTCAGGTTTAATGGGTACCCCTCCCCCAGCAGACTTTTGGTTTTTTTCATGCAAAATTTTGCAGGGAGCATGTATTTTTTATAGACCTACTTATTTTGGTTTTTTGAAAGTTGGAAACAGGTGTCTGAGCATGTCAAGCACAAAAGCAACTGTAGAACATGCCTTACATCTGCACTTTGTAACGAAAGTTTTGTGGGAAGTGGTGGTACTTTTGCTGAATGGTAGGTGTTATACAACAGAATAAGGAAAGGGAAATGGAGAATTCTAATAACAGTTACAGTACCTTTGATTTTGGGAAAAAACATGTCAAAAATGAAAAAAATTCAGAATTTCTCTGTAAATTCACTTCTGCAGTATATTTTTGTTTGCAGGCAAGTTAACGTTGCATAAAATGGCACTTTGGATGTTAATTCCCAAAATAATGTAAATAACTGAAGGCTTTGCTTCATACCTTCTCTTGCTTGATGCCACTTCTCCCTTGAGCAGATTGTTTCTGACTGGAAATCTTTCTGCTGCTCCTCTGTTGACAGTAATGTTTCACAGGTGACAGACGAGTGCACTCAGCTGATCGTTTGCTGTGTAGCCTGGCTTGTGTACTAAGGAGGTAGTTTTGAGGTTTTATGGGTGACATGTAGACAAGTGATATGAAATCTGCAGACTCCTGTGATTATGGCACAGAGATTTATAAGGTGTATTTCATCTTTCTTCACCTAAGGAGGCTTTGTTGATCAGATGATGTGGATGGTTGCAAATACATCACTAAATTCAGGTAATAGCTAGGATATTAAACAAACCACAAGGTATTTTTTGGTTGCTTAAAGATTGCAACAGTATTGCAGAGGTTGTCCTGATGAAACTGCATCAGGAGTGGCCTACCTTGCCTCTTGGGGCTGCATGTAACTCTGGGAAGATCTAAAATGCAGCTCTGCTGTCACTCATAGGTGGGTGATCCTTGCAGGGGCACTGCTGGGTGACATGAATCTCCAGGCATGGCCTTTCAAAGCAGAGAAGGTTGCCTAGGCCAGGATTTTACTGCATGATTGAAAACCCAACAGGGTGCAATGCTTCTTCCTGCAAGAGCCTAGCACAGCATCTGGAATGTCCTTGCCATCTCCTGCTCCAGAACTACTATAGTTCCCTTTGCTTCTTGAGTATAAACTGTTTGGAATTTGGCTCTTGGTCCTATGAAGGTCTTTGTGGCTACTGGGAACAAGATCAGACACTATTCATTTACTGTAATAGCCTTGAATTTTAACTGCAGGGGGTTGTTTGTTTGTTTTTCTTTAGGGTTTTTTTGTTTCATTTTAATCTCATTGACAGGCTGTTAATTTTCAAAGTTTCTCTCGCAGAACTTTGCAAAGTTTGTTTGAGATTGGTCATGTATGGTCCATATGATGCTAGTTCCTGGTCCCATGCTAGGATATTTCCATGTTGGATAGATGCAGAAATTGTAAAGCTGTCATTTTATTGCACAGCTCAAAATGTTAGCTTCTTCCTCATCATCTCTTTTCTCCTCGTGTGAAGGAGAAGGTGAAGGAAAGTAACCAGAAACCCACATATTTAAAGCAGAGTGAAGACTCGGAGAGGTGACCTCTCTTGTAAATCTTGCTGTGCTGGTTTTAGATGTTACTGCCACTGTCTGCTTGTCCTCACCCTGCTGCCAGAGGTTGCCAGGAACTCGGAGGAACATGCTTGCTAATACATTCTCTTTATTTTGCAGGTGTTTTACCTAGTTTTCCCTTTGTTTTACCTAGTTTTCCCTTTGTGGGAAGAGATGGGAGAGATTTGGCTCGCTAGAAATCAAACTATAGTGAACAGAATTGATTAGTGCAGGACATCTTTCTTAGAGACTCGTGTAGCAAAGTTGTAGGTGCTTTTAGCTGTAGGCAAGTTTGAAAATAGTCTTACATCCCCACCTCCTTATTTCAGTTCTTGGGCTGGAAAACAAGAGGAGAGAATCAGTTGAGAGCTGTGCTTTCCCTCCTGCCAGCATTCCTGTGAATCAGTCAGTAGCATCTTGCAGCACTGTAGAGTTTGTCAGAGCACTTAAGTTCTTTGGCTTTTTTTCACTTTATCTTCAGTTTCAGACTTGTTCTGGTGAGACATGTAAATATAGCGTGCAAAATGATGGTCTATTGATAATTTAAGGTAACCTTCAAGAGTATGATTTGTCCTGTCCTTTAACAGGTCAGTGTTGCAGTGATAAGGGTGACAGGAGTTAGTTAACTTTGTGCAACTTGCTGTAAAGTATCCACGTATCAAAGTATACTTCAGATATTTGCATGCAGTGTTTATTTAATAAGTTAGAACTAAGTATTTAAAGTGAGGTAGTAATTTCTGGTCTGCATGAATAACGTCTGGTGATGAGTCTTTGGGCAGGCTTCTGTATCTGCATTTTCAGTCTCTACAATTATAACTTAGCATTCAAGTCTAGACTGTGAAGACCTGTTGTATTTTAAAAAAGAAAAATTGTGATTTTAGACTTCTGTTGGGCATGATGTTAATTAAAAATATTTTTTCACACACTTTTAAAAATGAAAATAGTCCTAAGACAGCTTTTAATAACTTAACAGGAGCTCAAAGGGACAATATTAATTTACAGCAGAGAGTTATAATCTGATAAGTTGTTCATTCTATGTTCTTGCTTGAGAACTCCAAAGTGGCCTTGCTTGTTAAGGAAGCAGAGAGGCTTTAAAGGAATGTCCATGTAGTTTCTGAGGAAACGGCCAGAGTATAAAAAAAAAAAATGAATTTACAAATAATCTTCCTCTCCCCCAAATATAACTTACATAACTTGGCAGTGTTTGTCAGGAAATCATTACTTCAGAATCCATGACAGCTATTAAGACTTGTATCAGGGAGCTTGTGATTGCTCACTAAAACCATTGCAGCTGACTGAGCTTAATAATCGCAAGGAATTATTTTTATAATTCATCTTGGAGAAGGGTTTTGTTCATAATCTCTTTACTATCTCAAGGCAGGGTATTACAGAGGGAATTTTTTCAGAAACAATGATGAGCCTTGCAGACAATGTGTGTTAAGGCAGATCTGCACCAGAAGACAAAATTAGCCTTCACTGATTACAGCTCATTGCAGTGTGGTTTAAACTTTCTTTGTGCATCCTGCAAGCATCTTCTTGCCTTTCTCAATGAGCTGCAGTGCCACAAACACACTTTCTGCCGTAAGATGAAATTACACTCACAGTTCTTGCTGTGATGTATCAGCCAACAGACCTGTACAGCTGACAAGGGCATTTGTAGCCAGGCAGACCCAGCCTGAGTCACAGTGGGTCCAAGGAGCGTGGTGGTGTCTGGCCTTATCATGGAGTGCACAGATGGAAGAAATCTCACATTTTCTTCATTTAAAATCAAAGTAGGGTTGTTTGGTTGTGGATTGGTTGTGTCCTCCATCCATGTTTTGGGGAGTTACTGAAATGTGTCCATTTTAGAGTGTAAAGTTTGGTCCAAACTTAAGAACAAGGGTTTTGGTCTGTGTTGTAGAAAATGGAGCAGAAAGTTGCCTTTGTTCCTCTAGAGGACCTTGATAATTTGATTTATGTTTTTGACAAAAAAAGATTGATTTATGGTTTATTTCTTGAAGAAAGCTGATAAATTCCTTTGCTAGCATGATTTGAAACAGACTGATAATATTTTTTAAGTAAACTATAGATTAAGTTTGTTTAAAAAATGAAGATCAGAGCACTCAGCTGTATGAAATTTCAGCATGATTAACAAAGAAAAAAGTCTATAGAAGAGCCATCTTTATTTGGCTGCATTCCTGGAAAAAATTAAGGCTATCCCTGTGGAGAATGAGTATGTTTCAGTACTGCCTTTTCTGTAGAATGGTCAGATAAGATGTCACAGGATAATACATTGTATGGAGGACATTGAGCAAATGCAGCTTTCACAGTGCAGCCAGTGAGAAAGAAGGACGTACCAGGGACAAATGTTGAGGTGGCCTAATAAAATACCTAAATAAGCATTTGGAAACTTGTGTGACCCTGGGACAGGAGCAGATTAGAGTTGGTTCATATTAGAGAGTGCCAGGGTTGTTAGTTGAGCCTATATCTGTACCAGTACTATTTTACCATTTCAGGATCTGTGTATATATGTCCTGAAAATCAGCTGAGCAAAGCAAAAGTTACCGCTTTGGATTTCTGCTTGACACTTGGAGAAAGGCTACAGTTATACAACAAAGAGCTAAAAGGAGTAATTTCTAAGTTGTGAGTTTCTGGTCTGTCTGTTTCTTTTGTGGTGGATTCCACCTTCCAGGTTGTTTTTAAAACATCTGTCCCAGTTGCGGGTCTTGTGTAGTGAAGAAAAGCAATAGGAAAAACCAGAGCCTTGTCAACGGGAGCACAGTCACTTCAGATGGGCCAGCGATGCTGTTCCACAGTATTGCTCTAGGTTTTAAGCTGTATACTTTAAATGCATATGTGTGGGTGAGAATGTATATGTAATATGCGTTTGTGGTGTCTGTGTCTCGTTAATTGTATCTCATACTTGAAACAGTCTAATTGTGTTCTACCTTAAATTGTGTTGTACCTTAAAACCTAAAATCCAAACAAACTGACAGAACATCTTCTTCCCGCCCCCCCAAAAAAACCCCAACCTAAAACCAAACACAAATAGCAAACCCCAAGTGCCCATAAATACGGAAACCTTTTTTCCCCTTGAACTGATGAGTAGAAATACAAAGAATAGTAACACATTTTCTGGATCTTAATGGTTTAATTAGAATCCTTCTAATACTGCTCTCCTAAAAAAAAAAAAAAAGAAAGTCAGCACTCTGGGCCTCTCTCTTCCACCCTCCTCCCCCGCCTCCTTTCTTTCCCCAGGGTTGTTTAACACATACTTTACATTTTCATTTCTCATTTTCATTTCTCATGGGAACTGTGTAGTTTCTCACTTTTACATCTTAATTCCATGTTTCAGCATAAAGTATTAGTTGTATTAAGTTTTCTCTGTCACTTGAAGCAAGAAGTAGTAAAGATAGGAAATTATGCAGCTAAGAGCGCTGTTAAGTCAAAGAGCTTTTTTCTAAATAAATCTATGTTAAGTATGAAATTTATTTTTCTTATTCAAAGGATAAGTAAGATCTCTGCTCTAGCACATTGTTTAAAAATTCACTTAAAATTCAAGAAAACTGTCTTGCAAATTAAGCTTGTGTGATTCTTTTGCTGTGTATTGTAGCAAAGCATATAAATGTCTTCAATTCTCAAGCAGAAGATTCTTTTACTATAAACAGTATGTTTGTCATAGAATAAAACTGTGCCTTATATCATGATCTAACCTCCAGGTTAAATTCTGGCAAACTTACTCTTGTACTAAAAGACACTATTTTGATATTTCTATGATTTTTCAGCATGCATTTTTCTTGTATATACTAAAAAAATTTGTTTCTGTGAAGTACATGTTTAGATCTGTGTATAAGCGTGGTTAGCCTGGGGTAAAAATAAAGTGGGGGAGGGAAATTACTCAAGAGGCATATATGGTTTATAAAGTAGTGGGCTCTGGTAGGTCTTGAACTGTAAGAACATCCTGGAAGAACTTCCAGATGTGTAAAACAAAACCTGCCTATTTCTTACTGTAAACACTTGAAACGTGATGGAGCTCGAGCAGTTGTTAACAGTCCAGAGCTGTCTGGTTTTATTGCCCCTGCTTGTGTTGGTAAACTGGTGCTTCACCTGATCATGAGATGTCACGCAAAGGTTCTGTTAGCTGTATAAAAAGTACAGGTTGTGCTGTAATTTTACTGTGCTTTCCTGGTTAAACAATTTGTTGTTTTATTGCAATAGGATGACACTCTGTTTTAATCAGTATTTTATAATGTGCTTATAGTGGCCAGCAGTGGTAGCTGGAGGTTCTGACTGAGCATTTCTGTTGCCCTCTCTCTCCATGTGTGTAAAAGCAGCCTCTTGACTGAGGAGGAGGATTGCTGGATGTGGTGTCCAAGCCAGCCCTCAGTGCTGAGCTGGCAGGCGTAGGATGGCTTGGCCAACCAGTCAATACTGTAACCAGAGATTTGTTTTAGTAAAGGTCTGATTGCTGCTCATAACCACTAAAAGCTTTAGCATTAAATAAATTATATAGTCCTAATCAACATTTTATAACTACAAACCAAATTTGGATTTAAATGATGGATACTATGAAAGCATGAAAGTACAATATGTTCTTGAGGTTTGACAGAAATTTGTTACTTAACTAGAGAAGAATTGTCTCCTTCCGTAAGAAAAAGTTCTATTTCAAGGCAGAGATGAGACTTGGAAAATGGAGTTTTAAACTGAGGCAAATGAGACTTGAAAAATGGAGTCCTTAATATAAATGTATTTTTTTAAATGTAATTAAAAGTGGTGCTCTTTCATCAGCTTATATAACCAGAGCGTTTTGCCCACTATTGAGTAGACAAAGGGCATGAAATAGAAACAGGTTCTCCTTGCTTCCAGTCACAAGTTTCCCTGTCTGGGGCAGATTCTCATTAAACTGTGGCCCTATTGTTGCAAGTCCTGTCTTCTCTGTATCCCCCTTCATAATAAAATGGCTGCTATCAACTGGTCACACACAGATAATTAGCTTATGAAAGTTGAAAATCCAGATCAGAATACAGAGGACTTCTATGCATCAGCAGGTTTAAATGTCCAGCAGGACGTACCTGAAATAGAGCCAAGCAGTGGCTGGAAGAAAGGCTTGGTAATTTTTGAGTTTTGGTAGGATTTATGGTCATCCATAAAGAGGTAGAACCTTCCCATTTTCTCCAGTATGAATAGGATTGCAGATGCCAAACAGCCACCTGTGCAGCGGGGTGGGGGGTTTTAGATTTTTGAACTCTGGCTCCTGTTTATTTTTTGTCACTCTTCTGCTTTCAAAGCCTGGCCCTCTGCAAACAACTGCTGAATGTTTTATCTGTGGAGTTCACCAGTACAATGTTAGCAGTACATACACCAAATGATCTATGAAGAAGTCCCTGAAATGGGTTACAGAAGCCAACCCATTAAAATGTGAATGGAGTTACAGAACAACTTGGTTTGGGTGTAGGTCTTTCAGAGTCTACAGAGCCTTTGGACTTTTATCTGGAGACCTTCACAAGCGTGTTTCTCGCTACTTGTTTTACCTAGCACTTTGTAGTCCTGGAGCTAAGGGATCAGTATATTTGGAAAAGATGGAGGAGAGAGAAATTCCTTAAGATACGCTAAAAGTAAGTTTATGAAGATCAGAAGTAAAACTTGTTGTATTGGAAAATGCTACCTGGCAGCTCTTTATAGACTAGCAGAAGTCCTATATTTAAGGAAAGAAAAGACAAAACAAAAGTCAGTGACCCTGAACAATTAAACAGGCTTGCTGAGAGCACTCCTGAAACCAAGTGGAAGGTCATCTATGGGAGTTACTTGATGCTTAAACCTTGACTTGAGTGCTGCCTGTGTAATCTTAAACTCATTAATGACTTGGCATGATTCTTCTATTGCTGATTTCCAGGACTGAATTTGATTGGGGATTGTCATTCCTAAATTTACAACTACCTGCTCAAGTAGTAAAAAAAAAAAAAATGTTTTGTACCAGTGAAAGAATCTGCAGAGCCAGTTAGCTATAAACTAAATTTATGAAGTAAATATACTACTACTAAAAAAAAAAAAAATGTTTTGTACCAGTGAAAGAATCTGCAGAGCCAGTTAGCTATAAACTAAATTTATGAAGTAAATATACTACTACTAAAAAAAAAAAAAAGTTGTGCTAATGGAAAAGTCAGTAGTATTTTGAAAATAGGTGTACTCAGTGAAGTTTCTGCATTAAAAAAACCTACTTAGAAGCAAATATGTGGGTTTTGAGGTGGAGGAAGATGATACATGAGACTTCTTTAGAAAACATATTTATCAAGATCATCTGATTGTGCCATTCTTCTTTCCTTTTCTCCCCTCCATTTCCCCCTACCACATACACCATCCACTTTTCCAACTTTCAAAGTATGCTTTACCATCAACTTCAGGAGGGAATGTGTGTAATGTAAGCACTAGGTATATCCTCTGGGGTTGTGGCTTTTAAGTGCTTTTCTTTCTCAAGTTCTGTTTTCCAAATTATCTTTAAGATGCTCCTTAGAATCTGTCCTGGAAATGTCTGTTTTGTCAGGCTGGCTTGTTGTGGTAGACCATGCAGCTTGGACAGATAAAATCATTGTATTAGTTGTTATTTTGCCATGGCAGTGTTGACCATGCTGCTTAGGTAGAGAACTGTGGTTTTGCTCAAAAAGTTTGTGGCATTCCAGTGTCCAGACTTAAATGATTGTTTTCTTAGTGCAGGACCTAGATACCATATAAAACTTACTTTCAGGAACTGCTGAATATGAATTTCAAGGTTTTTCCCCTTGAGATGGTAAAGGATATAATTAAGCTTAATCTATGAGTTTTTTCTGTTAAATAAAGACAGACCAAAATCACATTTAAAACAGTGTAAGTGATGACTGCTCTCACCTATGTAAGTATATGCAAAAATTGGTTAATGAAATAGAGTTTAGCTGAGAATTTGAAAAATGCCCAAGTTATGTAGTGAGAAACAAGTATGTAGTTAATTTTGTGATTGATATTTTTTAAAATTCATTTTAGCAAAAGGAATGGCTACCTTTTCTTTTGCACATGTATCATCCTGGCAAATGTATGGTTCTTGTGAACCACGAAACTTGCCATTTTCATGCTGTTCTGTTGCGTCTAGGTAGGTTTCCTTTGGTATGAGCATGGTCAAGAAGTTCACATGAATGTAAGACAGAGCTTGTCAAACATATATTGAGTGAATGCTTGACTAATGTTTTTGTGATGGAAAAGTTCTGGGTCCTTTTTTTAGAAACAATAAGAAAAATCTATGGGAACAATTAGCCGTTTTATGTCTGACTTTGAAGACATTTTATTACTTGTTTCTTCATTTCAGCCTGTCCCTCTGGAATTACAAAGTCACTGGCATGTATTTTCTCAATACTGTTGAGAGTTGTGTACTAATCATCACAGAGATGGTTTGGTGTTTTCTTTGTCGCTAACTGTGAATTTTTAAGTATGTAAAAAAATAAAACCAGGTTTAATGCTCCAAAAAAAATGGGATATGAACAACTGATATATCCAGAGAGTCATCAAAAATTCCTAGGCAAACCATGTACATAAACCTTTTGACCTTCAGTAGTTTTATTTCACCTAGAATTACCCTCTTTTGCATAACTGAAGACAACACCATTTTAATGTAGCTGTGTTTCCATGCCTGATGAGAAATCATGTAAGTTAAGAAAGTGGTAATTTAGGGCCTGGTGCAGTCTCCACCTAGACAATTGTGGACTGAGTTATGCAATTCACATGCCCTGTTATATAGTTAATTTGATTACAACACCTTACTCAGTGTTTCAGCAACAGGAGCTGTTGACAGGAATGGCCATGCCCAGTTTTATTTCAGAGTGTCTTACTTTTCCTTGACTTTTTTTGTGGGTAGATTTGTTACCCTCTTTAGGATTCAAGGAGCTTGAAGTTGTTTTCAAAAACTGAGATTCTCTGTGGTCAGTTGGTGATTTTAGAGACAGTAGTGGGGATGGACGGCATTCTGGTTTGGGGCAAGTTGCCTGCCCTTCAGTGAGGGTATGACTGCAGTTTAGTAGTTGACGAGTTCAATGAGTTCTTTTAGAATTCAGTTTTATTTTAGTCCTGGTCTCTTTTTCACAAGTTTGACTGAATTGAAGTTTGTGTCTATCACTGTGTTAACAAGTGGGAAGATATGAAAGTGGAGTGGGAAGATAGGAGGTTTTAACTTAAATAAAAATAACTAGTAGTGAAGACGATGTGACCTGATAAAGTGTTTTTTACAAATACACATGAACACCAAGCTCTGTTTTTTTCTCCTTTGTACCATTTCTTTGCAACCAAAGTGTTTTACTACTACTCCTCTTGTGAAAAGTAGGGTTGGTTTCACATATCATAAAAAGGAAGCAAACTTTTTTTTTTGTTTTGCCAGTCACTTTTTTAAGCGTTCTCTGCTCTTTCAGCCTTTACTCTGCATTGTAGTGTTTTGTCTGTGTCACTCTTGACATGTTCCAGAGTGCATTGGATGAATTCGTTTAGAGAAGCAGTTCTTTTATTTATCTCTTTCGAAGTACAAGAATGGGCAAAACATGTCAGCAAAAGTAAGCTGAATAATCCCGCAAACAAACTTCCGTTGCTGCCAGAAGAAAAGTACCGTTTGATTGAATTGACATTTTAATGTTCAGACTGTGTGTATTTTCAGTAATAAAATCTGTGACCATTGCCGAGGTGACTGTGAGTGGGGTAAAGGTACTGTACTGGGAGTGCTGTTCACAGAGGCTTTGGCACTTTTTTTTTAATGTGTAGGTTCTTTTTTGCATAGATACACTTAACTATAACACTCTGTGATTTGTGGAATGTTTGTGTGAGTGATGTGTACATCAGCACATGGAAGTGGTGGCTGCTGGGCTGGAACCAGGGTCCACTTAGGGGCATCTGTTGTCACATGCACTTGGTTCTGAGTTGGTGGGTAGTGATTGTATATCAATGATAGCTTAAAAATCACAACACGGCACAAAGCCTTAAGTAGACGGTTGCTTAAGGGAGCATTTAGTTGATGGTTTGTTACCCAAAAGGGGCATGGCCTGCAAGTTTTTGGTGTTGTAAAGGTCTAAATGTAACCTGGGAAATGAAGTCAGGAAACCTAGCAACTGAGTATTTTAGTTGAGGGTGAGATGCTATTTAATTTAAAGTTAAAAGCTGTCAAACCGCTTGCATAGACAAATAGATTATGTCTCAAAGGAAGGTTTCTGTGTGTAACTCTTGTTATAATGCATGCTCAACTCCTGTGATTAGCAGGAGAGTGGGCCATGATATCAAGTATCAGGCATCCAGACAGCATAGTCATTCTGAAAATGCCAACAGCTGGTTTACACAACTAAGTCAGTGCATAGAAAATAATAACTGTATATGGTAGCATTGCATCATTCGAGCTTCAGAACTTAATTCTTTAGATAAGGAATGTTTCGGTACAGATTAAATTGAAGACTTTATGCCATGAAATGGCAATAGTTACAAGCATATAACTTTACAAAAGCATCACATATTTAGTGGTGTAATACGTCTGAAAAGACAAGAGTTTTAGTAGTGGTGCAGTCTGCCTTATCACTACAGTTGAGTGGAATGAGTGATTTGTGTATCACTGAGCAGATACTCTGTACTACAACATTTTTCAAGGAGCAGATAACTGAGGGTTTTGTTTCTGGTTCTTCTTTGTGTGGTGTATTGTGGTTTTGGTGTTTGTTTTGATGAGAAATCCTGAGCAAATCACTATTTCTGACTTAACTTTCTTTTTCAAGACGTTTGATGTTATTTAGCTGGTTTGTGAGCACAACGCAGTTCTCTGCTTTTCCTTTTCCCTTCCTGCAGATTCCTGCTGGAAGAGGTACTGAGATTCTCTCTGCCTGAATGGCCTAGGCCTGGGCCAAAGCTATGCCAGCCTTTTGTGATTGTTTTAAAATGTGTGGAGCAGCAACTGTGTTGTTATATATTCATTCTAGCAGCGCTGCTTGTCAAACAATTTACATGAATTAGAAGGGCAAAAGTAAAAATTTATTTCAAAACCTAGAATTAGTGTAAACACTTTTGGGAACACTTTGGGAGATTCTGAGATGGACTCTAGGAATGTTTATGATAGAAGCATACTTTGCCATTGCTGCATCCTTCTGACTGTAAAAAACTGCTGAACTGCTGCTGAACTGTCTACAAAGAAACAGAGGTGCTGACCTGACTTCTTAATTTGAGGAGATAAATCATATAAACTACATTAAATGGTGAAGTAAGAGCTAACACTTTCATTAAAGGATTTTCAGTTAGTTGAAGTTGGTGTGGAATTATCTGACTGTTTATTTTAGTTGAAATGCTGATTCATCAAAATTGACATTTTTGGTGGAAACATTTGTTTTGACAGCTTACCATAAGGCTGACATCCTGGGTCACATGGTTGGAGCCTTGAGCTTCCTGTTCTGTTCCAGTCATTCCACAGTAGGTAGCTGTAGCTGGTAAGGTGGCTGAGGATTTCCAGCTGTGGCAGCGTTGTGATCTTACTGTTCTTAGGTGTTTCTATCCACACAGATCTTTCAGTTCTAAATGTTATTGTCACGTGCTGTTCCACTGCATCGAAGCAAGGCTTAGATGACAGTGAAACGCCTACTTCTAAAAAAGCATACTGCCCTTTCCACATCCCCAGTTCTCATCCCTTTGTCAGCTCTTCCTCGTTCTGGTGCTGTGGTTTGTCCCACCCTGGGTATTGCCTAGATAGAAGGCAGGATTAAGGCTTGTCAGGCTCACCAGAATTTTAATACCTGTCTTGCAGACCCTAGAAGGGAAGAGGGTGATAAAAATGCAGGTTTGGGGTTTTTTTTCATGAGAGGGAAACAGAGCAGTTGAAGAGAGATGGAGCCTCTTCCCCTTGTCAGAAGTTTTATCTTCCTGTGCTTATTGACCTGTATACTTCCACTGTATATTCTGTTTCCGTTCGCCTCCTAAATTCCTGGCAAAGACGCTAAACCTCTCCCCCATCAGGAGAGACATTAATTAAAGCACAAAATGTGTCAGGTTGACATATAGGAATACTATTTATCTGTTAGCTGTTCTCATATACAATCTTTTTTTTTTAAAAGTTACTAAGCTGTCATATCAGTTTTCTAATTTTTGCTCACTGGTGTTTTTTTCTCTAAGGTTTTACAGACTTCAGGAAAATTTTCAAGTTACATGTCATCCCTGTTTAAAGGTCTGATTTTCTTGGTGACTTATCGAAGTCCACACTATGAAATGCAGAAACTTCTTTCTTTATTACTTGTCAAAAACAATGTTATAAAAATGCAACAGCGGCCTTCTAATTCACCCTGTGATTTGTTCATCTTTTGTCTCAACACTAAGCAGCTTGCTTTGTGAAAGTTGTATTGTCTTTAAATATATGAGCAGATGCAAAAGAGGAAATATACACAGTTATTAACAGATCCTTTTTATCATTTGGTGGATGTTGTCGCTCCATCAGCTTCTAGCACAGGATGCATTCTTGCTTCTACAGGTGGGACTGGGAGAACAGAAAAGAAGTAGCACCATTGTACTGCCAAAATAAATAGCTCATGGGTCTCATGTACCACTCCAATCTTGTCAAGACAGCAGTTAACTCAATGTTTGAGCTGCTTAGTGGTGTGGGGATTGGATACTACTGTGGTGGGGTGGCACAGTTAGTGACAGGTTATTCTGCAAACTAATACCTGTTTTCTCTGATAATTTTGTTGTAAATCTGCACAGCTCAGAAACAGTCTGGGCACAGATTGGTGCTTCCCGTGGAGGGTTGAACCATAGAGCAACAAGCTCTTCCCGCGAGAGGTGCTACGAGAGCTAATGTTGCTCTGTCCAAGAAGTTTCATCAAGAGCCCTGCTGGCTGTCTAGCTTTCCACATATTTCATGCATGGATATCTAGAGCCTCTTGCTACCTCTGCCAATGTGATTAAAAGCCAAAAGTTGTTAGTTGGTGATAGATGACAATTTTCACTCCTGACCTTGGGTCACATGTAAGAGTGCAAAGGAAAGCATTGCTGCACAACTTCGTTGTACTCTTAATTAGCTCCTCTGAGGTTACAGATTTATTCATCTGAGATTTGTGTAGCTGAGAAAAGCAGTGTTCACAGCTTTTTACATTGAGTGTATGAGATTGGGTTATGTTAAACTAACACTGAGCACATGCATACAAAAAACTGATGGATCTAGCAGCTGACAGTAGCCTAAAAACAGGCAAAAAAGCACCATTAGTAGCTAATACATGATGCCTATGTGAATACTGCAGGTGTCTGAGTCACTCCCAATTTGACCTTTGCAATTTGCTGCTCAGTTTTGGTCAAGCTGGTCTCCAGCTTCATCTCCCAGTGGCCTCCCAGCCCAGTGGCATTGTGCATGTGTGTAACAGGGCACCCACATGGGACAGACCCTGCTCCAAGTGCTGTACCTTCTGGACATGCTTCATTCAGTGCCTTTGTTTTCATTAAACTTCAAGGAATCTAACTTGATGTGCCTCTTTCTAGATGATCGTTTTCTTCATTCCATTGTTCACAGAGAAAATTGCTATGGGCTTTTTTTGTTTGTTTTCAGAGGTTTTGCCCATTAGTCAACATGGGTCAACATCCAGTTCTTTGTAGGGGATGCACAACAGAAAAAGCAACACATAGATCTCTGGTACTATGTTTTCTTGCAACAGTCTCTTTGTGTGAACTTTATTTAAATGATCTAAGAAAAGTTTGCTTGGGTTTTGTGTTGAAAAAACCCGCTAGTCTCTGCTTCGACAGAAGTTTCATATCTCTCTAGAAAGAGCTACTACTACGGAGGAGATGATGGCCCTGCTTAAATACTGAAGTTGGTGACTTCACTTAGTCCCAGATATAACTGCCTCAGTGACATCAGTTTGGATTGGTGACTCTTTGCCTTTGAAAAGAACAAAAAAACCACATAGTAACCTCTCGTTAGGATTTAAATGAAAGTTCAGTTCTTGCCAAACTGAGCAAGTCTTGTTTCTTTAACTGTTATCTGGGACCTCAAGAAAAGTGCAAATCCTACTTCCTTTTGTTTGACAGTTAGCCAGAAAACCATCTTTGAGAGGAGATACTACTTTGCCATATTAGGTACCCAAGTGCCTGAGTTGAGCTGGCCGCCTCAACTCCTTTACAGTCACTGGAAAAGGGTGACTTTCTCCTTGGGCTGAGTCAGAGCAGTACTGTAACCTCTGCAAAAAGCTACTTCTTTCCACCTTTAGTTTGAGGAGCCTAGCTGGTGAGCTCACCCTTTGAAACTGGGTTTTAAAGTTGGACCTTGTGTTTAATGTCACTTACCCTGAAAGGACTCTCTGATTATTTGGAATTAATAACTGTTTGTTTCAGTGCCAGATTTGCTGAGCACAATTGCTTCTATGAACTGTAAAAATGATGGAGGAAAAATGTATGTTCTTGTTTTGAAAAATGACTCTAGTTTAACAATTGATTTGAAAAACTAAAATGCCCCTACAATAAAGCAAACACCATAAATGTGAGTTTATTAGACAATTTCTTAATGTGATGTAAAAGACTGAGCAAACGGGTCATCTTGCTTTCCTATTCCTGTTCAAGAAACTGGAACTTCCTAGACAAACAGGAGGAATTGGAGATCTATGTGCAGCCCCAAGGTGGTCTCATTGAGATTACAGGGATGTGGTGGGATAGCTCCTGTGACTGGAATGTTGGCAGGAAGAGCTACACACTGTCTGTGAGAGACAGACCAGGAAGGAGCGGTGGTGGAGTTGCCCTCTATGTGAGGCAGCACTAGGAATGTGTCCAGCTGTGTTTTGGTGAGGAGGATGACTGAGTTGCGAGCTTGTGGGTTGGGACAAAAGGACAGGTTAGTAAGGGTGACACTGTTGTGGCTGTGTGCCACAGGCCACCCGGTCAGGAGGAGGGAAGTGGAGGAGGCAACCAGAAGCAGTCTGAAAGTCACAGTCCCCGGTTCTTGTTGGGGACTTTAACTACCCGGTCATCTACTGGAGAAGCTACACAGCAAAGCACAAGCAGTCCAGGATGATGATAACTTCCTGTCACAGTGAGAGGATCCCACAAGGAATGTGTGCTCCTCAACCTCATACTAACCAACATGGAAGGCCTTGCTGGAGATGTGAAGGCTGAGGGTGGCCTTGCTGGAGATGTGAAGGCTGAGGGCAGCCTTGGCATGAGAACCTCCATGGATGAATAAAGAGCTTCTGTCATTGCTCAAGGATAGACAAAAAGTTCACAGGAGATGAAGCAAGGTCAGGCCACTTGGGGTGAATATAGAGTGGTGGTCAGAATAAGTAGGAATGGGACTAGAAAGGCCAAGGCCCATCTAGAATTATATCTGGCCAAGGATGTCAGGGATAACTAGAAGGACTTTTTCAAATACACCAATAACAAAAGGAAAATGAAGGATAATGTGAGCCCATTAGTTGCTGGAGGGAGGGCCCTGGTAACAGAGAACACAGAAAAGGCAGTTATTGAATACTGCCTTTGCATCAGTCCTCACTGATGAGACCAGCCCTCTGGGATCCTTGTCCCAGGAGACCAGGTTAAAGGAATGTCAGGAAGAAGACTTTCCCTTAGTTAAGGAGGGTTGGGTCAGAGAACACTTGAACTTGAATGCACAAGTCCATGGGCCCTGCTGGGATGCATCCATGAGTGCTGAGAGAGGTTGTGGGGCACCATAGTGAGGCCACTTGTGATCACCTTGGAGAAGTCATGGAGATCAGGAGAAGTGCCTGAGGACTGGAAGAAAGCAAATACCACTCCCATCTTCAAAATGGGCAAGAAGGGCCCTGGGAACTATTGACCAGTCAGCCTTACCTCAATCCCTGGAAAGGTGATGGAGTGCCTCATTCTGGAGGCTGCCTCTGTCCACATGGAAGATAAGATGATCAGGAGCAGTCAGTATGGGTTCTTTAAAAGTAAGTAATGTTTAACCAACCTGATTGCCTTCTATGATGAAGCAACTACTTGGGTGGTAGTTGTAGAGCAGTGTATATTGTCTGCCTTGACTTCAGCAAGACTTTTGACACTGCCTCTTGTAACATCCTCACTGGCAAACTCAAGAAATGTGGTCTGGATGAGTGGACAGTGAGGTGGACTGAGAACTGGCTGAGAGGCAGATCCCAGAGGGTTGTGATCAGTGGCATAGGGTCTAGTTGGAGACTTGTCACTAGTGGTGTCCCCCAGGGCTCTGTTCTGGGCTCAGTGTTTAACTTGTTCATCAGGGATTGTAGGAGGGGTCAATGCCTCCTCAGCAGTTCGCTGATGGGACAAAGCTGGGAGGAGCAGCCGATAGCCCCGAGGGCTGTGTAGCCCTTCGGAGAGACACAGCTTGGAGAGATGGGCAGAGAGGAACCATCTGACATTCAAAAAGAGCAAATGCAGGTCCTGCACCTGGGCAGGAACAACCCTGGGCACTTGTACCGGCTGGGGACTGATCTGTCCTTGAGCCGGCAGTGCCCTGGGGGACAAGAGGGCCAGTGGAATCCTGAGGTGCATCAGGACAGGACACCTGCTGCAGTGCCAGCAGGTCAGGGAGTGATCCTGCCCCTTTGCTCAGCCCTGTGAGGCACATCTGGAGAGCTGGGGCCAGGTCTGGGATCATCAGGACAGGAGGGAGTGGGCCCAGCAAAGGCTGCAGAGATCAGGAAGGGTCTGGAGCATCTCCCTGACGAGGAAACGCTGAGGAAGCTGGGGCTGTTCAGCCTCAAGAGGAGCCCCAGCTGAGAGGGGCCCTCATCCCTGTGTGTCCCTGTCTGCAGGGAGGGCTCAGAGCAGGGCCCAGGCTCTGCTCCATGGGACCCAGCCATGGCACCAGAGGCACGGGCAGGAACTGATGCCCAGGAAGTTCCACCTGGACAGGAGGCAGAACTTCTTCCCTTGGCAGTGCCTGAGCCCTGAACAGATTGTCCAGAGAGGGTGTGGAGTCTCACCTTTCCCCCTTTTAATAGGAGTCCTCATGGTTGTTACACACTGATGTTTGAATTTGCTTTGGAAGATCTTCTTTTAGGTATTGCAGCCCAGTGTAGAGGAGCACTGAAGGGCTCTGAGTAGAGATTTCTATACCAAAAATCTTAAGGGGATAATGAAGTCATCAGTATGTACAACCCTGTAATTCTATGTATTACTTGGAATTTCAGCTACTTAGCTTCCCTGAGTACAGGGCATGGTATTGAATACTATCCTAGAAAAGGGCTTGTTTACAGAATGAATCCTTGCTGCACTGGAAAAGCCCTTTCTCAAGCAAGTAGTTATGTCAGCTTGCTCAGTTGATCCTGTAGAAACAAGACAATTAGACTTGAGGTGGAAAAATTACCTTGATACCCCCACCCCCCCTTTTCTCAAATTTCTGAGTTGTGGCTTAGGGGTTGGCATTGTTACTGTTGTGGGAAGGGAGTTGATTAGAAGAAGCTTTTAGGAGGTATCTACTGCTGTCAGTAAGTCCATTTTCTTTCCTCATGCTGTGGAAAAGCTGCAGTGCCTGTTTTCTTGGATTTTTAATTAGTAAAGTTAAGCTAAATATGCATTTATTTCCACTGTCAAGTAACAGACAGTGGTATCTTTGTCATCTAGCTACACTCACAGAGAGTGTATCCTTCTGGTCTAGCTATGCCTTTTATGCAGTCGGTGTGGTTCTGTCAAGCTCTTAGTGGCAGGTGTTGAGGGAAGTTCCCTGTTGGACCATCCAGGACCACTCTGGCAGTCATTCTTGCACCACCTGAGCTGGGACTGAAGCTCCTTCCAGCTGCACACCCCACACTCACCCAGGCAGACCAGGTTTCCCATAGCAGAGTGTCAGATGTGTCTATCCTTAAAATAATTTTATCTTGGTGCAATAGCTAAATAACAACAGCTGGAGCTGGGTGCTTCTGAGGCGCTGAACAAAGGAAACCCTGGCCTTCTATACCCTCACAGTCTAAGAGCAGTAAAGTCAGGGGGCTGTCACTCCTGTCTCTGAGTGTCTGGTCACCTGGCTGTGCCACAGGTCCCTGTGCCCTTTGTTATCCAAAGGGTTGGTCCTCTGCCTCCTCACTGTTAATGCTGCAAAACCAACCTATCCTTGCAGCTCACAGCAGTACACGGAGCAGAAGAGGAGCAAAGTTATAAAGAGTTAAGACTCCCTTGAATAAATTCACCATCTATATTTCTTACACACTTGGGGCAAGTTCTTACTGTTGCCACCACTTCTGTATATTATTAGAATTGCTCTATTTGAATTGCTTCATATAATTAATTTTCCAAACATATTTTTGTCCTCAGCCGTAATTCCAAACTCTGGGTTGTTTGTTGATTTGTTTTTTGTTTCATTGCAGTACTGGAGATCCATTTTATCACAATTCAGAGAAGAGTAGTTCAAGAGTAATTAGCAATAAAGCAGATTAAAGCCTTTGGTAAAATTGGATAACAACCATGAAGGGATTACTGTTCAGGACTTATAACAAAGGAAAGTATTACCTGAAGCAGACCGCGGAATGGACAGACTAAAAGGGGACCTGATACAAAAGGAGTAAATTAAATGTAGAGCAAAAGACAATTTTTTTGGAAGTGTATGCAGTCAGTTTTCAGAAATTGTTGCACTTGAGATTTGATTTGATGACTGGTGGACATAAACTCAGCTCCTGAGGAAAAGAACATCTGTACATATGCACACATCATATGGGATTTTACTTATGTTTTTCTACAAGCACTGGCTGATGCAAAACTTTGAAGGGTCGGGTTGTATGAGCATGTTACACATTTCCATGAAAAATGTAAGCTTAGAGGAAAACCCAGGACACGGATGTATTAACCATACTTTGTATTGGGACAGAAATAATATACAGCAAAATCTGTAAATTATACATGGCTTGGACAGAAGCTTTCTGCAGTCATGCTCAGCGCTGCCACTATTAATGAAGCTGTCTTTTTGCCCCTGTCTTTTTCACCCTGTGGACTGTGAGAGTTTTGGAGTACAAGTGCTTTATCCTCTTCAATAAAATGATATTAATGCTGTTCTGCTTCCAACAGAGTGAATCATGGTTGCTTGATGAACTTGGATTGATGGTGAATAGATGCAGTGTTCAGTCAGCTTGAGAAACAAGTAATTTATAGTGGAGAGGAACAGCGTTACAGCAAGTGCTAAATAACATCTGCTTTTGGGTGTAACAGGGATATAGTGGGGATAGTGGGAGAGCAATAATAAATAAAGTGTGGTTTGAGGGATGAGAAATTTGACAATTTGTATCCTTCCAGTCAGTCATCCCACTAAAGCAGCTCTGTAGTGGAAAAGGTGCTGAGCCCCACAGTTCTGTGTCAGTGGTCAGGAAGGAGTAGTGTGGCAGCTGACACCAACACCTCTCCTGTTGTATTCCCACTCCTGGGTGGGTACAGTTGTACTTTGGAGAGCAGTTGATCTTGCCTAGCATAAAGATTACAGGTCAGAATGTGACACAAGTTTACATATTGGGAAATGCAATTTCTCTGTGAATTTAATTAGTAATCACTAAGTTGGCGTTTCTTCTGCTTAGCTCTCACTTGCTGGTGAGGTGCAGTTGTTCTGGGGGGTTGTATCAAGATGTTTTTAACAGGATCGTCAGTAGCACCAGCTTTTCACAGAATCACAGAACATTCCCAGTTGGACAGATCCACAAGGATCATTGAGTCCAACTCCCAGCCCTGCACAGACACCCCAGCAATCCCACCCTGTGTGTGAGAGTGTTGTCCAAATGCTCCTGGAGCTCTGGCAGCCTTGGGGCCGTGACCATTCCCTGGGGAGCCTGGGCAGTGCCCCACCACCCTCTGGGGGAAGAACCTTTCCCTGATATCCAGCCTAACCCCCCCTGCCACAGCTCCAGCCGTTCCCTCGGGTCCTGTCCCTGGTCCCAGAGAGCAGAGCTCAGTGCCTGCCCCTCCTCTGCCCCTCACGAGAAGCTGGAACTGCGATGTCTCCCCTCAGTCTTCTCCAGCTGAACAGAGCAGGTGTCCTCAGCTGCTCCTCACACGGCTTCCCCTCAAGGCCCTTCACCATCCCTGTGCCCTCCTTTGGACGCTCTGTAACAGTTTAATGTCTTTCTCACACTGTGGCACCCAAAACTTCACACAGTATTTGAGGTGAGGCCGCTCCAGCCCAGAGCGGAGCAGGACAATCCCCTCCCTGGCCCGGCCAGCGATGCTGTGCCTGATGCCCCCAGGACAGGGATGTCCCTCCTGGCTCCAGGGCACTGCTGCCTCAGGTCCAACTGGCCATGAACCAGGACCCCCAGGTCCCTTTCCCTGGCACTGCTTTCCAGCCTCTCATTCCCAGTCTGTCCATACATCCAGGGGTGCTCCATCCCAGGTGGGAATCTGGCACTTTCCCTTGCTGAACTTAAGATGGCTGGTGACTGCCCAGCCCTCTAATCTGTCCAGGTCTCTCTGCAGGGCCTTTCTGAATGTTTTAGATTCCCATTAAACGAATCACTAAGTTTCGCTGCCGAGTAAAATGAAAATTATAAAAATGAATTTGCAACAAGGAGTATCCACATACAGCAGACATGCCATTTCATGGATTCTGCTGGCTTAAACCTTGCAGAATGTGGGAAGATGGCTGTTCCCCTTCCTCTTTGATAGTGACCACTCGTGGTGGTGTTTCCAATGGGCTGTTCCAAAGGGTAAATTACAGTGATGATATATTACACTTATAAAATGAATTACCCATCATGGTGCTGTGTACCCACAAAATTACTAAAACCACAAATGTACCAGGCACTGTTTTTTCTTTTGAGCAAGCTGTAACTGGTGGGTGTCTTTTTTTTCCTTTAAAAGTCTAAAGAGTACAGGACCGGTAAGGAGCGCAGTAAAAGAGGCACTGTTAGAACTCCCCTCTTGCAACCTATTCAAACAGGGTTAGTACCTGATCTCTTTCTGTGCTCCTCAATTTCTGCAAGCAGATTTCTCCCACTGGTTCAGGGCAGTAAGAAATTTTCCCCCCCTGTGCACATTGGATTTTGCTGTGCTTAAGTTTAATATTCCCAACTTTATTTTCTCTGTGCCTTTTGTTCTGCTTTTTTTTTGACAGATGAACTGTAGTGAGTGAAAACACAGCATTTAACAAGATGTTAAATGAGTTTAAGTCACATGTTTAAAGTTGCCTTTTTCTATTCCTACATGGAAAACTTGGAGCATTTTATAGCTGAATAAGAGGGACTGCTAGCTTTCTAATAAAACACAGTTGTATACTAGAAAGGTCTTTCATACGTGACAGTGAGTCTTTAAAGTACTGAACTGTAAATTCACAATATATTTAGATATAGAAAAGATGTTTAATTGTTTTTGAGATGTCTGTTCATTTTTATCATATTCTTATATGATAAATAATATACATATATTAGCATATCATTTACTTTATACATAGTGTTTTGTTTAATGTGACAGCTTTGCAAGTTAAATGCAAAGAACAATTACATTGTTTTGTTAAAACAGTTAAATGAGTTTTTCTATAAAACTACTCAAGTTACTATCTTCTGCAGGAAAAGCTTTGAACTAGACAGATTTTGTTAAGTTTGCATGGTTTGAAAATGAGATAATGGATTTGACCTAGGTGGGCTTCTTTGGTACCAGCACTGGTTTTGGGTCTTCTGCACATCTCTACATTTTTTTCCTCCTCTTGTATTGTCACCAGCACATCTTTTTCACCTCTTTGGAGGGTTTCAGAGTAGTGTAAGAGCAGAGGAAGGTAGCCAGCAGTAAGTGTAAGGAGAGAAGCTTTTGGGCGCTTCTGCAGCAACTCTCCGCCCTCTGCATTGATGCAGGAGAGAGGTGGAAAAGAGGCAGCCTTGAGTGGCAAAAGCAACTGCGAGCAGAAGGATCACTTTTATAGGTAAAGTATTTGTTGGGTAAGAAAGAAACATTATTTACATATGCAAAATACTGCTGGAATCTTACTTTATGCTTCTGTCAGCATCACAGTTGCACACAAAGAAATCTGGGGGTTTTGCTGATGTTGAAAATCTCTGATTTTGCATAAGATGGGCAATTTCTAGAGGCCACCTATGTGTGCAGTAATTCCCCACATTGTTGCTAAATAAATGTAGGCTTCCCCTTCCTAGGATTTTTAGTATATCATGACAATCATTTCTGTAGTATCCATCTCTCCCTTGCCCTCCCAAGCAGCAGCTGAGTTTCAAAATTTGCTGTTTTATCTCATTAAATTGCTCAAAATGTGATCCTTTCTTTTCCCACTGCAGATTGTGTAAGGAAAACAGGGAAGAACACTTCTCTGTTTGTGAGCAGCCTGTATTTTGTAAAAACCTTTTGACAGCTTTTAGTATAATTTTTTTAAGTTCTGTGAGAGGATGGCAAATTATCAGCACTTTTTTCTGCTGGGCAATTCAGGCTTGAGATGAAAGGTTTAAACTAGAGTGAGTTTTATACTTGAGTGATAGGAAACATACTTGGGGTTTTCCCCTTAGTGTAATATTTGGTGGGCATTTTCTTTGTCCCTTGTTAGAGGATGTCTTGTGAGTGAGGCCTGTACTAGGGCAAGGATTTGGAATTTTTTCCCACTTTTGATATATCTCTGTGCTGGAAGCAATTTGTACGCAAGTTAGTGGTGGCTCTTACTTGAAGAGCAGGTGAGTGACCTGCAAAGGAAGCTTGTAGGGAGAAATGTTAATGACCTGGGTTTAAAGCTGTTTTAATTGATTTTTAACTTCAGAATTCCACATGCATAATAGTTGCTGTAGAATGCAACTTTTTCCATAAAAATTGAATCCAAGTACTTAATATTTAGCTGTTTAAAGTAGGAATGGAAAAGTAGAAGCATTCTTACTTCCTTTATAGCAAAATCTAACCTAGAAAAAGCTTGAGTCAAGTCTCAAACATCTCAGTTATTTGACAATAATGTTTTCAGTATAAAAATGAAGTGATGTTTGTTCCATCTGAGTGCAAAGCCTTTGGCCAGTATTGAGACCACCTTTCATGGGCCTTTCTACTTGCTCTGGGAAAACGTATTTTCTTATCAATAAAAGCCAAGTCTACCTAGGTTTGTATCTCCAGAATTAGGTCTCTAACCAAATCTCGTGGAATGTAACCTGACTCAATATGCATTAATTACATGTCCCTTTATTTCTACTCTTCTTATCCTCTGTAGAGAAATCTCTCCTCTTCTTCTCAGCCCTTTTTTTTTGTGGTTTGTTTTGTAAAGAATATCATGTAGCTTTTGGTTAAAAACAAGGCCATACCTTATGTAATTCTGTGGTGTGAAAAGATTAATTGATGTGCGCCACTTTCTTACAGGAGAATAAGTGATTTAGTGATTCTAGTGGATGATCAAAGTGGCATCAGGTTGGTTTCCGTATCAACAAACTGATAAATCACAAGGACAGGAGATGCACTGAAAATGTACTGAACCCCTAGATGACGTGAATCAATTGAATTAAAAAAAAAGGCTAAGGAATGATGGTTACATGTAAGTAAGTCTGATTTACCAAACAACAGGATGAAAACTATAAAAAAATAATTATCAGGGTGCTGAAATATGATATGGAGGGTAAGATTCAGCATGGCTTGGCAGAACATTTAAGTTCTGTAGGGCTTCTTGAAGGAGTCAGGAATGAAGAACATAAAAATCATCCATTTGGTAGCTGTGTAGTGAGAGAGGGGCTGAATAACAAGGGGATATTTTACTGATGAAAGACTTGGAAAGATAAAAAGGAAATTTCACAGAGGAAAGGTTGCAAAAGGATCTCATGATCCATGAACATGTCGTACCCCAGTTTCAGTTGAGGGAAGACAGGTCATATCTCTAATAGTTTTTTTGACCTAATCTTTTTGACCTAGTCCTCTCCCCTTCCCTCCCCTCCCGTGTCATCCTGCCCTTCCATGTTCTAGCACAGGTACCCACTTAATGTTATGGTGAACTGCATCAGGGGATTGATGGGCCCCAATTTAGAGTAAACTTCCATTAAATCAGAGAATAAAGTCGAATGAGTGGGTCTTGGTTAAAAACTGTTTGCGTTGTAAGCTGAATCTCCATTAAGGATTGCTGGGATGGTTGTAGCAGTACATTCTGTTTGGTGGGTGTAGGTGATGTATCTGTGGAGTACCTGGAAGGGAGGAGTTCATGACTCCAAACCTTGCACAGCTATGGGGGATGCCTAGATTTTTGTTTCTGAGAAACGAAATGCCCAGAATGCCAAATGGCAAATTTGTCTCCTTGCCCTCATTCATCGAGCAACACAGCTGGCACATATGACTGTGCTCTCTTGCCATGGAGAAGTGCGTGTGTGTCTAGGGCTTCAATTTAAGATACAAGTATAAGGAATAATCTTTCTGCCCTTCCTGCATTCAGTATGTATAGGGAGATACGGAGAATAATTCCAGGTTTTTATTCAAATATAAGAAACAAGTTTGGTTATGACTGTGCTGAAAAAGCAGGGAGTGAAAAATTATTGTAGCAGCTGACTTGTCTAGTTTCAACCCAAGGCTCTTTGAAATTAAGGAATTCTAAATCCTCATTTACAAACTAAATATGTGCAGTACAAATGTTTATATTTTTAGTGAAAGTCCCTGTAAAGAAACAGATTTTTTTCATTGTACAAAGAAAGTGAATTTTATCCGAGAAAGACGAAGAACTGTGATCCCACAATTTTCTCACTGATTTCCCCACTTGTAGTTTTAATGCAGCTAAATATTCTTTTGTACTAGCTTTCATAATTTGTTTCAATTCACAGGTGTGTAGAGATCTGCACCTTTCGGCAGGTTCCTAAAGAACTATTTGGAGGGCCTGTTTCTGTGTATGTGGGCTCCTCCCAGGTGATGTTGGTAGCATTGCCAGAGCAGACCTCTGTCAGACTCCTCAGCCCTGCAGAGCTACCCAGCACGTGTTCCTGGCTCAGCTTCTTTCCTGGCCTCTTGAGAGACTCTGTCACAGTTGTTGGTTTGTGGTATTTTTGTTTGTGTGTTTGTTTTTTTGAAAGTCTGTCAAAACTGCCAGCTGGTTTTCTTTCCTCTATTTTCATGTTATATTTGAAGAACCAAGGTAAGTTGGAAGGCAAGGAATTTTCTTCTCTTATTTTGTCCATCTCCTGTTACATTAATTATGTTTTAGACCTGCTGTCTGACCTTGGCAGGGTCTGGTGTATTATATCTGGAGTGGTTCCTCTGCAAAGAGCTGGCTGGAGTCTTCCAAAGCATCTTGCTTCCGTCTTGCAGTCAGCAAGGGATGGTGTTAATCGGTTAGAGAGAGAGGAAATTGTATCCTTCTCTATTTTTTTGGCTTAATCTGGGAAAATTGTTGTTTCAAATGCTTTTTTTTTTCAAATGCTGCTAAGTTTTGATAAGCTTTATTTCCTGCTTGCTCTAGGAGAAACCAAAAAATGGTTTTTGTTTCCTAACTGTGGAAGGCATGTCATTAGACCTTTTGTGTCTGGAGATAGAAAAGGTTAATTTACAAGTTCAAGGAGCAAGAGACCTTTCCACCTGCTCAAACAATTAAAATTCTGCCTTTGTGAGCATTCAGCAAAAAAATAGCTGCTTCTTGTTTTTTTAATGAACATCTTTCTCTTTTTCCTGGGCATCTGTGGCCAAAAGGACAACCATATGCATGAGACTCTGCAGTGCATCACTGTATGTTTGGTTTGACAGCTAAGTCAAACCTTACTTCCTAAAGACCCTCAGAAATATCTGGGTGAAAATGAAAAACAATCTCTCATCCGTTATGTCAGATTGCCCAGCATTTTCTTGTAACTGGAATACCTAAAAACAGAGGCCATGGTAACTAGCTTGAATACTGAGTTTTTTCTTTTTGGTTATGAAATGAGAATATCATGTACGTTTGTGCTTCCATGTTGATTTCTTATAAAAGATTTTCAGTGGCTTTTCCAAGGCATTATTTTCAGGGTTTATGAATGCCATCTACAAAATCTTATTCTAGTTTTATACTTTGTTCTTGATACTGAGCTAGAGACAAAGCATCAAGTTTTGATCTCTTCATCACAGCTTTTCTTCATTCCAGAAGTGGAATGTTTGCATTTATCCCTTATTTTAGAAATCGATTCCAAGAAAAGGGAAGGTCTGGTGATAATTTTATTTCTTCTGCTAGATAAGGTCTGAGTAGGAGACTAAAGCCAGCTCTAAAGTGGAAACCCTCACATTGCCATCCTGGTGACAGATGGGTTTTGCTTGATTAGTATCCTGCCTGATGTCCTAGGATAAATGCAGTCATTTGCATGGAAGTGCTATCACCAGGACAGCATCTTCATCTTGAGGGAACCAGTATAGAGTATACTGGGCAAAGTGTTTGTATGTCTTATGAAATATCTCCCAGTAGAGCTTTGCCTGGTGTATATAGTAGACTTACACATGGAATTTTACACATGGATTTCTCCCACCTGTCAGTCAAGTCTTTTAGCATCCCTGACAAGCGAGCTACAGAGGCTGCAGTAATTTATCCACAATGACCCCTGTTCCTGCACAGGTTCCTGCCACGTGAGCAGTGATGCCGTATTGAGGTGTGCCTGTCACAGGTTGTTGTGTTCCAGTTGCTGGGCAGAGACCCCTGTCTAGGTTGGTGCTGTTGGTCTGGGCTGTGAAATTCAATAGCTGAGATCCAAGCACCTGTGGAGTTGTGTTTGTCCTCCACCCTCCCCGAGGTGCAAGGGATGGGGATGGAGGGTCAGGGTGGGGACAGTTAAAGAGTTACAGCTGGGCCCACTGGTGCTTGCTTGTCAAGTATTTTCAGCACATCTGGGTCGTTCAGTCATTTGCTAGACACACTGATGCCTTGCAGAAGAGTGAAATAAAAAAGGCTTGGTTTTCAGTGTAAGAAATCTTGGTTTGGTTTTGTCCAGTGTACATAGCAATGCTTAGGGCAGGTGGTTCAGAGCCAGCTGTGCCTACCCGAAATGGGAAACTGCAGCTCTGTTGGGAACCTGTGGGCTTCTGAACCCAAAATAAGGGTACAAAGTAAAAGATCCAGTGTGTTAGCATGTTAACAGTTCCCTGCTTAATTCACACCCATTCCTCACATAGCTGCTCTTAGTATGTGCAGTAGTGGTGTAGAGACAACCAAAAAGCTGCAGATAGGGTAATTTGCACAGAAAATGATGCTGACTGCACTGAATATTAACATAAGATATTATTGTAAAGCAGCTCTGAAAATTACATTCAACTAATCCACTCAATCAACTGAAACACTTATTTACAGAGACAAGCTATTGTAAAAGAGTACAGTTCTCAGCTAGCTAAGAACATCTTTTCTCTCATGTTTATCTTGATTGTATCCCCAAAGGATATTTCTTCCTCTCTTTTATGAAGAATTATTTCCATATTTAATTTATATGTACATTTTTTGCTTTTCCTGGAGGACCGAAAGTGTTTTCTGACTTTTGCAGTCGGTTGAGAAACTTTATACTAAAACCTTCCTGTCATATTTTTAGTCCCCTTACTTGAAAATCCATTTTCTGTGTCTTTCCATACTGCTGCGTGCTTCTGGATTGCAGTTTTCCTCCCTTTGTGAACTTGCCTCAGGAAGAGTCTCCATTCAGGTAGCTGAAGGGTCACTTGGTTCAAATGTCCTTTCATACACTCCTGAACACTTCTTCTCAAGTCAAGAGCTATTTTCAATAACCGAATATATTTATTGTGCATCGTTTTCCTGAACTACTCCAATGCCTCTTGTTTAACTTGGTATTTTTTGGTTAGAGGAGTGCCAGTCTTGTTAGTGCTGGAGCTGGAGCTGGCTGTGTTTCACAGGGTCCACTGCAGAGCTGATGATCTCCACAGGGGCTGCTGCAGGCTCTGAAGTTTGGCAGCTCCCTATAGAGCTCAGAAGTTCTTAGGGCCTGAACCAAGCATAATTGCAAAGTTGGGACAGTCACTGTGAAGGACCTCACCAAATAATTAGCTGTGCCAATTAAGCAGCTGCTCTTGCCACTGAAAAACATTCAGGAAGGTGAATGTTTGCAGATCAGAAAGTTGCAAAGCTGATGGGTGCTGGCAATAAATTTCTCTCCTTCTCTGCGTACTGTTGGAAATCACTGCTAAATTATAGCATGTAATCTTGGCATTTGTGGTCTGTGAGCTTTTTCCTCTGGATGTGGGATATTCTTCCATCAGAGTGCCTAGACTTTATGGGCTTTTTGGAAAAGAAGCTCTGTTGCTTATTGTCTTTGTTCATCATGCAGAATGAACTGTGACATGCTGTTTCATCCTTTTTGTTTGGTTGGGTTTTTGTTTTGCTATGGCAAAACCTTCTACTTGAGGCAAATCAAAACTGTGAAGTTACAATATACAGGGCATAGTAATTTCTGAGGCTTTTTAAGAGGAAGTTTTATTGCCTGGCTTCACCTTATGCACCAGGATGCAAAACCCAAAAAATGCTAGGTTTAAAGAGGCATAGAAAAATGTTTGTAGAAAAAGCTATCAAAACTCCTTCTCTATTTGTTCATAATTTTTAATGATGGGATAACCTTTAAGATAAATCAACATTCTGGGCCACAGCCAAACAAAACACCAACTAATTTTTTTTATTTAAGTTTAAGAACCTTTGTCTCTTCTATAAGTGTATGTCAAATACTTGATGTTCCCCCTCTTTGGAGGGGGGCATGACTCTGTAATATTAAAAATTACAAGCACAGATAAAAAGAAATACACTTCGTTGTTGTTGGTCTGGTTTTTCTTTTAGATTTTTGTAACAGCTCACAACCATTTCCAGACTCTGCTGGTAAAATTAAAATCTAGATTCCTGGATTTTAATTGTATAGCAAGGTATAACTAGATGATTTAGCACAAGACATTATTTTTCTCTTAGTATTTTGCTCTATCCCATGGGCTTTGGTGGTGGCTTTTTTCAATTGAAATAACCAAATGTGTTTGAAGAGCATGGGGAAGAGGGAGAATGTCCCTTACCTTGTCTGCATGGCTGTCACCAGCTGGAGCATGGCTGGTTCCAAAGATGTTTAATGGAGACATTAAAATTCACAGACTTTCAAGCAAGGTGGAGGGAAACAAACATGTCATAGTGAAAAAAAACCAAACTGTTGAAGAAAATGCACAGAGGTCACTGGAGTTGATTGGAAGTATTACTGAATCTTAAAGCCAGTTCTCTGTTTGTGTGTGTTCCTCTGACAAATGAAATAGGGCTGGTTTTGTGAAGTCTGGGAAGCCTTTTCTTTCTTACCAAACTACCCTTACCTTTTTTTGCTTGAGTAATTGCAGCGTGCATGAGAGGTGAGAGTGAGACAGAAAAGGAGGCTGTACAGTGATTAATGAGCTGTTTCAGTCCAAAAAAATCAGTCCAGCAGTCTGGTCAGAGCCTTGGAACCTATTAACCTTGATTTGGAAGTCTAAGACTTGACAGCTGGGGCAAAGAAGGGCTATCTTAAAGAAGTTAAAAGTAAATCTCTCTTTTTCTCTCTTCTTTCTCACAGGCTCACTGGTGAAATGCTGCCTGACTTTTTTTAACGTTTCTTTTTTCAAGTGTGCTTTTGTACTGCATAGCTTGGCCAGGTGCCTTACTACTGTGCTACCTATCTGGAAATTATTTGGGGTTTATCCTCCTTCCTGATGAAAAACCAGTTTATAGGAGGCACTTGTTTATGCCTAGAGAAATCTCACATGTTCTCTTCAGATATTTTTGTGCTCTGTGTTAATATAAACATGTTGCTCCATGAAGAATGATTCACTTGGGATCAAATAGGACAATATTTGTGTTAATCAGCTACATTTCTGTCCACAGATATTGCTGCACATTAAAACAAACATGCTGTAGACATGAATTAAGGGGAAAGATATGACACGGAATTTCCTGACTCTTTAAAATAATATAATAATAATAATAATAAAAAAGAATAAATCTTTGCCAAGAATAACTTCATCTGCAAGTGTTTCTGAAATGTGTTGCACATTTGTTTTCCTTTAGCGGATGGGTGGTTAGGCCTCCTCACATGTGGGCACCATATACTGACCTATTGTGGTTGTGTGATGATCTGAGTTAGTTTAAAGGCTTCAAGTCTTTCCTAATCTGGATTTTTTTGACTGAGCCAGGCTAAGGAGCACAGATACAAGCAGGTAATGCTGGCAGATGTCATGAAGTTATGAGAAGCAATTTAGGACAGTAGTCTGTTGCAGCTGCAACAACAAAACAGAACAAGCACCATGGACACACTTTGGCTGCTCTGTTTATATTCTATGTTACTTCAGTTTAGTTATGCCTTCTGTCAACAACCCACAAAAGTAAATCCATTTTGTACCACCTGCAGAAAAAGGACAAATATCCTCACCCCCTGCTAGTCTCCAGCCAAAATAAAGTGGTTTCCCTTGCTTTGCCTCAGTCTTAAATGCAACTGAGTAGCTTCCCTCTCTCCACTACTTGGTAATTAATGTTTAAAAATTGGTGTATGTTACATGTTTTAAAACTTGCTTGTCTTAAAAGATTTTACACAGTGTTTTTCTCAGTTACTGGATGCAAGCTGTGCTTCTAAATGTGTTGGCTTAGCTGCTTGTCTCCGAATTTCTCTGGAAATAAAAGGACATGGATTGTTCTTCCATCAAATCCACTTCACTGCATCACATGCAGCTGTGTCTGCTATAAGTCTGCACACCTTCTTCTGTTCCCCCCTGAATTCTGATGCATATTAAAGAAGCTGTTGTACTTTTATGACAATTTGTAATGTCTGTCTTTGCTGTTGAATGTTGAATTTTGAGATGGTTGTCAAGATCTGTTGGATATCTCCAGCTTTCTCACTTGACCCAAGGAAAGAAAGAAAGAAACGTGTGGAAGTATAACCTGACACAGTACTGTGGGTTTGTCTTAAGCTGTTTTTCTTCAGCTTTTTGCAAAGTAGCTTTGCTTTGTTTCACAGGGTATGTGCCCCTTACCCAGTAGAGCAGAGCCCCACAGACATTGTCTCTGCTGAACAGAGAGTGCCTTTGTCTTTACTGCAAGTTGTAGTCAGTGTTCCAGTTGTAGATTTATACATGACTGTTTTCTTTTTTTGTCTTTTCTCTTTTCAAATAACTGTAGGTTCATGTACTGGACAGACTGGGGAGAAGTGCCAAAGATAGAACGAGCTGGGATGGATGGTTCAAGCCGCTCCATTATCGTTAACACAGACATATATTGGCCAAATGGACTGACGTTGGATTATGAGGAACAGAAACTCTACTGGGCAGATGCTAAACTGAATTTCATCCACAAATCAAATCTGGATGGAAGTCACAGGTAAGAAGTTTTTGGTTTTATGTGTGTAATGTGGGGATTTTCTTAGAAGATGCTGCTTAAGCAATATTGTAATCTGTGTTGTAGCGAATTGTCACATTAGCACTCGAAAAATTTTAAACAAACCAGTGCTGTCAGAAAGTTTTATCCTGTGCCATCCTCACCTTTCCAGCAGTGTGAAGTGGAATGTGTGCTTCTCTTCAGGGTACCCTGTAACTCTTCCAAAGACTTTCCTCAATCAGTTCCATTAAAAAATCCTCGAATCCTGTTCTTAATTGTGTGAGACTACATAGCAAAATTGTCTCTTTTCAGTAGGTCTTCTGGGCAGTGTTGCTGTGGTATTCAGAAACACAGAAGATAATATGAGAAAATGGATCATCATGTATTAGTATTTTGGTTTCATTAATCCTGACGGCTGGGAAATGAGTGGAAAACAGTCCTTACAGGAGAGCTATGTTAAAATGACTGTTTTCCTTGAACAGTTTTATAGCAATCATGTGATTCTTTCTGATCCAGTCATGGCTACTTCTTAATTAAGGGTATAAATGGTACTTTGTATATATGCATTTATCCCTAATTTAAACAATGACCCTCTTCATTAGATGAGCTTTGACAAGTACTGTTTGCACAGACAAATAAATCACAGTTAGCTTGTGCCCAAGGTGTCATACAGAGAGATGGTTTTTTGTGGGGTTGTTCTTTGCAAATTTTTGTGATGTTTCAGCTAGTTTAGCTGGGCATGAAATGTCCTTTCTTATGCTCTTTGCTCTGGCCTCTTAGAGACTGTCCCACCTTTTACCACAGATGTTAATTTGACATAAAGAAATGAATTCTATTGATAAGATCATTGTTTTGTGTGGACTGGTGAGTAGGAATACAGGCAATGGAATACATGAAACATGTCCACTGTCTTCCTGTGATATTTATTTTGAACTCCACAATTTCTTTGTAATGCTGGTTTGAAAGGTTACATCACTTTCCTCCTAAATTCTGCCTTTTAAGCGATCACAAGTCCATGCAGTATGTTTGTAATGGTGTTTGTTCATGGAAAGTGCCAGGAGTTGGATGCAGTTTTAAATTTGTGTCTTTAGATGTAAGTATTATGACTAGCTTAGGTAATTCAAAACGTGGACTGTGGATATCAATTTTGAAGTAGTCCTTCATTTGCTTGACAAGGAAGAAAACTTAGTATCAAAAAGTGTATTTCATAGTGATTCTTTCAGAAAGGAAGACTGTCACATAAGTTTTCAAGTAATGGAGAGAAAAGGATAAAATTTGTCATATACAGTAGCAACTTGAGTATTTTTTATCTGGTGTCTCCAGCCTTTCTTGTTCCAGAGCTACTTCAGTGTTTCCTGCTGACACTTTTGCTTTTTCAATCTTGTTTTGCTACTGACTTCTTTGCAGTTTATCTCTTGCTGGTGATCTGTTGCAGTGGTGTAAATATACTTTGGTTTGGTATTCTGTTTTTATTTTCATGGTGTTTATTCCTTGGTCTGCCATTGGTTAACCTGGGAGATGAGGCTGTGTTGGTGCTGATCTTTCTTGGTGCAAGGGGCTGACCAGCCTTGTCTGTGACAGCTGTGTCCAACAGCTGCCTCATGGCACAGAAGTGAAGTCACCTGAGTCCCAGTAGTTACCTCATTCCACAGTAAATTCTCTGGAATTAATTAAGCCTGTAATAAAGACCTGTACAGACAAGTAATTTAGATTTTTAGATCTACTAATTCTTTCTTACACAGCCATAAAAACCAAAGCAGTCTAACGCTTTAGGTTGGGTTTATTTTTCAAATTGATACATTTCAGTATCAGGAATATGTCATGGCAGTATGCTAATATATTACTATTTGAGGGGCAGAAAGGGAAGTCATCCCTAGAAAGGAAAGTACATATGACTTCCCTTAAGCACTCAGAGGCACAAACCAATTCTAACAGCACCTGTTTTTCCCTAGGCATGTGAGAAAGTTCTGAAGATTCAAAAAATAGTCAACATCTGTATCCAGGCATTTTTGTTTCGTTTTTTATTCTTTCCAATTACATCATTAGGAGGAGAAAAAAAGAACTGCAGAACTTAGTCTGTTCTACAATGGGGTTTTATGGGGTGGTTTTTTTCTGCTGTGACCTCTTAGCCTCTGCCTGTATTAAGAAAAAAGATCTTCTGGGGCTATCCAAAGTGATTTTTTTGTGTGTGTGTGTTAGATATTGCCATTCGGTTATCCAACAAATTCAGCTTTCTCAATATGATCTTTTACAGCTGCAGTTCTGTATTTTGTCTCTTAATTATTTTGTTCATCTTTTTCAGTAACTGATTCACTAATACTAAAAAAGAAACTACAGTTTCTAATTCTGCAGCCAAAGCAAAAACCTTTTAGATTTTCCTTTTCGGTGGAAAAAATCACCCCACTAAACCACCCAAAACCCACAAAGCCTTTAGCCTAGCCATCTTCAACCCCCTCAAAAAAAAAAAGCAACCAACAAAAACACCCACCTACAGTTTTCCACCACCACCTCTTAAGAGGGCTGTTAGTTTTTTTCTTAAGCGTTAAGTGTGGGGGAGAACAAGATCATTATCAAGTGCGTAATCTAACTTAAACCAGACTCTTTGGTTTATTTAGAAACTGCCAGTTCTAGTGATTTTTTTTTCCTTGATCTTTAGACCATTCTTCTATATTGCTGCTTTATATTTATACTTAGTTGTTTTGAGGGTTTTTGTTGCTAAATTTCTAAATTTCTCTTGATTAGAACAGATTCTTTTATTTTATTCTTGTGAAGTGTTACTAGTTTTTCTGATGCTTTACCTGATGTCAGCATTAGGTCTGGGAAAATATATGCTTCTGGAAGTTGGAGCTATTGAAGTGAAAAAGGCACATGAGTTACTGAAAGACGTGTCTTCATAAAAATTGGATCTTCTAGATCTGGATAGTTTTGGTAACTTAGAAAAGGAAGCAGATGAGTAAAGATTTGATCTGTCAAGTTTTTTAGCGGTGCATGACAGGAGGTGGGAAAGAATCTGTAGCAGGTAAGCAATTGTAAAAGCTTCATGTAAAGTAGGATGGCGTAAGTTTTAATTGCATTAGGAGAAATATTTGGTAGGAACTAACATCTTTCTATCAAAACAAAATTTTAAATAGTTCAGAGAAAACTGATTTTGTGGTTTGGAAGGTGAAAAAATACAGTGTAAATAGGAAAAGATTTTAATTGGTGTCACTGACAGTATTAAAGTACTGAAGCTCAGACCTCAGAGACCTAAAACTTGGAAGACATTCTCTCTAGAAATTCACAATGCATTTCTAAATCCGTAAGAAGTCTGAAACTTTTTTTGTTCTTTTATTCCTATAGTGTGAATATTATCTCTCTACACCTGACACTACACAAGAATTAAAACTTTTAAGATTTATATCTTAGAGAAGGATTTTGATCTGAATCATGGAATATACTGAGTTGGACAGACCCACAAGGATCATTGAGTCCAACTCCCAGCCCTGCACAGACACCCCAACAATCCCACCCTGTGCATCCCTGAGAGCGTTGTCCAAACAACGCCAAGCTCTGGCAGCCTTGGGGCCGTGACCATTCCCTGGGAAGCCTGTCCANAAGAAATAGCAGCATCAGAATTAAAACTGCTCAGGCTCTTCCCACAATGGGTTACAGAGTTTGACCTGGTCACACAGTAAAAACCACTTTGAAAAGAGGCATTATAATGCTGAAACAACTTCAGGCCCTTCCCAGGTCCTGTCCCTGGTCCCAGAGAGCAGAGCTCAGTGCCTGCCCCTCCTCTGCCCCTCACGAGAAGCTGGAACTGCGATGTCTCCCCTCAGTCTCCTCCAGCTGAACAGACCAGGTGTCCTCAGCTGCTCCTCACACGGCTTCCCCTCAAGGCCCTTCACCATCCCTGTGCCCTCCTTTGGATGCTCTGTAACAGTTTAATGTCTTTCTCACATGGTGGCACCCAAAACTTCACACAGTATTTGAGGTGAGGCCGCTCCAGCCCAGAGCGGAGCAGGACAATCCCCTCCCTGGCCCGGCCAGCGATGCTGTGCCTGATGCCCCCAGGACAGGGATGTCCCTCCTGGCTCCAGGGCACTGCTGCCTCAGGTCCAACTGGCCATGAACCAGGACCCCCAGGTCCCTTTCCCTGGCACTGCTTTCCAGCCTCTCATTCCCAGTCTGTCCGTACATCCAGGGGTGCCTCATCCCAGGGGTGCCTCATCCCAGGTGCATGACAGACATGAATCCTTTACTTGTTGCTTGCAGGGGTCTGGAAAGTGAAAGAGTACAGTATGCAGGGGGGAGGAATATGCAGAGAGAGAAACAAAGTATAAACCTTGATTACTGGGGTTTGGTGGAGTTTTTGTCACCTCTTCCAGTAGGACTGGAGTCACAGTGAGCCATTAAAAGCAGTGTGCAGCATGACAGCTCTGGCAGCAGCACTCAGTTAAATATGTGGTAGAGTCATAAATTCGTGAGAAAACCTCTCTAGCAAATTTTACAGGGATGATTATGGTTCATTACCTGCTAGCCCTGGGATTTACTAGCCCTAGCTGCTCCACTGTTGGGCTCATTAGAATGAAGACGAAGAGTACAGAAATTGATGACTAATGCCCTTGATTTGCCAGTGAGAGAAAGGAATGAACAGTTTTTCATGTCAGAATGCAATAATTAAAGAACTAAATTGATGCATAGAAGAGATGGTTTTGTTTTTTTGCAGCTCTCGCCCTGCTCTTATCAGAGGGAACAGTTGCTTTTTGTGGGACTAATTAAACAAAACTGAATTGCAGACAGCTCTCCTGTGAGTAGAGTCCCTGAGATAGGTTGGCCTGCTAAGGCAGTTCTTGAATTAATTTCCTCTTCCTTTACCCTGCAGCAGCAGTTCTAATTAATAAGTTAACACATTACTGGCTGAAGGGAAGTGCACTTACAAGGTCCCCCAGGAAGTGTTTGTGCTAATGAGATGGTTTTTGAGGCCACTGTAAGAAAACATACTTTCAGCAACTGTCAGAAAGCTGGGAAGCTCTTGCAAGAGGTGAATGTCTTAAGTTTGCACTTGAGCATTGATTTTTCTTGTTTCTCTTTTCAAGCATCAGCTCATGTCTGTCTGCCAGATGATTAGTTGCAGATTTGTCGAAACACTAAAAATACTGTATCCCTGCATTTAGAAGAGGGTTTTTTTCCTTATTTGCCAATAATGTGTACAGTACATGACATTATGTACAAGGTATAAAATCTCATGTTCTGTTTATATCTTTCTGTGAGATAAAATTGCTTAACACCTTCAAGCAATGAAGAGGAACCAGTCAGTGGTGAGAAGCCTGTTTCAATACCTCACCAAGCCAGTGCAGAAGCCAAATAATACCTTAATTAAAACTGCTGAAAAATCCTGCATAAAGAATTAATTAGATGATTTGGACATAGAGCTAGGGCGAATTTCTTGGTTCTTCCCCAAGGTGCTTCTGAAAAAAAATGCTGGAAAAGTGGAGCTTCAAAACATCTGTTTGCCTGAAAAATGACCCACAGAATGACTTCATTTCTCAACCATGATTTGACTTCTGATTGACTTTTTCAGAATTTCGTTGCAGGTGGGATTTGAAATGTCATGGCTAGACCTGTTTGTTATATATTCTTTCTGGAAACACATGGCAGTTGTGGCTTAAAGAAGTGGCAAAAGACAAAACCACTTTGGTCTGAAAAGAGAGCATTATATCCCACAAGTCATGTTTCCTGCTTAGTTTCTCAGGTAATTAAAAGCAGGCTTGTCTTCTGATAGGAATATTTGGACAAGCATTCATGGTAAAAATCTAGCTTAGTTTTCTGAGTTTGCTTTGCAAATGTTTTTGTTAGATTGGCAGGAGAGGAAATCCTCCGAGCTGAGGGAACCAGAGCTCCCTGCCTTCCTTGTGGCATCCTTTGTGTGGTATATCTTTTATGGGTATATCTTAGTCTTTGGTCCTGCTTCATCTGATTCATGCTCTGAGTGCTTTGGCCACTTGCTAACATTTCCAGTTGTCACAAGTCGAAGATGTGTAATTCCTGCAATTTTGTAAATACTCAAGGCATTAAGCACTCTGTCGATGGCAAAAAAGGTTTTGCTTAAAATGTTTTAATTTCCTTCATGCAAACCTCTTACATGCTTTCTTTACTATGATGAGCACTAAAAGCAGACTTTTTTTCCCCTTTTCTGATAGCCTGGGAGATGGTAATAGGGGTGGGATCCCCCACAGGTTCACTGGAGAAATGGAGTGAAACATAAACATCAGAAATGCTTGCACCCTGCCCTGGAGACTGAACACAGGCAGCCTCAGGGGTCACCTGAAAGGAATTTTGCTACTGTGAAGCTGGAATGTTAATAGTTGAGAGACATACAGGCCAGGACATCTGAAGTACCCCAGGTTTTCTGCAGGTGTTCTGATCAGTTCTTGAGACTAGAAAATTGTAGTGCAGCAAGAATAAAAGGCATTTGGTTAATGGAACGTGTTTACTTGTTTATTTTTATGGAGAACTGCTGTTATGCTTGGATATAAAACATCTGTTAAAATTCTAGGAGGGAAAATAGTAGTTCTTAAGATATTTTAAATTTAAATTATCTTTATTATTGGTGGCTTTCTTTTGGTGATCTGAATTATTAAATTTCATAGCTTTAACATAGCTTTGAATGCTAGTATTAGTTGAAAAAGAAATAAAGGCAGACTGAGGAAATCGTGGCTGTAATAAAGGATATGAATTTAGTGGATTTTTGGTCATTTTGCTGTTAATTTTTATTTCAAGTGAGTTTAGTCTTTGTCTGAAATACATTCTATCCTGAAGCAAGAGCTTTTTTGTCATTGTTAATATAAAACTGGATAGACTGTCTATGAAGTTTCATGTATGTATTTCAGAGTTCATCAGTCTCTTTTGTAATTCCTGCTTTAACTTGTTTATTGTTTGTTTCCTTTATCTTCACCAAGTATTTCACAGGACTCTTTAACAGAATAAGAATAGAACAAAGGTGAATGTATTTAAATTGGATCTATATTTTCTCCAGGCAGAAGAAAACTCTACCATAGCAAGTATTTATTGTAATGGCATCTCTGATTACTGTGATGATAAACAGTTCTATTTGGGAAATCATGATATTCCACACAGAATTTAATTTCTGTGGAAACTGCTTGTTTCCTCTTTCTGTTCTCACCTTCCTTCTCTGCTGTCCCTTTGTGCATTTCCTTCCCAGCCAACTCAACAGAGATGGTGGCATTTTAAATGTCAATCACCACCCAGATTTTGAAGGCAGATTTGGGTGGCATATGCCCGGCACAGGGAAGATTATTAAAGTTCTGTGTGCTTAGTACCATCTAATATAGAGCCAATTTGCATCTTGCTGAAGCCCTGGAGATGTCTCCTGAATGAATATCATTGCTCCTTATCCCCAGCTCTCACTTTCCCGTCGTCTCTGGCGTCTCTTTCTAAACGAGACTAATGATACAAGTGCAGCTGTCTGAAGGACCCAGGGAGTTTGGTGAAGGATAATAGGAGGGAGTGCCTTTTGCTGTCGTATCGCTTGTTCCAGTCAAGCCTGGCCTGACAGTGTAGTTGCCACCAAGGAGCTGTCAGGTCCCATCAGCCCGACTGCACCTGCAGAGCTGTGCCTGGAACCCAGAGCAGGCCCAGAAATGTGGAGACCTGTCTGCTCCCCGACCCTGTGTGGGTGCTTGTGAACCACCCTGGAGGTGGGAGGCACCTGCTCCCACCAACTCTGTGCAGCAGCTGAGTACTACAGGTGACACCCTGGTCCCTTTCATCCACCTGGGTGTATTTGATAAAAAATCAGTCAAGGCAGAAGTCGGGACCCCTCGTCTCACTCGCCAAAAGCAGAGCTCTGCAGTTCCTAATGTAGGTTGTGCTGAAGCATAGCTGCTCACAGCAGCCCTCAGAAGGTCATTTCTTGCTCCCTCTCTTCTTCCTCTTCCTGTTTTTCAATAGCTGGGCTCTCCAGCTCTTTCCTCCTGCTCCTCATTAGGGTGTGGAGACTCATTGAGCTCAACTCAAGCCACTGCTTCCATGCTGGCACACGTCATGTGGCTGCTGTTCAGCAAGGCTGCAGGTGTGGCCTGTGGAGGATGTTCCAAGGGGGAAAAAGCCCTGCTGGTTTTGCTGGTTGGAAGTGAGCTATCACCTTGTAATGGCTTGCTGGAAACAAGGATTACAGAGTACATGTTTCTGGTAATGCTGATCTTAATGAGATGCAAGAAACACACATTTGTGTTTGGGCCCAAAGCCATCCTCATACATTGCAACTTTATTTCTGCTGAGAAAAATAATACTAGTTGAGGAGTAATTGCTTCAAGTCTGTGACTGACAGCACAGTCAAATGAAGGGCTCCTGAATCTCTCCAGATAAGGGCTGGTTTAAATAAGGGTCACAGTTCACCTGATGCATTTCATATGAATAAATGGTTGCCTGAAAGTTAGGCATGTCTAACAGCAGCTATTGTACTCAAAGATTTATTCCCACTAGTGGTGGGTACGAATCACATGTAAAATTCCTCTTTGTGGGTTTTTTATTTTCTTTGATTGGTTGGTTTTGTTTTAAATTAATATAGTCAGAATGCTTCATAAAAATGTGGCTTCTCTTGTTATGGGAATGCTGTCTTTGGTGCAGGTTTGGTTATAGTGAGAGTTTTAGACTTTTATTGCTTCTGTTTCATATGACAAAATGTCATATGTGTCATTTGTCAAATGTCATACACTATGTCATACATAAAGATTTAGTCTCCAAGCCTGCTCTAAACTAAAATTCAAATCTGAAGACATTTAGGGTTTGGGGTTAGGGTTGGTTAAAATGTTTGCAGATTTAGAATGCCTTTATTCTTGGTATGGTACTGGAATGTGTTGTGTCATTCTGGCTTCACTGTTTGGCTGGCAGGTTTCAGCTTTAAACTATACTACAATAGTCTTTTGTAAGGTGCTTAGTTGGTGCATTTAATTAGAAGCAAATATATACCTGACTCCAGACAGAGATAAGAAAGGATAATATGTCCTACTTTTGAGTGCAAAATACCAAGAAATAGAAGATTTTGTTTGGTGTAGAATTGGAACACTAGAGTGACAAGCAAGGGAATCTATATATTTTTCTCATAAGTAGAAAAAAAATAGAAGCTTGAAAGATAATGCATCTTCTTCCAGAAGCTAAGGTGCGAGAGCAGTAATGTCTCTTTGTACTCAGAGTCATTGGCAGAAGACACCTTCAAGCTTCTTGCTTTAATATACTCCTCTGTTATATTTTAACAGCAAATATTTGGAAAATAAGAGTATTTTTGTCATCTGTTAAACCATTTCAGCTAGACTTATTTCCAAAAGTGATGCCTATGGTGTGGGGGTGTTTTCTCAATAAACGTATGGATAATTAGTGTCTTCCCTGCAAGAAGAAAATTGGGAGGCTGGTGTTCATATTGTGCCTTTTTCTGAAGGAGTAGCAGGGCTGTGTCAATCCCTTATGCTTCCAGTTCAGGAAAGGGATGGTGATCCCCACTGTCCAGCAGGAGCTTGCGTAGGTGGGAACACACTTCCACTTAGGCAGTTAAGAAGAAAGGAGGTGGGAAGAAGCACTCCTGTAAATGGTACTTGTGTGGCCCTGCTTTGAGCAGGGTGTTGGTCCAGATGACCTCTGTAGTCCTCTCCATCTTAAATTTTTTCTGTGATTCTGAATAAAATAAAAATAAGAATTGATCTACTTAATTCCAGTTCTGAGGATCTTAGGTACAGATAATTAGTTTCTACATCACAAGAACCTAGAAAAACTGTCTTCAGTAATGTTTGTGCTGCATTTTTGTGATGGCTAATGAGCATGTCTTTGTATATATACATAAAATATATGGGTATACTCTTTAATTTTGTTTGTGAACCTGGAGAGAGGCAGTGACCCAGTTTGCTCAGAAATGATACCATTACCATGGCAGAAAATCACTAGAACTCTGTTTAATGGCACTGCTTATAATAAAAACAATAGCTTAATGATTATCATAATAATGAAAGTAACTTTAAAAGTTTCTTTATAGTGAAAAACTACTTTGCTTTAGAATATTTTTTGATGGTTCAAAAGAGCAAAACTGGAAGAGATGGATGCACAGCTAGTTGAGCAGTTTGTCTGAGTCTGAAATCAGCTGAGGCTGAAATTGGTGGACATGGTATTTCAGCAGGTAGCAATCAGACTTGCATAAAATCAGCTGGCATTCCCCCAGCTTCATGAGGTGGCAGAGAGCCCTACAGGTATGGACTGTTCAAGAGATGATAAGAAGTATCCACAGAGCTAAGTAAGGATTTCAGTTACCATCTCTTGGGCTTTTCAGCACCAGTAGGCAGCCTGAAAATAGTATTCCTGTGTTGTTCCTTCATACCGTTCCCCAAAGTGGGGGCAGTATATTCATTTCCCATAAATAAATAAATACAAAGTTCTGATCAACTGTACTCAAACTTCTTTTCACAGAAGCTGTGTTCAGGCGAAACTGTGCCATGAATTGTGTTTGAGCATTCATTTTCTCCCTGTGCTCTACCAGGCAAGCAGTGGTTAAAGGCTCCCTTCCACATCCTTTTGCTTTGACACTGTTCGGGGACACGTTGTACTGGACTGACTGGAACACGCATTCGATCTTGGCCTGCAGCAAGTACTCCGGGGAGGACCTGCGTGAAATACATTCCAACATCTTCTCTCCCATGGATATCCATGCCTTCAGCCAGAAGAGGCAGCCAAACGGTAAGCTGTCTTGCTTTCTTTTTTTAATTGCAAGTTGGAGCTGATTTGCAAAAATCTTAATTAGTCTTTCTGTATGGTGCTGGGTGGCTTCACTCGCGTCATGATGCAATTTTTCCAGTACAGAGAATAGCAAAAGATCCAGAGGGAAACCAAGTATTCTTTACATTTTTTGCAGGGATTTTTAAGTGCAAGAAAACCCTCCATCTCTTACTTTTTTTTCTGCCTGAAAACACATTTATGCTGTTGTCGTATTTTTCTGTTTCCTGTGCCATAACGTCAGGCAACACAGTATTTTTATTTGTCAAAGTGATAGTTCCTGAGTGGAAAGTAGTGTTAATTTGGCAGATGATACTAAGCAGGACTAGCTCTGTGTAGTAACTACTGTCTTAAGCGTTGTTTTAATTTACTGTGTTTGCATTTTGGTTTTATATATACACTCAGCACCAGTATGCTGAACAGTTTGTAAAAATGAGAAGAGCAGAGCTGAAATGATGTTCTTGTTCAGAGCTAAGTGCTGCTTTCCCAAGAAGGGAAACATTCAACATCCGTGCATTTTGGTACCGTAAATACCCCACTACTCAACACTTGGAAGTAATTTTTACTTGTTCTGTGTTTATCATTTCCTCCTTTAATCTGTGTTGCTGCCACTGATTCTACCACTCAAATGCCGTATGTGTCTTAACACATGATATGAGGTCATTCGTTATCAGAAGCATTAATCTGTGTGATTTATGTTTAACAGCTACAAACCCATGTGGAATTAATAATGGTGGCTGCTCCCACTTGTGTTTGATGTCTCCTACCAAGCCCTCTTATCAGTGTGCATGTCCCACTGGTGTGAAACTTCTCGAGAATGGAAAGACCTGCAAAGATGGTAGGCCTTGTTTTAAACAAATCCTTTAGATTAAGCACAAAGTAGCTTTTTGAGGGAAAGGATTCTTCCAGCTGCACTGTGTGATGCACGTTAGGGGCGGCAAATTCTGAAACTATGTGTGCTTTTGCAGTACAGATAAAAGTGATTGGAAAATGCCCTCTACATTTTAAAAAATGAAGATTCTCATGACCGAAGGGCAGGTTACTTCCAGTTATAAAATTTAAGTTGCAGTTCTGTCTCTGTCACTAACTCTCTGCAGGTTTTGGGGGGCTCTGTTGTTCCCTTTTCTTAGAGAAAAAGATACCTACCTCCTCTAGAATGCCTCTAGAATTTTTCTTACATTACTGATCATTAAGTATTTGGCTAATAGGATTGCACAACAACCCCTTTTAAAAATTTTTTTTGTTAAGTCTAATGTCCATTTATTATACACACATACACCTGGAATCTCTCTCTGAAATTAATGCCACGTTTTTAGAGGTGTTGAAAGCCCTAAAACTCAAGACATGATCAACACTTAGAGCTGCAAGTATTTACCCGAAACTGCTTTTAGTTTCTCATGGTGGACTAATGTACATGATTTTAAATTGTTACATTTTGTGAGTGTAGGTCTTGTGATGTTGTGCTGTGGTTGCTGTAGTACACTAACAGGATCAAAATTAACTCTGGGAGATAATTAGCTGGATCATAAATAACCATCTTTTATGCAGATCATCTCTCTAGGACAAAGGTAAATGGAGGAAGAAATGATACAGCAGAGCTTAGTGTAAATAGGCTAAATAAAATGTATACAGAAATAATTTTTTTAATTGGATTTTTATATTTTAAAAATTATTGAAGGCTTGTCAGCTATGTTCAGAGTTTTCTTTAATTTCATGCTATTTCATGCTCTCTGCTGATTATTTTTATGTGTCTCTGTGAACCTTGTTAAAATAAATTGCTGCTTTTATGTGAAAAACAGCTCCCAATTTAGCCTGGCAGGATTGTTTATAAGAATTTCCCAATACACAAACAAGATGTTTTTCTTCCATTTCCCTCAGTATAAGGAGAAGCTTTAATAATACTGCTCTGGGTTGGTTATATGTAGTCAGAATGTGACATGAATCCGTGTGCTTTTTCAAAAATACTTGATATGCACAGATAAACTCCAGTGTATCAAAGTAAATTACCAAGGGTAAGTAAAGGAATGGTATTAAAAATCCACCCCAGAACCTTATTAAAAGGATTTCTCATGCAGAGATATTCAGAATCATCAATTCACTTTTTTCAGCCATTTCTTATGTCTCAGAATTTATAACTGTTGCTCTTTTGTCCCACTCCCTGAACAGGAGAAGCCAAATTTTATCTTCCCAGTCAGCCATAACATGTATTTGGCTTACACAATATAAGCCCCCACTGTATTAGAAATATTGTTAACCAAGTTGCTACAGTATGTTGTCCGGTTGTATGCAAAAAACTTTATACAAGAACATTTCTCTTACACTTGTCAATATCATGTTCCATTTTAAACCACCATTCTGCTGCTGTGTCTTTTGGGAACATTCTGCTTCTGCCTTTTCAGGCAAAAAAAAGGGTGGGAAGAGGGGAGAAAATGGAGACTGTTTATTTAGCTTGGTCTTAGAACGGAGACAGCCCATAACCCAGATAAAACAGCCTACTCAAATTATTCATCGGGTCCATTGGTTTTGTGCAGCTTTGATCCTGTGCAGGGCTAATTTCTGACACATACATGCAGCAGGTTCAGCATTTAGAGCTGAGCATACCCCAAAATAGTGATTCTTCTTCCCCCCACCCCCGGCCTGAAGAGAGGTGCAGATCATAGGCTTAGGGCTTTTGCAAGTGACCTACAGCTTTCCAGAGCTCTTCAAGGCACAGATTCCCTGGAATTTCTTCCTGTAGTTGCGAAGGCTGCAGTTACTGATTCGGGGGAGGGAGGAGAGCATGGCACTTGAACAGAGCCAGAGTAGCCATAGACCAGAGTTCAAGATGTAAATCTGGACATGTCTCTGTGGGGACTTCCTTTCTTAGGCTCCTTGAGGAGCCCTGGGAAGTAAATTTGTTTTCTCATTTTCAGGTGTGCAGGGTGGGGGATTGATTGTAGTTTCTTGGGCTGGTTTTTTCCCCTTGTACTTGCCTGTTCTCTTTATCTGCTGTGAAAGTACAGCTGAACCCTGAGAACAGAACATTTTTACCTTGGATAGTTTTAGTACAGCCGTAATACTGCAGTGCTGATTAAATCTCCGTTTGCAATTAGAATGTGTACATGACCGTGGGAGAGACTGGTGCCTGAGAAGTGAAGAAAGGTGAAAAATTAGGCTGAGTTTCTCTTCTTTAAGATGGTTTTGTCTTTTAGCAGTAGACTAAAATCGGACTGGTTCCTGAACTGAATGGTTTTGTGATGAAATGAGCCTCTTTGAGGGGAGAGCTTCATTTCATGCTGCACTGTGGAGAGTACTGGCCTGCGCTGGAAAGATTTTGATGGGTGAATTTTGAGTGTGTGTTTGTGGTTGTTTGCAGTGCTTTGGCATTGACAGATGATCCTGGCAGCCAAAGGTGAGGCTGGCTGACCCTCCCTGAGCAGTTTCCATGACAACCTAGCGTTTTTGAATAATCTTGGTTTGTAAGAAAGCTTTTTCCTCCCTTGCCTTTCTCCCAGTGCTAGTTTCTCCGTTTTTGGTAGGGTTTTTTTAATCATACCTTAGAGGAGTTTTATTATTTCTTGTAAGATCTGTGAATACAGTAACACACACACATTCCAATTTTGAAAGACTTCTCCACAGTGTTTCTATTTTTCTAGTACCTGATAATACAAATCAAAACAATGAAGTAAACTGAGATGTGGGCTTGTAGCAAGGTTTTAGTTCCCCCAGTGCCTAGGTGAAAGTTTGTAAATCCCTGTCTCTCAAAGAAAAGGGAGGCAAAGTAAGTTACCCTTTCTGAGCACCCAGGCAGGACTCAGGTCTTCTACCAGAGAACTTTTTCTTACTTGTGTCGTATTCTTGGTAATTTATTGTTCTTCTGCACAACATACTGAGATTTCTCTTTTTCAGTATTGTGTATGCTGCTTTTTTGAGTTTGGCAGCACTACATTTAAATGATCTTTTGATGGCTGCAAGACAAACCTGAATTTTCCTATAGAAATGAGTTTGTCTTTGGAGTTACATTCTTATTAGTGCTTGAAGATCTCTCTGTCCATGTGCTCAGCTTCTGTCTTTGCCTGTAAGGAGTTTTACTTGTGTCCTGGCAGTTGCCCCTGCCAGTAATGAAATGTGGTTTAAGCTGAGAAAACCAGTGATGACTTCAGCTGGGTAAGGAGGTGTGAATTTCCTCGTGAAGAAAAAGCAGTGCCTCACACTTTGATTTCAGCCTTGCTTTGGCCATTCTGTTCTCTTCCAGGAAAAGAGTCTTTATATTGCCCATGGATGCTCACATCCTATTTCCCTTGTAGGCCTGGAGGCAGGAAACAGAATTGTGCACTTCCTTTTGCAATTCAGGGCTGTCCACTGCCTAGTGTGCTTTGTCAGGAGTAGCCAGGATCCCGATTTGACAGCACAGATCAGGATGTTAGTTTCACACCTTCATTCTTTAATTTCTTTTAAAGGAAAGAAGAAATACATGAATAATTTCAGATGCATGTTCTTTTGCCTTTGTAGTTTTAAGGTTGAGCTTAGATGAAAAACTCTTTTTTTGTATTGTCATATCAGGTACTCTTTCACAACAGTGACTTTAAAACTGGGGAAGAACATTTAAGAATTAAATGTTTTGGTCAAATGTGAAGTAATTCCGTTTGGGATGTATTAATAATCATGATTTCTCAGATACAGGGAATGCATTATACATGTCATAGGTCTAGCACTTCTTTTGTATGCATTCCTGAGCATGTGTCTGTGTAGCTCAGCAACCACTGATGGCTTTAAACTTCAATAACTTACAAATGACTGAGGCCTGTATATCATTGAGAAGATGTAATTAATTGTAAAGGTTAGAAGGGCATTGGACTTAAAGCTGTGCCGTTGTTGTATCTGCATGCTTGCTCTGCTTCCCCCTTTCTCCCCCTTCCCTTGATTTCAGCTAGCACACAGATTTAAATTATTTAGAATTTTAATAGTGAATTTTTGAGGCAAGTATTAGTTCCAGGACTAATGTAATGCACCATCCGTGAGCTTGTAATCCCAGCTTTCAAAGTGCTTAATAAAAGTAGGCTAAATCTCTCAAAACTAAGAGTCTGGAGTAAGGCTTATATGTCCATATTTAGACAAGTAAGGGACTTGGCTTTCAAAAAATTGCAAGCTATCTTGAATATCCTGTGTCTTGAGGCACTGCTAAAAAGAATCTTGAGCTTAGTCCACAAGTTGAATAGTTTAGAAAGACAGGGAAAGCTGCTTCAGGTCTGCATATGTGTGCCAAGGTCAGAGTTCTGGCTGCATCCTCCATGCAGCCTTTGAAAGCATCTAAGCCAGTTGAGGTTTGAGGTGTTTTATATGTTTGTGACTCGTTCCACTTCTCCTAATAAGTGCTGATAAATTAAAAAAAAAAAAAAAAAGCCAAATACAAAGTTATGCTTGCATGCAACCTACATTGTCTTTTTCTGCCTTTTTATTCTTCTTTTGAAATACAATTCTGTACTCGTGATATTCTCTCCCTCATGCTCATCATCAGAGGCTTGATTTTTCTTAGAGAGGCAAGGCAAGACGTTTGGAGATCCTGCTGTCATCTTAGCTTTTGCATCGTAACTGGTCTTTGGAGTAGAAGTGAACAAAATTGGTTGATTTTGTCATGTCCTGGCAACCTTGAGTACCTTGAGCATCTTCTGAGTGGTTATCAGTGCCTAGCCAGGTAAACTTTTCACAGCTGGTGTTTGCCACAGTTTTGAGACCACCTGGGGTTCTTTTCCCTGGCTGTTATCAAGGCGGTAATGGGATCAATCTATAAATACGCCCAGCTCTTGCATTTGTTACTTCTGCTATTGTCAGGACAAGCCTGAAGGTATTCAGAGGGATCTTTCCCTCAACCTGCCTGGAGGTGTGGTGCTTCTCCGCTGCTGGGTTTCTTTTTCCTGAGCGGAATGACTGCTGATCTAACTAAGCAGCTGAGGTGTTGGTTTGCAAATGTTTGGGTAATAGCTCTGAAGTAAGCTTTAAACTTTTTATTGCCTGGTTGGAGGGCTGAGGGCTGGTGTTTGATGGAGGGATTGGAATGCTGGCCAAGCCCCCAGATAAAGACCATGAAATTCTTAGCTCGGGGTTCCAGAGTACAACACGGGTTAGCTGAAAGCCAGTCATTTCCCAGTGCTGAATTAAAGCTTAAACACAGTGGGTTGTTTGACTAAACAACAGTGTTGCAGCCTGAAAGCAGGATACTGAAGCTGTTGAAATGGGTCGTCTTTGGGAAGAATGGGAAGGTCAATTGGTCAATTTTAAGGGTGAGTTCGAGCAAGGGCATGATAATACTGAACTGAGTCGTTCTGGGGACCTGGCATGGGTTCTTTGAAATAACTGTCAACTTCAGTCAGAGCACACAAATTATTTTTAGATTATGCCTCACACTTTTTCTGTATATGGTAGACAATATATATGTTTTGAACTCTGATATTAGTGCATTTGCTCAGCTTTAGGTTTACTTGATAGTGCAAAAAAATTATCATTGTTTGGGGTTTTTAATATGTTTGTCATTGTTTTGTTTAAAAGGTGGGTTGGATGAATGACTGTAAAGTTGCTAAGAAAATGTCGGGGTTTCTTTCTTCCTTGAACCTAAATTGTTTGGGTTAGTTATGTACTAATACTTTCTATGACCATAATGCATCTGTGTGCTTGAATCAATGCTGAATTGTTTGCTGTATTTAGTAGCAACAAATACAGGTGTACATACAGACCTCTGTGTCAAGATTAGTTGCGTCTTTACAAAAACCTTTCTAACAGGCCTGTTTTCCATGGGCTATGTCACATGCTTTACAGTATTTTGAAGGATACATAGAAATGTAACTGCAGGTTCCCCCTTCCTGATTAATTAATGCATGAGAGTTACTCACTGGAAGAACAGTTGAGTAGTGTGTACCTATATTTCTGAACACAAGGTGTTTTAGGGCAGAGGATCCCAAAGCTGATTTTAGTCCATTCTGGACTACCAATCACAAACACTTGTTTTATATATATATATATATATAAAACGAGTGGTGTGTGTATATATATATATATATATATATATATAATCAACTTCAGTTGTTGAAAGGTGCTGTTTCCTGCAGCACTGTCTTAGAGATTTGTAACACATTAAACTTGCTGTAAATGAAGCAATGGCTGCTTTGGCATCTCTCCAACGTTTGGCATGCAGTGAGGTTTCAGCTAGCACCGACATCAATTACTGTCTTTTTTTAAAAAAAAAATTGGCATTAGACACCAAATTCTACTTTCATCACCAACTTACTTACTTCAGTTGTTGCTCTTTCAATATTCTAGCTCTTGATTTATACCTCTTACACATCAAAATCAAGACATGGACACAATGTGGCTTGGCGATTGCTCATTTTCACTGCATTTTCATGCATTTGTTTTCCTAAACCTTCCCCACCCTCCCCCTCATCCCCCATCAGTCCCTGCCAAAGCCTGTCCTCTCACTCTTTGAGGAGAGCCGTTGCACTACACTTTCCCTGCAATTATGCATGCATTTTTCACCTTAGCTCGGGCTTCCTTCAGGCCTGAGCTGCTCTTATCTCCCTAAAACTCCAAACTGATAAGCCAGTTTAATTGGAATGGGGTGTGGTGGTTGTTTATCCTTCATTACGTGGAAATCTGGTGACATAGAATAGAAAATTAAATGAAAATGGATTAGACAGTAAGTGCAACTCATTGATAGTACCATTAAACATGCCGTGTTGCCTATGTGAAAACATCTTCTGCAGTGCAAGCTGATCTTAGTTATTTATTTTGATTCTGACTTTTGACCCAAAAGCCAGCAAGGCTTTTGTGTGCTTTAGCTCAAAATTGCTTTATAAGACACTGTTATTTATCTTCATGTCTTCGATAAGCTTGTTCTTAACAAATGTGGGAGAAGGTGACAGCTCTCCTGCTCTGCATGGTCATTGCACAGTGGTCTGTTCCCAAATCTGACTCCTCCACTAAGGGTTTCTCAAAAGAGCTTTACTTGTGGTGTTCCACATTACATTTTTTCCATTTATCAGGGGTTGTTGAAACATGCAGCTTGTTTGTCATGGTTGTCCTCTCACCAACAACAGCAAACAGTCAGTAAAATATCTACGTAATTGATTTCTCATTTAAGAGGTTGCAGGCCATCTGTTGATTTGCGTAAAATAGCAGCACAGTTGTTGCATATCTATTCAGTAATTTGGAGGGAACAATATAGACAGAGAACACGTGCAACATGATACATTCTGGGAAAGGAAATGACCAGTGAATTTTCTGTGTGAGCACAACTGACTTGTCAGAAAAATAAGCAGAGACATTGTGAGCAGCTTCACATTTCAACCCTTGGAATGGAATTCTGTGCTGGTGCCCAGCAGTTTGGTTTGGTCCTGTGAAATCAAGGTGGCTAGACCATGTTGTTGGGAAAGGACAGACTCAGGTTCTCTATTTACAGGCTTCTTACACAGTGTTTGCAAGGTGTTTGTGTTTGTCCTGATCCTGCAGGTGCCACTGCATTGCTGCTCCTGGCCCGCCGGACAGACCTGAGGCGCATTTCCTTGGACACCCCCGATTTCACGGACATCGTGCTGCCGCTGGAGGACATCCGCCATGCCATCGCCATCGACTTCGACCCTCTGGAAGGATACATCTACTGGACGGATGACGAAGTGAGGGCCATCCGCCGCTCCTTCCTCGACGGCTCGGGCAGCCAGTTTGTGGTCACCGCTCAGATCGCACACCCCGATGGCATCGCTGTGGACTGGGTGGCCCGGAACCTGTACTGGACGGACACCGGCACGGACCGCATTGAAGTCACCAGGCTTAATGGGACCATGAGGAAAATCTTGATATCAGAAGACCTGGAAGAACCCAGAGCTATTGTGCTGGATCCCATGGTTGGGTGAGGAGCTGTTTGTGAGCATTTTTAAAAATATTAGTCATGCAAAGAAGATACCTCTGTCTGCTTCTATGCAGCTAATAGCATGCAGTGATAAACTTCTGAGCCTTCCAAATGAAAATACTGGGATTCTCTGAAAGCTAAGGCTCTGAGGCTCAAGGATTGCTGCTCTGTTTTGACCACCTGGGTAGTCATCTTACGTGTCTGTGTTTTATTATTTTTAAAAATATTTTTGTGGACTGCATGGATATGCTTGTTTATTCTAGCTGATAGCACTGGTTATATTGTCTTGCTGAGCAGACTGGTACAGGAATTTTGTGTGTTTACATGCCAATTCTTTCTCGACAGTTTGGGCATCCTTACCTAGGTAAGGAAATATTTTTGGTTTAAAAATGTAACTTTCTGCACGCTATGTGGTTTTGGGGAAGAGTAGCCCAGAAGAAGCTATAAGAATATTGGAGGTTTGGATTAGTAAGATTTTGTTTCCTTTGCAGGTACATGTACTGGACTGACTGGGGAGAAATCCCAAAGATTGAGAGGGCAGCACTGGATGGCTCGGACAGAATTGTGCTGGTGAACACCTCGCTTGGCTGGCCAAATGGGTTGGCACTGGATTATGCAGAAAGCAAAATATACTGGGGAGACGCCAAAACAGACAAAATAGAGGTTTGTAATTGCACCTGCATTTTTTTGTTCCATGAAATTATAGAATGTAGTTTTGCTTTTCTAAGTGTTCATATTCTGATAGAGCTGGAAAGGGTGAGGAGATGGTGGTTGAGTTGTGCTTTAAGAAACAACTCTGTTCTTCTCAGCCTTTGGGCAAGTTACTTGCTATTTTTCCCTCATTTTTTGTGTGAAATAGAAATTATATCCATGTAATAGAGCTCTCTTTGTAAGAATGCGTGATAAGGACTTGTTAAATAAGTAAATTCTTAGGTCATCAGGGGAAAAAACTTTTTGCTGGGATTCATGTTTGTAATTTAAAAAGTTATCTTTCATTCTTTGCACTGCTCAGTTTAGAGCCTAGTAAAACATATTTTAAAGAACTAAATCTTATTTCACATATAATTATTTGTACTTCCAGAAATCCTCTATAGTTTGCATCTCCCTTGTTTTATTAGAGTTTCAGCAAGGGCATAGATTTTCCTTTCTTTCTAACATGTCCTGTTGAAACTTTTAATTAAAAAAAAAAAAGGCACTTTTTCTTCTCTCCCACATTGAAAATCTTGCATTTATTTTGTTGGGTAGCATTTATGAAACAAATTTGACATTTATTATCTGTCAGTCTTCGAGAAAATAGTGTTGTTTAGTATTTGATCAGTTTGCTGTCAAAAGCTTTTGTTGGAAGTGGAAGACTTGCCTGCTCCATAGGACATTCTGCCTTTGCTATAGATTTGCCTTCCTTTGATGAATTACGGCTTTCCTTGTTGATTCCTAACCATTCCAAATAACCTTTAGCACTTATCGTATTAGGCACAAACATATCTCTTCTAGACTTACAAAGTTGTTTTTACTTATTTGTAACTACAAATGAGTCAAGGTGAAGTCATAGTCATGTGCTGGAAGGTCACATAACTGCTGCTTCTCCTTCAGAGCCAAAGTAACTCCAGTCCTGCAAGGTGAGTTGCTTTGAAGGATTCCTTTGGAGAGCCTCAGGGAGCAGTTTTCTTTGTCCTGAAATCAAGATTTATAGTCTGTAATTCACCTAATATTACACCAGCTCTGAGAAAAGAGGAGAATATAGTCTTAGGGTTTTGTAGAGATTTATTTATAACAGATTGAGCGCTTCAGCCTTGATACTGTCTCTGCCTTGAATGTATTTTGCAAAAGGAAATTTAGGCATTTTCCACCCTCATGTTTGCCAGAACACTGAGATTCCTTATTCATTAATAATGATTCTATTCAGTGCTGGATCAGTTTGTGGCAGAAATTTTCATGTAGATCAGGCATGAGCTCACTGCTGCAATTCTGTCAAACTGGCTAGAACACATCATGGAATGTTTATGCCAACATTGCAGTGTCTGTGGCAGGACAGAAGATATCTGATTTGGCACATAGGTTTTTGGGACAATTTCCATTTCATTGTTCTTAAATCAGTGTAAGCCAGCAGAATGAGTTTGTTCCAGGTAGTCATGTAACATCTATGCGGGGCATCAGAAAAGATTTATCACCCTAATATTTCAGAATTACTGGTTATTTTTTCCTATGAGTCTCCAAGTGTTAGAGTTATGATACTACTGTTGCTGCTTTTCATAAAAAGTTAACATTTGTTAACTCTTTATCAACGTGCAGTAAATCTTGAAACAGTCTGGCTAAAACCTTTAAAGCAACAGAGAAGAAGTTTTTCTTCGGTGCTTTTGGATTTTAGTTTTGTTTGAGGATGTGGGTTTGTATTTCTTAATTCCTGAAGGTGTTCATTTAGGCATATGTGACACAGATCTATAAAATTTTGTATAAGGTGACCAACACTTCCTACACACACCTTTTTTGACGGAAGAAATTGGTCCTTGTAACTAATGCGAGGTGGTGGGTGCAGAACAAACAAAAGCAGGTATTGTAAGTTGTGGAAATGGTTGTAGATGTTAAAAGCTTACATGTGTTACTGGGAAGACTGGGTAAGTTGGTGGGATTCCACTGCAATTTAGTGGCAAATAAAATTGCCTCTGAACTACAAATCACTGAACTGTAAATTGCTGTAGAAGGAAGGAGTCTTCTTGAAAAAAATTCCTGCATGCATTTCCTTTGTTATGCAGTTCTGTGAGTGTAAGTGTTGATTATTCTCTGAGAAAGGATACTGGGATGGGTATTCCTTTGGATGGAACCCATACAGCCTGTCTTCTGTGTTGAGGCCATTCTGTCATGTTCTTCCTTAGATGAAATGTTGCTGCTTGCTAACTGCCCTTCGGAGGGGCTAAAAGGGGTTGAAAATCAGTGGCCCCTGGTAGTGATCAGCACACGTTCAGTGTGGCTTGTGCAATTAGTAAAGTATGGAGGGGCTCTACAGGATGAAGTGGGGGGTGTCCATCCAAGAGAATGGTTCAGACTGAAGTAGATTTTTTTTTTATCCACACCTGTCATGGTTTAGGAATGGTGCTTCCCAGTTTAGTTCTCCCACCGAGACTCTCCAAACCACACACCTCTCACTTCCTCCAACAGGATGGAGAGGAGAATTGGAGGCACAGAAGGCAAAGATCACTGATTGAGATAAGAATAATTTACTGAAAACAGCGATGAGATAGAAAACTAGCAGTAGCAGCACAATAGTAATGACAGAAAGAAATGATTCACACAGAATATCCCTGACGACAGACAATACTGGATGGCTCCTTCTCCCCCTGCCATGTTTCCTCAATTGGAAGGAACCCCTTCTCCCTGGAAGAGAGTCGCTTTCCCCAACTCCCAACAATGACTTGAGGTAGTACAGAATAATGTCCAGGTCCTGGCTATGCCCCCTCCTGGCTACTGCAAAAATTAACCCTATCCTGTCCAGAACCTGGACATTTCCTACCCCTTATTTTATACCATGTACATCATGCCCAGGTCCTACTCCTTCCAACCATATACACATACACACACACACACACACACACACACACACACACACATACACACACACAAGTACAGCTCTCATTTCTGTAGTCAATGGCCATCCCCTCCAAGATGTCTGTTGAGTTCATTTAGTCCATGGCTATGGGTTCTGTCCGTCCCAGGTGTCTTCCAGAGCTGGAGGACTGGTGTGATGTTGGCTGGTTGCAAATTACATCAGGAGCTCATGACTAGTGTATCTGGAGCAGCCCATCCTCATTGTCCGTGGAAGTTATGGCACGCAGTGGCAGTGTCATTCAGCAACCAGTGTTATACAAGTCAGCATCACAGACTGTTCTCACCCAAAAATCAAATCTCCCTGAGGTGCCCATTGTATTTCCCCATCCGTCTGCATCACTCACCAAGTGCTCCCCAGTTCTTGAGCAAAAACAATCCCACGGATTGGTTTGCCTTTGCTGGAGGCAGGACTGATCCAAATTGTCTTCCCTAACACATTCCTCATAGGCACCACAAGGACCTTTTACAGTATATGGAGGTTTTGATTGGGCAGGACCAGCTCGACTGGTAGAGCCTCTGGTGTTAACTAACGAGGTGGCCTTTGCTAAATGTAGATCCCTATCTTAATCTGTGATAGCTAAAATATTACTAACGTTTCAAGTCTCTCCATTTGCTCACACTGCATGCTCTGATGGCAACCAGGAATCTTGAGGAGATTTGCTACACTTTCCCTGCCTTCACCATCCATTTTTTATATCAGTGTAATAGAAGATGCTTTGGCCTTCAGCAAATGTTTTACACTTATATTTGAAGAAAGGACACTGGTGTAAATGCAGCAAAGAAAGGTATTTGTGACAGGATCCAAAGATGAAACTTGGAATTGGACATGAAGGCAGCAGAATAAATGCCTGGTCCCTGCTTTGCTTCATGTGTTTTTATGTAGTTGAAAAGGGGGGGTGAAAGCAGGAGAAACACATTTGTGTACTTGCCTCTATTGCCTTTAAGTAGTTTTTCATACATGATTTTACATACTTTGTGCTTTTATCATTCTTTTTGCCTTTGCATGTGGGATTCCTCAGAACCATTATTTAATTGCAGTGCTACGAAACTGAATGTAATTCTTGCAAGCCATGCTTCTGGTTTGTTTGTGCTTCGTATGAGCTTTTATTATCTATTTTTTACTCACTGATTCATGCTATGCTGTTCTGGAGCCCCCAGACGATAATAAAGCATCAGCAGGGGTTAATGGAGACTGGTAGGGGGTACAGCAGGGAGCTTTTGTTCCCATTTTATCTGGCAGCCTGCAGCAGGCAGAAGCAGGCTGTGGCTCAACAGCTTCCTCATTTATCTCGGTCAGGTTTCACTGCTGATAAACTTCTATTGAAATGGATGGCTGCTATTGTGCTTACCAGTGGGGAAGATTTCTCATTGACTTGCTACAGGTTTAAAGCATTTTCCTGCCGTGCTATGAGGTTAAAAATGTATGATCTTCTCTGTTGAATTGGTCTTGTGTTTCCCTGCTCTAGTGAATATTTGCGTTCTTGGCACGTACACTACCTGTTTTAAGGCATAGGTTGGATTTTTAAATGGTCAGCAAAGCTGGTATTGATAAAGCAATTATAAATGGCTGCTTGCATGTGTGGCTGTGTGTGTTAAGGGGAAAGTCATGATGATATGGCTGATTTTTCTTAGTTTTTCGGTCTTTGCTTCTTTTTTCTTTATTCGTCCTCTCCTGTTCTCCATTCTCGGAGCCGGAGATGACACCCACTGACACCTACTAGTGGTGAGTCTAAAGAAAGGATCTGCCTCTGCTCAGATCCAACCATTATCTAGTGATTTTTGAGTGCAGCTCTAACTTGAAGTGTTTGTGCATTCCCGAATCTATTACCCGTGCCTGGCGTTACTGTCTGTAATCCTCATGATTAATATGGAAAGTATTACATCCTGCTGTTTTTCAGCTTAAGTACACACAACTGTTCGGAACCCAGCCTTGCTGGACAACAGAAAGCAGATGCTGCTAAGACTTTTTAGAGCACAGAAATCTTGAACAGAGAAGACATTTTTGTCTTTGACCTAGGAGCTAATAGTTTGGCATCTAGAGAATGCTCCGATTCAGATTCTAATCCTGAAATTGCAGGGCTGCATTTTCCTCTGATGACAACTCCCTCAATTTTATTCCACCCTAATAAGGAAATTCTGTTTTCTAAGTATACACCATTTATTTTCTGACTGAGAATTTTTGTCTCATACATTAGTCTTTGTACTGTGAAATGCTGATGACTTGCAAGCCTGGTTACTGATCCTACCTCGTCCACACTACTTGAAGCACAGGTGTGAAAATTGAGAAGCAGAATCGATTCCTAGCTCTTGAACACAGCTGCTTTTGTGCAGCTGCATTAAACTTTTGCAGGTGTATGTATATATATGTATAGTATATAGCAAGTATGTAGTGTATTTCAAGTATAGTTGAAACAAATACTTGAAGTTGCTTTGCTGTTTAGTTTTGGTTTGGATAGTTGTGGCACTTGGGAATTTCATTCAAGAAAAAAACAAGTATGTGCTGTAGAGGGTAGGGACAGATGCCTGTACTCCATCTCAGTTTCAGAAATTTAAGCTTACTTTGTCAGGGTATTTCCAGCTATTTCTTAACACCTGCTAAGCCTGTATTAAGAAAAAATACATCTTTTTGAAATTAGTAGTGGAGTAAGGATTTATCTTTTTTTAAAAACCCAATATTAGCTTATACTTGGTATCATTTTCATTTGAGAGGTTTCTTTTGAACTTCTGGATGAACCTAAGGAAGAATTAAATTTTGTGATGCTGACCAAGGTAGTAAAACTGTATTACAAAGCAAACAAGTCACAGCCACAGACAACACATTAGTAAGGTCTCCTGGCTGTTGAAGAGCTGGATACAAGAATTTGAGTGGTCCCTTGTCATGGACTCTAAATGCTGAGTCAGAATCTCCTGGCATTGTAAGCTTGTTACTATTGGAAACAAAAATTCCCTTTTTTGCTTTGGCATTTGAACATGGGGCTACAGAATTGTCACTTAGAGATGTACCTTTTCACAGAATAATAGAGCTGTAAGGGTTGGAAGGGACCTCTAAAGATCATGTCGTCAACCCCCAGCTGTTTTAATGCAAAAATAAAAAAGAAGAAACATTTAAAACATCCATGCTAGTTTCAGATTGGGAACATTTAAAGTTAACTTTTTATTACTTTTGATAAATTGAGACTATCTAAACAAAATTCAGATGTGAAAAGTGTGATTATTGAGACCTTACATTACAGGCCACTTGTGCGGAGGAGTTCTCCAAGAAGTCCTGAGGGATCTGCTATCCATGGGCTGTCATGCTTCATGGGACAGGGAGGGGTTCCCAGCACCTCATAACACAAAGAGGCTACTGAGGGAAGCTTTTGGGGAGATAGAGCCAGAACTCCTGCTCAAGAGTAACCTGACTCTCTGATCTGAGTACCAAACATGGTATTTTTCTAAGAAGTGAAATTACTGCCCTAAAAATTATGTGGAGAAGACTTTGACATTCCGTTTTCAAATGGTTTTTGTGTCATAGATCTACAGTTCATCCTGAAATCCATAGTGGGTCTCATCTCATGAGATGTAGATACATTCAGCTCAGTTAAGTTCCCTTATATTGCCTTTATAAAAATGTTGGAAATCATTCTAAATGGTTAGAATAGATTAGATGAGTCCTACTCTAAAAGCACCTCTGTTTTTCTGTTGCCTCTAAGGAGAGCCTGGAATGGCCATGTCAGAGGCAGGTGCCCACACTCAAGACACATTTGAGCAGAAAGTTGTGCTGACTGCTCACATTGGGAATTCAGAGATGTTTCTTACAACCTTTGCTAAAAGATGAGCAATCCTGGTTTGCCACTGATAGCGCTGCAAGCCTCATGGTCCCCATGGCCCAGCATGGAGCTGATTGGAGTATCAGTTCCAATCTGTTGGATCTACAGTCTTGTTGATGCAATCTTGTTGAATGTTGGATCTACATTCATATGTCGTACATGCTTCCCAGATTTTTCACACTGGAGTTAGGAAATTGTATTTTGGTTTACGCAGGTGTCTCACCTAGAAAGTAACATGCCTCTACTAGTAGCCGGTATTGGTTACCTAAGGGAAAACACAGAAATCCTTCAAACCAACACAGCCAGAGCCATCAGCTCACCTGAGTCTGACATACTTAAAATATTTAATGGCAAGCTGGGGAGTGATGTGAAGAGATATTGAGAGATATTGAGCTGTCATCTGTGTTTCTGATTCAGCTGAGTACTGTTTGTCAGTCCGCTATTATCCCTTACTCTCCAACATTCTGGCTTTTTTTTCCCCTCCTTTTCACAAGCTAAGGTGCATTGCTGTACCAAACCTTTTACTGATCTTGGACCTGAGCTTTGGCAGTATTTACCTGACTTTGCAATCCCTCTCAGTAGTGATTGAGCTTTCTTCACACAGGCTTCTTCCTTTGCTGTGAGATTTTGTAGTCTTAACCTGAACATCTTTTCTGGTACTGTGCATGATCTTGTAGTGTGGCAAAGAGTCTGTGGAAAAAGGTGGAAAACCAAGCTCTTGGACATGCAAGACCCTTGGAATTGAAATGATTTAGCAAATAGGAGCAGTTGAATCAACTTTAAAACTTACTGCCACCAAAGGTGAAAAGTATCTCGTAATTGGCTGAGTCTCTCACTGGACTATTCCCTGAACCAGTTGGACTTGGTAAAACAGCAGAAAACTTTCCACATGTTTTCCCTCTGTAAAAAAATCAATTATAGTCGCTTACGAAGGAGTCTGGAAGACATCAGGTTAGGTAGAGAACGAATGAAAATTAAGTTTCTGGGGCAAGGCATGGAAAGAAAGAACCTTGGGAAAGAAGAGCACAGAGGCTTTTGCCCATATACAAGAGCATCAGGAGTTGTTATGCCGTTGTTAAGTTGTTAATCTTGTAAAACTGTCCCCCCAAACCCACTGCGAGGGTTCAGGTTGGTCTTGGCTAGTCTGGTTTACATTCTGTGAAGTGCTGTGTGTAGCTGCCCACAGGTCTTAGTTGCTGAACAGTAAGTTGCAAAATGCAGTCGTTAGTTTCCTTTGTTGCCCCCACAGCCCATGCCCAGGTAACAGAACACTCCCTGACTGCTTCCACTCCACCCTATGGATTACATACCAAAATTAATCTCAGTAGCAAAGCATTTTTAGTCACCTGTTTTACCACTGGATCTTCTCAGAGGAGCTTCTTTTTTCCCTGTGAAAAATCTCTCTTCTCATCTTACTCATCAGTTTGACTCATTTTTTTGTCTTAGCCTGTTCTTTGCAAATGCAAGGGGTTTTTTCTGTTGCATGAGATTGCCTAGGAGATGTCATATGTGATTGTCACAATGGTTCTAAAATCCTTTCCTTGCCTACTTGTCACTTTATCTGACTTGAGCCATTTCATTAAAAACTGAACCAATTGTTTCTAAAATTAAATTCCGTTGCAGAGAAAACATTTCTGCTGTTGGCATTGATCAGTGAGCTAAGAAAGTTGTCCTATTGTGAAAGAAATGAGCTTATAGCAGTGTCTGTAGCCTAATGGAAAGGGTATTTATGAAGTTAATCTCTATACTGTTTGAACATGTTTATCTTCACAGCACTCCTATTAGGAATATTATCCATGCTCAGAAAAAATATATTTTGAATTCTGTGGAAAAATTGTTAGAGCTCTAAAAGAAACTGAAGGTGCTGAGGAACTGTTAAATTAGAAATTGTTAAAGGCTATTATAAAACAACAGTAAGAAATTCATGGAGTTGGCTGGAGGCATTTGGTTTCTGAAGCAAATCCAAAGGGTTCCAGGGATCCCTTCTGCTGATTCCTCAGGATTTCACTGCAATGAAGAGAGGACTTCCCGTTCCATTCCTTAATGTTTTAGAATTGAGGGGAAATGCTGTTAACAGGAAGTAAATGATACTGACAGAATAATTTCTTCAAACCGAGTTGAAAGTTTCAGTTGTTCACTTAAAGAGAGTATAGTTGATCAAGACATTTTTAGAGGGAAGACTAATAAAACTGGAAATTTAGACAAGATATCTCTTTGTTTCTCTCTTAGAGCAGCTGTTTTGTAGTTAAAGACATGTGTTAATTATATGATATTGCTGCAGCCTTAACAGTAAAATCATCCTGAAATCCCTACTGGGTTTCATCTCATGAGATGTAGATACATTCAGCTCAGTTTTATGTTTTATGTTGCTTAGAAAAGTAAGTTGAAACTACATTGTTCTCAAACCCAGTTAAAAAAAGGCAAATATAATGATTAGAAGGCATTCTAGCTATCTTTTAGAGTTATTTTTAAGAGAGATGCTGCCCAAGTTTCTTTTTTTTCTTGAGCCAAATGAATCTAATGAGTGTAGTGTTGGTTTTCACTTTCCTTGTAAAGAAAGATGCATGTACATTTAGGTAGACAATGAACAGTCATATCCCTGATTCGCATTGCCATGAACTGAGTTGTTACTTGTTGCATCAAACACCACGCGTAAGTATTTACCTCTGGATAATCAGGGCTGAAGTAACTAAGCCTTGAGTGTGATGCAGGTATAATGCAAGCCTTGCTCAATTGTGTCACGTTGGAATATCTGGGATGTTTGTATTGAATTCGGTATTTCAGGGTGTTTTACAGTAATGCTTCCTTTGCAATCATCTTAAGCAGATCACTGTTAATGATCAAACTCATGAGAAATTCACCTTTTTACCTCATTGTCTTAAGTTGTATCTATTCCTGTGGTGCATTAGCATGACCCATGTTGAAAATGTGAAGGTGGTAATGCTTCCTGATGATTTTCTGCTGGTTTTAAACTATTGGGAGAAACCCAAGTTGTCATTGGAATGAGTTAAGAATTGAAGTTCTGCTCAGGAAGAGTTAACCTTTTTTTTGGTGACATTTCTGTCATAGAAACCTGTGCCAAATGTCTGGGCTTTTGTGCATGCTGTAAGGTAAAGCGTAACTATATATCCAGAGTTATTTCAACGTGTTCCAAGGAAACAAGAAGCCAGTGTGTTCTGCACTTGCGGGGCACGAGACACACAAAGCATTGCCACGGGGTCAGAAGGCTTTCTAATTCCTTATCCTTCCAGGAGAAAGGTGAATGCTATAATTGCATCCTTCCTGTGACTCAGTGAGGGAAACTGCTTTCCAGCTGTGGTGCTTGATAAAAATTTTGTAGAGCTGGGGCAGCAATGGCAGTAGAACTTGAGCAGAGCAATTGAGGTCCTGTATATTAATTGGGGTCTTCTGGCTTCTCTGAGGATCAGTAAGATGGTGCTGGTAAAGATGCTGAAGTCCAGGAACCAGTAATGGCTAAGGTATCTGTCATTTGTCCAAAAACAGACTGTTGATTTTAGATGTCACGGCTTAGGTTCAAGTATCTGAAATTAGAGGAGCTTACAGATTTTACTGGAAGAGTTGTTTGTTTTAGGGGGGGTTGGGTTTTTGTTTTACTGCTGTGTGTCTGTGAAAGAAATAATGTTCTGGCAACATCTTGTAGTGTAGCTGGGGTCTTACAGTCCATCACAGAGGCCTATTCCATACTCATAAGTAATATATTTTTGAAGGTAGTGTTACCAGGTGTTGTTTATAAATTTTTATTGATTGTTGACTTCCTCTGCTCCTATCAGCCAGAGAAAGAGCTTAGCATGCATGATATTAAACCTGCTCCCTGATCATTTACAACTACATCCAAAAGAGGACCTGGGAAGCTACAGGCCCGATAGTCTTATTGCAGTCCCTGGAAAGAGTTTTCCTAGAAACCTGCAAGCCAAAGGAAGCAGGTGATGGGGAAAAGCCAATGCAGGTTTACTGAGGGCAAGTCATGCCGGTGTGCTGCTGTACAGTGAAGGCTAACAGGATCCTGGGGTGCATCCATGGGGATCAGTGCTTGTCAGGCCATACCCAGCTGTGTCCAGATCTGGTCCCCAGAATTCAACAGAGATGCAGGGAGAGTGGAGAGGGCCTAAAGGAATGATGCGAACCTGCCCTGTGAGGAAAGACAGAAGGGGTTTGGCCTTTTCTCCATGGAGAAGAGAAGGCTCACATTTTTCCCATACTCAGGGAAGAGGGACGCTCTCCCAGCACATGGAGCCACATGGAGAAGACAGGGGCAACTGTTACAAGGTGCACTGAGGGAGGTTTCACCTTAATACAAGAAAGAAATACTTTATTGAGGTGTGTAGTGGAGTCCCTCCCCATTACTAGAAGTTTTCACGATCTAACTGGACAGGATGCTGGATAATCTCATCTAGGCTTCTTTCCCACAAAAAATTGGACCAGATGATCTTTCAGGGATTCTTCCAACCTGGGCCGGTCTATGATTCTGTGGTTCTATACTGAAAATTCAACTGCGCTTATGAGTTAAGATGAAAGGTAAGAGTTTGCACTCTGTCACCTTCATCTCAGTCTTGGCACCTTGTAGGACTGGGCTCTTACGTTTGGTATTGATCAAAGTATAGCCCGATGGGGACAGGGGCTTTCTGTGATGAGCATCTCCTCAGTGCTGTGCACATAAACCAGCGCACATCTGCTTAGTCTCTGCTGCCGCCGGCCTTGGTGCGCTGGACCTGAGGGGGCTGCTTGTCTGCACAGTTCTGCCAGGGTCCCAGCACAAGCTCTGAGCAGAGCCAAACATGATTTTCATAAATGAGATAGATTTAATGATGGAACTCTAGACTTAAAGCAGTCAAGTGACAAGTTTAAACTACCATACATTCAAATCCCATATTATCAAAAAGGTAAATTGACTGCATTAGCCTATTTATCACAGTGATTACTGGTACTTAGGAGTGAATTGAATGCAAGGTATCTGATAACAAGAAAGACCCTTAGAATATGTCGCTGTGCATTCCAGCCTGTAACTTTAAATTAGAAGTAATGCTTCAAAGTTGTTACTGTTCCTGCAGATCACTAAGTACAGCATTTTAAAATGTGACTACATTTTCAGCAGTAATTCACTTACTTTGAATAAGCTGTATTTTCATGGGGCTATAGGTTTGCATTCATTATTGTTTTAGGATAAACAAAGCCCTTATTCTACAAGCAGGATATCTGGTATTTTTTCTGAGGCCGTTTAATTTTTGCACTTTTAAATTTTTTTTTTCATGGAATTACTCACTCTTTCAGTAAAGGTGGTGTTTGTGGTTCCACCACATCTGTTTCCTGTTGTAGCCTATATTCTCAGTGTGATTTGCAGTATTCAGAATGGCCTCAGAATGTGAAACTTCCACCACATTGTGGTTAAAAGCAGCGTAAACCTCTGGAGATGCTGCCTCGTAGCAGCTGAAGGTGGGTTTCTTGTATGTGGGATTCTGTGGGGATGTGTTTCACTGTGAGGAGCTGATCCATGTGGAGCTGGGGAAGAAATCCGTAAAGGAGCATGGCTGGGACTTAGTTGTTGTCTGAGTTTCAGTATATGAAAAGATGATGCTGAAATCCCTTGAAATTGGTTGGTAAGTGATTGTTCCTTTTCTCTTTATTCTTCTTGTACGTATCATCCCTACATCCCTTGCCACTTCCCTTCTGCCTTACATCAGACTATTTGATTCCATAGCCAGTGGATGTAATTCTACTGAAATCACCTAACATGCAGCCAAAGTCAGTGCAGACAACGTGGTGCCATGGAAATATATATATATATATATATATATATATGTATATATGTGGTGGTAGCTGGCTGCTAGTGGGCAGATGTTTATATTAGGCAACGTTGTACAGATGTGCTCAGGTGAATTTGCAGTGGGAGCAGAGTGGCAGGTATATGTAAGTACTTTCAGAAAGGTGCATATTTTGTCTAGAAGATGTAAACCTGTCTTTCAGAATAGCTTTTATGTGACAAACCAAAAATTAATTAAAAGCAGATACGTAATCCTTAAGTCCTCCTCTTTTCCTGACTCTTTTCAGTATAGGGGGAAGCTTATTTGAACAGCTCTCATTTTAAAGTTCACCAAAGAAAGTTCATCTCCCACCACACACCTTGCAACTAATTCTCTTTGCCAATAGTTAAGCACTCCATTAAATAGAGGATTTTCTTTCTTTTATAAATACAAGGCAAAAAATGTAATTGCTAAAAATGCCACTTTGTGATGGTGATGTTTTATTGCTTATTACTGTGTCGTTTTAGTTGGTTCACTTTGCAACATCCATTCATTTTGTGTATCTTCTTGGTCTGCTTAGCAAGCACTAATTGCCGTGTATTAATTAGTTGCAAACACATGGCTTATCTCTGCAGTTTGAGGGGGAGGGGGAAACAAGTCACCACAGACAAGTCATCTCTTTTTGAGATGCATGTGTGTTCGTGCATTTGTAGAAGCATGCTGTATACTCTGCTAGACTGAAGGGTTTTGGTAAGCTAATTCCATAAAGTAATTATGACCTTTCTTTAAAAGTAAATACGGAGCTTATTCCTACAAACCAGCAAATATGCAGAGCCCCTTTGATTTTTCTGTAAGAAATGTGCACATAAAGATGCAGTTCCCATTTTAATATACTGAGACTAAGCGCCAAAATGTTGGGAAGTTTATGACAAGGAATAATTTTAAGGAGAAACTGGATTATTGTGAAGGTTATAGCATTTCTTCCACTTTTTTTTAGGGAATTTATAAGTATTTTATTAATGTGTACATTATACTGTATGCTGGGAAAGGTGTGTGCTTCAGTTCTGTTTCTCCATTCCTTTCCTCTCTCCTCATATGTGCCTGGGTAGGAGTTGCTCCAAACTAGCCTTTACATTTCTCGTGATCTGGGAAGATACTCTGGCCACCAACCACCATCAGTCTAGTCTGGGTTACTAAACCACTTGATCCTGAAGGTTGTCATTGCATAAGGCTCTGGGTTTGAGCCCTGGGAAGGACAGGAAGTCATATAGATTTGTTTGTGGCTATCTTAATTTCATAAGTGAGAGAGATTTGAAAACAGTGGTTTAATAAATCACTCCTTTTCCAGTCCTTTACTTAGAACATCCCTGGGTGGTGGGAAGGATGTTTTAATGTTTCAGGGATTAGTATGCTACCTTGGATTTTGTGAATCACGTTTTGTCGGAAAGTTTTTATATTAAGGTTGGTTGGGGGTTTTTTCTGGTTTTGGAAGAGTAGTATACATGCTGTAAACTTAAGCTGTAACCTTGAAACAAGTAGAAATATTTCAGAAGGATTTTTTTTCTGAAAAATTGAGGCACTGAGTCATTTTTAAGCTTCTCTTAAAACACGGGACTCTTCACTTCTCTCAGTATGGTACATTTTATAATAATACTTGGCATTCATAGGGCACTTGATCACTTGAACATGCATACGTATGTTTAATTAATCCTTTCAGTGCCTCACTGAGGAAGTTAGGTATTACTCCTTTTTAGCAGTGGAGGAAAATGACACAGTAAATTCAAGTGTCTTGATCAAAGACATGCAATTATTTACAGACTACTGCTGCTCCTTGTAATAAAAAAATTACTGTACTTAATTTTGAAGAATGGAAAACTGGTTCCTTTTTCAGACTGGGGAATATAAATGTATACTGTAGATCTTCTTTACTGTTTGCCTCCCAGTATTTATGTGGAGTCTCCTCTTAATGCTCTCTGTAATCTGGGCAAAGCTCACTTGGGAGGGACCGTGAACTAGAAGATGCTGAGCCAGAACTCCTTGGCCATTAAAAACTTGTCTTCATTTGTGTAAAACACAGTGACTCCTCTGTAAAAGTAAACCAAAACTCCTGTCAGAAATGAGAGAGTTGTAACAGGAGTAACTATTATTACATAATAATAGTTTCTAAAGCAAAGGTAACGAGTGTTGTGTCATAATTTCACATTACAATCTGCTTATGAGACTAGCCTTCTAAACAAGGATTTTAGAGTAAGTACCTGTTAATAAACAGTGTTTTCTTTTTTATTGGGGCGCTGTGTAACATTGATAGCATTATAATGGATAGGAGATTATTTTTTAATTTGAAGTCTGGGTGTGAAGCAGCTAGTTTGTTAATCTGCCAAATAGTGGCAGATTTATTCTGTATACCAAAAACTTTGTGTTTGTGTCATTCATAGGTCATGAATGCTGATGGAACTGGTAGGAGAGTCCTGGTGGAGGACAAGCTACCTCATATATTTGGATTCACTCTGTTGGGAGACTACATTTACTGGACAGACTGGCAAAGGCGCAGCATTGAGCGTGTGCACAAGCGCACGGCAGAGAGAGAGATCATCATCGACCAGCTGCCCGATCTGATGGGCCTGAAAGCCACCAACGTCCACCATATCATCGGTGAGGGGTCTGCTAATCAGGCAAGGGAGAATGAGATAGAAAATGTCAGCAGTGCTGTTCTGCAGAGTTCTAGAAATGGGCAGAATCCAGTCCTATTGCATGATAACTGCAGGCTGCAGCTTGATGGGGTGGGTCAGGTCTTTTCTGAGGAGCTTCAGTTCTGTAGCTTGGAAGAATATCAAGCTGAACATGTGCTCCCAGTATGCAAAAGCGCAGAACAAGCCAGTTTTAGTCTGTTCAGTACTTTTTACGTTAACACTAGAAAATGATCTCTAAAAGTATCTAGAAGTACTTCCTGCCCTGTAGTGTCTGTGATTTAAAAAAGCAGCATCTAGCTTTAAATTGCCTATCCTAAGCTATCCAAGCACTGGTAGCAGTGTAATTGTAGCATCACAGAACTCAGCACAGTACCCAAGTATCCTGCTATGTGGATAAGGCTTGCAGCTTCTTGCTGTCGTGTCTGGATTGTACTGCAGGAAACTAGTCAAATGTAGTTGAGATGTATCTTTATGTGGCTGATGCCCCAAGGTACATGGCTTTAAATGCAGCCCTCTTTCCAGCTGTTTGGCCAATTGAACTCCTTAGTGCCAAGCCTCTCGTGGGAGTTCAATTTCCAGCATGTGCAGGTACATAAGTGAGTATTGCAAAGAGCTGCTTCACTTGCATCCTGGAGAGAAGAGACCATTGAATGGATGTGAAAATGAAAACTCTGCAAGTTTTTTACCTGCAGGAATGCAAGGGGTATGTAACTGGAGCAGTGTGCTGTAAAAGGCAGCAGAACATATGCTTACCATGCATTCAGTGCTTGTGCTGTGAATTGGGATCATCAGTAGCTGTTGAAGCCCAGATCCCTTTCCCTAATGCTGGGATTGTTTCATGGCATAAGGAAAACAATCACTGGCTTTTCCAGCCAAGGAGAGTAAGGACTGTCTAAAGGATTACAGGAAGTGAATGAAAAATAATTTGACCAGAGACTACAAGGAGAAAAACTGCATGTTTACATGGAGGACTCATAGTGTTGCTGACGCATGTGAGGACTAGCTTCAGCTTTCACTGCAGTCAGTTTGCAATGGTTGCTTTTCTTCTTGCTGCCTGCCTAGGTACAAACCCCTGTGCAGAAGACAACGGCGGCTGCAGCCACCTGTGTCTGTACCGACCACAAGGCCTTCGCTGCGCCTGCCCCATCGGCCTGGAGCTCATCAGTGACATGAGGACCTGCATCGTCCCAGAAGCTTTCCTGCTCTTTTCTAGGAGAGCGGACATCAGACGCATCTCGCTAGAAACCAACAATAACAACGTTGCTATTCCACTCACTGGAGTCAAGGAAGCCTCTGCTCTGGATTTTGATGTGACAGACAATCGCATTTACTGGACTGACATTTCTTTGAAGGTACAGATTTAGTCCGTATTGGCTATCAAGCTGTTACAAGCTTCTTGAGATGCTTAAGAGTAGGTTGACGAATGGTGTTTACAAATTTTAAGGGATATGTAAAAGAGTTTAGTTTTTAATTACATTTTCTGCAACTTACTTGAGACCTGTGCCAACAATAACTTAAGGACTTTTGCAACTGACGAATCATAGTAGTTAAAACCACAGAGTTTGAATGAGTCTGCAAGAGGTGACTTGGCTGAACTCCCTGGGCATGGTGTTCTTTTGAGCTGTGTAAGTGATACAGGTGAAGACCGAGATACAGACTTCCCTGCTGTGTGCTGTCACAAACTGGCATAATTAGCAGGTCGTGTTCAAACTAGAAGTAAACAAAAATCAGGGGTTTTGTTAACTTCTAGTTGGTTGTGAGTATGAGGAGTGTGTGCAGATAGGAATATTGAGGACATAGAAAGGTAGCCCATGTTTGCCAGAAGAATTCTGTACTATTCTAACATTAGTCCTTTACTTTCAGGCTTATCAGGGAATGCCTAAGCTCTAATATATTATTAAAATGGATTTCTGGCGGTATCTGCTATCACAGGCTGATCCTGATGGCAAAGAGTTAAAAAAAGTCTTTTGAATAAAAGTCCAAGAAGAGATCGTGCTTAGTGAAATTAAATTTAGCCATCAGTACTGAAGCACTTAAGCTACTGAGCTCATCAAGCGTTGGGTTGTTTTCTTCTATTTGCTGTTCTGTCCTGCACTTTTTCATTAGGCTGCTTTAAATAGTGTTCCATGCTATAACATTGATGCTTTTGTATAGTCCTGGGAGAGTCAAAATATTTCCCCCTCGAAGCTGGCACTGAGTTACTAAGGTCACTTTGTCATGTAGATGCTTAATTCAACCAGACTAGTTATCCCATTTATTTCCCCAGTGAAATGCTATTGTAATTGACACAGAATACATTCACAGAGCACAGTAAATCATTACTTCTGAATAGCAGCATTGTTTGCTTTGCAAATAAGTAGCATATTGTAAGATCCTCTTTCCTATGAGATGTCTAAAATCTGAAAGTGTTTAAAATCCAACAAAGAAAACAAGCAGCCCAGTGACAGACTGGTAAAATTTCTAATTTGCCTGTGTATCTTTGTATCCCTGCAGACCATCAGCAGAGCGTTTATGAATGGCAGCGCGCTGGAACACGTTGTGGAGTTCGGCTTGGATTATCCCGAGGGCATGGCTGTGGACTGGCTGGGGAAGAACTTGTACTGGGCTGACACTGGCACAAACCGGATCGAGGTGTCCAAGCTGGACGGGCAGCACCGCCAGGTGCTCGTGTGGAAAGATCTCGACAGTCCCCGGGCACTGGCACTGGACCCTGCTGAGGGGTAACTTGCTGATTTAATTCTGTGTTTATGAACAGTGAAAAACAACATTGTAATGCTTCCTCTAGGGCATGGTAGTTAAGCACTGCCTGTAAACCCTGAGAGAACTGAGCTGGGGAATACAACCTGGTAATTTAGAGAAATATGCTCTTAATGTTCTGAATAATCATTAAAAATACTAAAAAACAAAAATAAAAATCAGAGCAGCTCATTAGAAAGGAGTTTAAATTTAGTTTTTTAATTAACCACAGAATCAAAGTAGTTTTGGGTTTATGGAATTCATTAATCAGAAAAGGACTATAGCATTGAAAGGAATATATTTATCATTTTAAAAATTAGGATTCTTTTCATCACAAGTTAGGGTCCAATAAAGGTATTAAATGATTTAATTTGAGGGTGGGGGAGTTAAGTTTGTAGTCTGAGTATAAGGAAGGTGTTTGTTTCTTCAGATAAGGAAACCTTTTAGTTTGCATGGGCAAGGGGAGAGGGACAGAGAAGGAGTGGAAACAATTGTATTCACCTATGCCCCAAATTAAAGACTTCCTGAGAAGAAACTTCTCAGTTGGATTGAAGTGTAACAGCAAAAGTAGGACAATAAACAGGGAGGGGGGCGGGAAGGAATGGGGCAAGTCAAGCTAACTATTCAGCTTCTGAAGCAGCTCATCTACCATGAAATGCTCACTTGACAATAACTAATTACTGCAAAAACTTTTTGAGGTTACGCCAATATTGTGTTATTTTTCAAATGAGGGAACTTCATTTACAGGGGTTATGACATTATCACAGTTCCCAGTGACACTGTGAGAGCTACAGCAATGCAGAGAACTTGGAACACATTCCTTCTGCTTTATTTCAACAAGGTGGTGGCAATGGTCACCTCCAGTGGGATCCTAGATTGGGTTCAGCCCTGATGTGCCAGGGGTTGCCTGGATGAGATCTCAACACCAGGTTCTTAGATCCAGTTACTCATTTGTAACAAAAGGCTGCTGTGGATGATTCTAATTTTACACTGGAAGTAGGTTTTTTCCCAAGGATTATTATCATTCAATGCTTTGTCTCTTCACCACAGATCAGAAAAAAAAGTACTTGGGTCAGAATGTCCATTTTACCTTTTTCCTTACAGCAATAGTATAGCTGTATACATTTATATATATGTATACTTAGGTAAGTATACTTACAGTGTAGTTGTACTTTAAATGGAAGTTTTCAATGCATTGCTGCCGTGGGGGCAATTCTGACACTTGGCTCCATGCTGTGTCCAACTTGCAAAATTTATACACAAAATACTTGCAGAATTTTAAAGAAAAATTTGCAGGTATTCCTGGTGTCTAAAGAATAGCTCCCCCTTGATCATCAGTTTTTGAAGCAACCTTTCCTATTTGTGCAGTTGGTTGGAATTGAAAGACTTCCTAGGGGTTTGTTACTAGGGTTATTAAAGCCCACAGGTGTAAATATTGGATAGCTGCGTCTCACTTGTTTATAGAATGGGATCAGCTTTTTATTTTGGAAGAAGTGACTAGCTAGCCATCGAATATATAATATACAAGTATCCATCCTACTCTACTGTGCAGTGCCTAAAGTAAATGTAAACATGTTCAAGTCTGTCCTTCTTCCAGAGGAGGCATAAGCTGGCATTTGAGTGTGTAATAGCTTGTGGTTTTGCTCCAGTGGAAATGCCATACAGTTTTGTGTGTCTTGGCTGAGATGTAACACACTCGTTACGTGGTTGGTTGGCTTAGTTGTGTGGACATGAGCAGTGGCACCTGTTAACAAAAGTACCCTGCAGATCTACCTTTTTGTGCTCCTTCATTTGAGGGACAACTGACTAGAAACAGAAGATAAGTGCTCTGGAAAAATACCTGCTGAATAACCAGGTATAAATGAAGGTACCCAACTGCCAACCTCTGCCTCTTAAATGACATGCATGGATTAGTCACTAGTGAAATGCTGTCACACAGCACTTGCCAGTGAAAATCCAGGTCCAAGTGGAAAAAAATAACGTTGGAAGCATTTTGAGGAAACTTGACTCACTTCCTTGCCTGTACTTTGAAAAAAAAAATTAATTTAACATAATGGGGCTTAATAAATGCTTGAATTTACAGTTCTTCTTTTGCTCTTATTCTTTCTAAGGATTTTTGTTTTGTATTTCCTCTTGAGTTCTCTTGGATTGAATGCAATTGATTTTCTTTCTTCTGTTCTTTTAATCAGGTTCATGTACTGGACTGAGTGGGGTGGCAAGCCAAAGATTGACAGAGCTGCTATGGATGGCAGTGAGAGGACCACGTTGGTCCCAAATGTGGGGCGTGCTAATGGCCTGACCATTGACTACGCCAAGAGGCGCCTGTACTGGACCGACCTGGACACAAACCTGATAGAGTCCTCCAACATGTTAGGTGAGCCCCAGAGCCCTGGGCAGCCCCCTGAGGGCAATGCTGCTTTTTGCAGCTCCCTCGTGGCAAATCTTTGCTTAAATAATGCAAAGATACGCATCGTAAGACAAAAATAAAATTTTCCAACCTCGCACGCCTTTAATGTTTGCTTCTATAATTCATGTTTATATAACACTGTGGTTAGCAAGGCCTCGATTTTCTTGTAGGTGATAGGGTTGCTCAGAAAGTTAAAATTACACAAGGTGTACCTATTCCCAGTTATATGTAGGACAAAGATGTCAACTTACAGTGTTTTGGAGGGTCTTGTTTTGCTACTCTGAAGAGCACTAGAAAATACATAACAAAGGTAGAAAGAAAGCCAACAAGAAGATAACAACAGCTTATTCAACATGTAATTTAATACAGTTTGGTTTTAAATCTTCGTTAGTGTCCTCAGGCAGTTTTCCCCCCCTGTATTCTGCATGTTAAGGACCTTTTCCTGGCTAGTACTTATCAGCAGGAGAGTTCTCTTGTGCTGGGGTCTGTGATGATTTTATAAACTGGTCATTTAAGCTCATAATGGAGGTGGAATATTTTATTCTTTCACTGTCCTAGAGTACTGTGTGGAGGACTTAGTCTCTCTCAGATTTGCACAGTATCTTGTTTTAACTTCTCAGCACCCACAGGAGTGAACTGCCTTGTTGTATGCTAAATTATTCAGGTTAGCATGAACAATAGCCAATATTTAAGCATGAATAATTAGCCAGTATTTAAGGCTAAAGGAGTTAGTCTGCTTTAAACAGTATGCTTGTAGTAGTGGAACAAAGCTAGGAAAAGATCAAAACAGGAAAATGCAATATGGGAATTACATGTGATAGAAAAGCTTTTCTTCAGCTTCTCATGTATTTTGGTGTGCTGTGGAGGCCTGCTCCATGTTTCCCTGTGAAATATGTGTCTGGACACAGCATTAGAGCTTCCTTTTCCTTGTGCCTGTGGCTGGTGACAGCAGAGTGTGGGGTTGTGCATCCTTGACTTCTCTGTGCAAAGAGGGAATAACTTCTTGCTTCATAATCTCCTGTTCATTTTGTGTGACTACACAGCAGGAGGTGCCATGGTAATGAAGTGGTTGATAAAACACGGTTGAAATAATTTCCCCCTGCTGTGTCCTGCTCCTTAAGGTCTGTTAACATTTCTATGGTATACACAAATAGCTGTTTCCTATCCTGGCTTTCTGGCTGCTCCTTCCTGTTGTGACATTCCAGAGACAGGTTAGTTTAGCCTTGTACATTTAATTTTTCTCATAATGCAATGTAGAATAATTTCATTAAGCTCATAACAATTTTCTTTTTATAAGCAGTGGGAAAAGTGTGGTACAAGAGATGCTGAACTGGAAATACAGTGTCAGCATCCTGCATTAAATTGAGAGGCATCCTGTCCGTTTTGGGGAGGAGGGAAAGGACAGAATCTTTCTGAGACCCTGATAATTTCTGAAATTGAAACTTTTTCTTCGCTAAACCGCATTTTTTTCTGTGAATGGCAGGCAGGATTAGCACCTTTCTGTGATAGGCTCTGAGATTCCTTTTGACTGCTGTACATTACTTTGTCATTTGCTCTTGTAATGATGAAACAGTAACTTTAAAGTAATTGCGTGGTAACCTTTCTGGGCAGGGGACATGTTCAACAGCATATTGCTTGTGCCCATAGAACTCTGCTTTTTCTCTCTCTTCCTTTTGGACACAGGCCTTGACCGTGAGATTATAGCTGATGATTTGCCTCACCCCTTTGGCCTGACCCAGTACCAGGATTACATTTACTGGACAGACTGGAGCCGGCGCAGCATCGAACGAGCCAACAAGACCAGTGGCCAGAACCGAACCATCATCCAGGGGCACTTGGATTACGTTATGGACATCCTGGTTTTCCACTCCTCCAGGCAGGCGGGCTGGAACGAGTGTGCCTCCAGCAATGGTCACTGCTCTCACCTGTGCCTGGCAGTCCCCGTGGGAGGGTTTGTCTGTGGCTGCCCAGCTCACTATTCCTTGAAGTCCGACAACAGGACCTGCAGTGGTAAGCCATAAGGAATGCAAAGGAAATGCAGGATGTGTTTAGTAACTGATGCAAGCACGGTACTTGGAGAAGAGTTTTACAGTTTTCCAGTAGTAAAATCTTACTGAGTTTTAAGACAACATAGGATGTTGAAAGCAAAAAAAAAAAAAAAAAAGAAAATAGTCTTTGCAACATACCACCATCACAATTAAATAAGAAGAATGGCTGTTAGTGAACTTTTTCAGTGGCTCAGCTACATCTGTGTAAACATGAAGGCTAAAAATGTTTTGGTTCTGTGTCAGACCCTCTGCAAGTGCTTACTTGCTTGTTTATTTATCTGCTTTTATATTTCTAGTCTTGCCTGACATAAATGATATGTGATGCTTTAATCGGAATTCTGGACTTTGTGCAGCTTTTAGCTGGTCAGGATTTCATTCTGTAGTAGCTGTGTTTGCTGGCTGATGAGATGCTGAGGTGGGCCAGTCTCAGACCTCTACAAGTGCTTTTCCTCAGGGAGGATGGGCTGGGCTCCATGGCCTCCCCAGCAGTCTGGTTCCTGATCTCGGTGCAGCCATTTTTCTTTATTGTTGTGCAGAATACAAACCTCAAGGCCCCTCAGGCTGTGTGTAATTAGTTTCTAACCAAATAATTTATCCATCTCTCAATAACTGGCTGCCAGTAAAGCTCTCATAATTTTGGCAGCAACTCTGGATGGCTGATTTCCACTGGTGTCATTCACATTAGTCAGTGGGTGAAGAGACTCATGGCAGAGAGAGACAGATTGTATCTCATCCACATTATGCATGAGTAGAGACATCCAACTGTTGTCTTAAAGCCAAAAGTTGGGCAGATTGTTCCACAAATGCCACCTCATGGCATTTTTTGAAAACCATGCTTTTCAAAAACTATGCTTTTCTACTCCCCACGTGTTCTGTGCTTCTCTCCTTTTTTATTACAATGGCCCCTTGCATGACAGCTGGGTTCTTCCACCCTGGTACTCTCACATGCTTGTGCAAGTTAGAGGCACGGCTGGCACCTCTCTGATAGTGACTGTGATTTTCTAGATGGAGGAATTTGACTTCGAGTGGAGGAAACAGTAGCAGAATGATCAAAGTTCATGTTTTTTTGTGAAAATGCTCCTGGAAACAGAGCAAGGAGCAAAATATAGGAAATAAATTGTAAGCAAATAGAACCATTTCTCCTTGGTACAGTTCAGGGCTCTTTGTGTGGTATTAGGAGTTTTCCTCTGCCATATTCAAACCTGGGAACTTTCCAGCTTCTCATTTGTATGTAATTGGAGATTGAGGCCTCTCTGCATATAATTTAATTCTTTTTTTTTTGGACACTATAATTGGACCATGAATTGTTGTAACTTTCTTTTGCCTGTATAACTTGCTTATGTACCTCCTGAACATTATTAGTCCAAGCCCTGTCTAGAGGTCCTCCCTTCTGCAATACCCTGTTCATGCATGCATAGGTTCTTTTAATTATGGGAAGGATGTACTGCTCTGGTGAGATCTCTTGAGACATACCATGTGTCATGAAGTTGGAAGGCAGGGTTACACAGGAGACATACTCATTGCACTCCATTTGCCTGCTGCCAAAAATACAGTTAAAATATGTGACTGTTGGGAGGGAGAATGATGAAAACTGGAAAGGGATTTCTGCAATTGGTACTATTTCAGAGATGTGGAGTCTCAAGGGGAGAAATTCTGCTGTTGCTTTTTATAATGAGCCATCAATTCAAAGTTGTAAAGCCAGGCAGTCTTAGAAAGTGAGAGTGTCTTTGGGGAAAAGTAGAAATAATTTTAGGTGCTTATATGTTTACCTGCACTTTTACCTTAATTTTTTTCCCTTTCCATTTCTATCATAACTTCTTGGTAAGAATTCTGATGTTTCTGAATCCATTATTTTGCTGTACACATTCATATAAACTTGTCTTTGCTTTATTTTTTTTTTGTGCTTTCTTCTACAATTCAGAGCTAAGTAGAAGGCAGCTTAAATTATTAGAGAAATGCTTGGAGGGAAAATACAGGTTTTCCAGAAAGCAAAAATACCTTGCAATTAGGCCTGATTGTTATAGGATGTTAGGACTGAGTGTTGGTTTCCAAGGAAACTCCTCCCTGCCTTTTTTTTTTCCAGCAGTCAGAATAGCTGTTCAAAGCGTATGCTAAAATAACAAAGCAAGGTGATGATGTTCTCTAGGAGACTTTTGCTTCCTCCCCTTTTCCAGGTGCTGCCTTACCTGTTTTACAGGCTGGTAAATGAGTGCAGTGTCCCACTGCTAATCTCTCTCCAGACTTGGGCTGTAGAGAATTGATTGTACAAACTTCAGGGAGGCTTCAAGCTGCATTTCTGGCAATTGGCTCTTGTGCCATCTTGCAGAGCGGTGGCTTCAGGTGGAGCATTATTAAAAAGAACTCTCTGAAAAAGGAAAATGCTTTCACTACCTTCTCTGATTTCTGACCCAGTTATGTAATACAGAGATAATTTTTTTCAACGATGTATTAAATGCTTTGTGCACTTACTGTAAGTTACAGCTGGTAAACTACAGCTGTATGGGGTGATGAAATCTTACTTTCTGCTTGAAGGTACTTCTAATTAAAGGTATTTGAAGGTATTTCTAATTGAAGGTATTTCTAATTAAAAAAAACATTTGTCCAGGAAATTTTTGCTGGGCAGAATATCAGATTTATTTTTCTCATTGCAGGTTGTCATTCCCAGGTAACCACCTAGAAATAGTAAAATATATAGGTTTGAGAAGAGCAAATGCGTTTTTCTCCCAAAACACAGCCTTGCACACAGTCAAGAAATTTTCCTGTGAATTAGTTGTTTCATTCCAGTACAGGCAGAAAGAGGGTTTGTGGGAACAGGACTGGACCACTGTCAGTCTCTTTTTCCTTAAACATCTAAATACGGAACCAGTGCTGGCTTTTTCTCACCTTCCTCTGCAAGTAGAAGTGCACCTAGCAAAGGGTTCAACTTCAGAATAGTGGAGCTGCATTTCCCTGAGACCCCTTCAGAAAGAAAATGGACATTTCTTTGAGAGGCATAATTGACCATTCTTCTTTGAGATGCTTTTGACAGAATTCTTCGCATTCACTAGTCCTGCCACTTAAAAAATCTTATCTTTTCCTGTCACATCCAGACATTTATAGTAAAAAGAGGTCATTTGAAAGGCTTTTCATACTCATCAGAGGTTGGGATTTTTATGTTTTGGTTTGATTTTTTGTTTGGTTTTGGCAAAGGAAGAGGGGAAAAAGGGAATGTAATAAATGTCTGTTATGGATTGTAGTTGTCATTCTTAAACATAAAAATGCCCAATGTTATTGCCACATGTAACCCTTTCAACCCCTTTTCTTTCTTTAACCCACCCAGCTCCTACCACCTTTCTGTTGTTCAGTCAGAAGAACGCGATTAATCGCATGGTGATAGATGAGCAGCAGAGCCCAGATATTATACTCCCCATCCACAGTCTCCGGAATGTCCGAGCCATTGATTACGACCCCCTGGATAAGCAGCTGTACTGGATCGACTCTAGGCAAAACATCATCCGGAAGGCACAGGAAGATGGCAGCCAGGTATCCTGAGGGGGATGGAATTGCTGAACATTTGGCATGCTTGTGCCAAACAGTGACTGATTGTATGTGGATAATTTAGATGCACAGGCTTCCTCATAGGTTACTGACCCTTGGCAAAACCAGTGGCATCTGGAGTTTCCTGGAGTCCTCAGTCAGTAAATCTGGGAGGTGCAGCAATGAATAAAACACGGAAAAGCAAGGCCAACTTGAGGATACTGTTGTTCCCAGCACATTATTTGCTTAACACTGTCTTAATCGGAATTCTGGACTTTGTGCAGCTTTTAGCTGGTCAGGATTTCATTCTGTAGTAGCTGTGTTTGCTGGCTGATGAGATGCTGAGGTGGGCCAGTCTCAGACCTCTACAAGTGCTTTTCCTCAGGGAGGATGGGCTGGGCTCCATGGCCTCCCCAGCAGTCTGGTCTTTTGTCTGGGAGCTGTTGGAAGCCCTTATTTGAGATATGAAACATGGAAGGGATGGTTCTTGGGAAAAATGGGGGTCATGAGCAGGGTGCCAGGGTAGATCCTCTGAAACATGGAGGCTGGAACTATGTGAGCACACGGCTGTGTCTGGAGCCTCCCAGGGTCTGAAGCAGATAGGAAGAGAGTTGTCGCAAACACGGGCACGGAGTGAGGAGGTTGAACCTGTAAAAGATGTAGCAGGCTTGGGAAAACGTATTTGACTGGGGAATACAGAAAAAGTAGAGTAGGGTAGAAGGCAAAAGGTAGTACAAGCTGTGGTGGTTCAACCCTGGCTGGAGGCCAGACACCCACCAAAACCACCCTGTCACTCCCCTCCTCAACTGCTCAGGGGAGAGAAGATGCAGCAAAAAGCTCATGAGTTGGGATAAGGACAGGGAGAGATCACTCATGGGCAAAAAAGGCTCAACTTAGAGAAATTAACTGAATTTATTACCAATCAAACTCAGAGTAAGACAGTGAGATCTAAAATCTTGAAAACACCTTCCCACAGCCCTTCCCTTCTTCCCAAGCTTAACTTTATTCCCAGCTCTCTACATCCTCCCTGCCAGTGTCACAGGGAGATGGGAATGGTTACAGTCTGTTCATCACACCTTGTTCTGCCTTTGTTTCCTACTCATGGAGAGGAGTCTTTTCCCTGCTCCAATGTGGGGTCACTCCCACAGGAGATAGTCTTCCATGAACTTCTCCCTCCAGTGTGAGTCCTTCCCACTACATTTCTTCAGGATCTGCTGCAGCGTGGGTCCCTCCCATGGGGTGCAGTCCCCCAGGAACTGCTGCTGCAGCCTGGGTCCCCCACAGGGTCACAAGTCCTGTCAGCAAACCTGCTCCAGTGTGGGCTCCACTCTCCATGGGATCACAGCATGCTGTGGCCATCCCGCTGCTCCAGCAAGGGCTCCTCCATGTGCTACAGGGCCACAGGGGAATTCTGGAGCAGCTCCTGCACCTCCTTCCTCACTGCCTTTGGTGTCTTCAGGGCTGTTCCTCTCACATATTCTCACTCCACTCTTCTCTGACTGCAATTGCTTCTGCCCAGTAACTTTTTTTCCTCTTAAATACATTATCCCAGAGGTGTTCCCACCATCCCTGATTGGCCCAGCCTTGGCCCGTGGTGGGACCATCCTGGATTCAGAGGCATTGGCTCTGCTGGGCATGGGGGAAGCTTCCAGCAGCTTCTTAGAGAACCTACCCCTGTAGCACCCCCCCCTACCAAAACATGGCCATACAAACCCAATATGCAGGTTTAAGCGAGGTTAAGTAGGACCAGTGACTGCTTATTCAATTTTGCATTTTAAAATAGATCTTTTCTTCCTGATTTTTTGAATGTGGGAGGAGTGACAGACTAAGATGAGCAACACAGCACAAGAGAGATGCTATATTCAGCTGAATTTTAAGAGTGTGGTTTTTGGTGGTGGGTGTGGTGGTAGTTGGATCCTGCTGTATGCCCTTCAGCCTTAACTCTTAATTTAGCAGTGCTTTTAATTTTGGAATATCTAAATAATACCCAAAACTAGTCAAAGTCACCATGTTTTTGCCAGCTTCAGCAGAATAAACAAATATGAGACTTACAGGCACACCACTTTATAGAGGTGACAAGCCAAATAGAGTTAGGCAAATTTTCTGGTGAATTTTAATCTGAGGATGAGAGGGTAGAGGCTGCTTGCCTCATAAGCATGTCTTCCAAAATGTTTATGTAGGCCATGTTTAGTGATTTATTAATCCTCTTAGAATTTTAGAGACGTTCATGAAAGATGTTGATGAGGTTCTTTCTAAAGGTAATAATGATTTAAAAAGAAGAAAAAGGCATGTCAATTCCAGAAGTCTAGACCAGTAGAGGCAAGACCTTGAACTAGTAAGGTGTTAGCTGGAAATGCTCTGAAATCGGTGTTGTACTCTAGCTGATGTCCTTTCCATCTTTGGCAGAGGTGCCTTCCCATTTATTACCCACCCTCATGTCCTCCAAGTGAGATGGCAGCAATGGTGGAGAAGAATGAGACAAGCATTTCAAGTGCTGTCTGGCTTCACTTTGCCTGTTTTTTTCTCTGCTCAGCTGCAGCTTTGGGAATTAGTGGTGGTGCGTTTCTGTTGTAGAGTGTTAAAGGTTTAGGTCTATCCAAACTGAACTCTTGAGCTGTCAAAAAAGTTGAGGAAATACAGAAGCTGACCCTGGACCTTCAACACAGAGACAATTTGGACTTACTGGTCAAACTTGAAAAGTCTTAGGAGCTGCAGTCAACTTGTGTGATTGCCACTACAGCAAACCATCAGGACTGAGTGTCTCTATCTTATCAAAGGTGTTGGTGTGGCAACAGAACCTGGGTCTCTCCTTACTTCATGGTAATATTTTGGCTGTCTCCTTTTTCTGAGCAGTAGTTACACGTGGTGCATCCATATCAAATAGAGTTATTCACATTAGATTAAATGTTCTGCTGTGTGTTGTTTCTCTTTCCTTCGCAGAGCCTCACTGTTGTGACAAGCCCAGTTCCCAATCAGAACCTGGATATGCAGCCCTACGACCTGAGCATTGACATCTACAGCCGCTACATCTACTGGACCTGCGAGGCTACCAACGTCATCAACGTGACACGCCTGGATGGGAGACCCATGGGAGTGGTGCTCAAGGGGGATCAGGATAGGCCCAGAGCCATTGTGGTGAATCCAGAGAAAGGGTATGTGGGGGAATTCAGGCCCAAGGTTTTGAGAATCAAGTTGTTTTCTTGCTGCAGCTTGTTTTCTGTTTGTCAGAATGAAAAACAACTTTGACATTTGTTAAGATGTCTTGGATTATAGCAAAAATGTGGAAAGATCAAATAAACTTTTTTTCCTCTAATCATCCCTGTTCCAGATACATGTATTTCACCAACCTTCAGGAGAGATCTCCTAAAATTGAGAGAGCAGCATTGGATGGCACTGAGCGAGAAGTCCTTTTTTTCAGTGGTTTGAGCAAGCCCATCGCCTTAGCTATTGACAGCCAGCTGGGCAAGTTGTTCTGGGCTGACTCAGATCTGCGCAGAATTGAAAGCAGTGACCTTTCAGGTAGAGTAGCACCTTAATTCAGTGATTCACTTGTGTGGTGTGGGTGTGGGGGAACGCAGAGAAAGGTGTCATCTTTTCCTTCCTACTATAAACAGTCTGTACTATGATTCTAATCGCTCCCTGAATTCCCAGCCAGGGAATGTGCATGATTCATGCAGCGTGTCTTTACAGTTTCATGACTCTGTGATTTGCATTATTAATTGCTACACATGCTATTTACTTCAGTTCCTCACTGCAAAACCTTCGTGTGGTTTCCCAAAGTTAGTTGACAAATAAATTGCAGCAGTTTTTGAAAGGGGAGAGAAAGGGTTGTTTTTAAAGGCATTGCTTTTGGTGCAGTAATCTGTCAATCAGAGGAAAGTTCCCTGTTAGTGGAGAAATGTGTCCTGCAGAGTTAAAGCAGCAGGTGTCCAGGTTACTTATGTACCTGTCATTTTGGGGTGAAAAGATGTGAGAAGGATAGAGCAGATCTAACGTCTCTCTGTCCTGCGAAGATAAAAAACTCACTCTTCCAGCTGTGGAATTCTCTTTGCCTGCTCCCTGAGATTGGTTATGCTGCTTGTCTGACCTCCTCTATGAGCTGGTTCAGCCCACTTAACAATAACCTAAGAACATTATACAGAAAAAGACAAATAGAGAATGGTGTTCTGTTGGCTTGGAAAGCTGAATTGGTTCAGGAAAGAGTCCAGCAAGCAACCAGAAGTGGAGCAAGAGAAGAGGGGAAAGTCATATGGTCCAGATTGGGTGAGAAAGGCAAATGTCTTTCATTCACTAGCATGATCCATCAAACTGCTGGATCAGCTCAGCTGCCTCATGTAGCATCAGTACTAATTTGTGATACAGACTGGGCTGGATGTTGTTGCTGGAAGTGAGAGTTGAAAACTTAACAAGAGTTATGACAGTTTGCAGTAATGTTTGTGGTACTGTCTTCCACTTATGACATGGTACCTTCACTCAAAGTAGCATGTAGCCCTCTTGACAGCACTCTGATTTTCAGCCTTTTGTTAAGTTCCTAGAATAAGCTTTTGTTTTGGAAAACATTTTGTTTTTCCTAGATGGTTGGAATTAAAGCTCAGAAAGACAGTAATTTTTTTCAATGGTGTGTCACTGGAAGATTCAGGGTCACTAATGAACTGTGATATCCTGATTGTTTACTGTTTCAAAATGCAAGACATAACCTGACTTAGTGAATTGTTAAAGAAGAAAAAAGAAGTGCTGTGGTGTTGCTTGGTATGTTCCAAGCTGTCCCAGATCCAGGGTTTGCATGAGTAGAGTAACAGGCAGGGGAATATTACACTTGCTTTATTTCTCTCTTTGTCTGTTATCTGCCTGAAATTAGGACACCAGAGAAGGAGATGGGTCTAAATTCTAATTCAGTCTGGGCTTAATAATTCTGCCTTTTTTTTTCCTTAAAGATGTGGCTGTTGGATCACCAATGTTGTGTAGTAAAAGCTCACCATATTTTGAAGAGCATGAAGAATAACCGTTCCAAAACCTCTCTTGCTTTTTGGCATTTGCACCACAAATAGATTGCTATAATCACCACAATAAATTGCTAACTGCTGAGGTGCATTCCTGTGCGTAGGAATGCTGATTAATAAGCTCTTTTGACCAGCAGGGTAATTTTTCTGCATGTTAGCTTCTTAAAAACATTCAGTCTCTTGCTCTGTCAATTCTGTAGATGCCACTACCCATAAAGACAAGGACAGCTAGAATGCCTTTTGTGTGATGTAGTCCTTCTTTTCCTCCCTGTCCTTCGGGCATGCAGTTAGGACTTGGTTATTCTGCCCAAATGGGCGATCTATTGAAGTTAACCAGATTCTTCACATGATTAAGGAGTTGTTTATGAAAAGATGACTGGAATTAGCTCCCTACCATGGAAACTATTTGGAAATTAGTTCTTCTATTCCAGAATAATTAGTGTGATTTGGAAATGTCTAATGATTCTGGAATTGAGTAATTTTTATTTGGAAATAGAATGAGCTATGGGTGTGTCCTGATTATTGTATTTATTTGGTTGGTTTTAAGTCTTTTTGTTAAAAGTATTTCTGGAAAGGGGATGGTGATGCCAGGAGACAAAGCTCTTCTTAATCATGTCTCCCTTTCATCTGACGTTCCTAGTAAAGGAGACTAGCACCCTGATGAGTCAGCTTCGGGTTTCATTGTTGGTTTATGGGACAAGAGATTTTAGTGTCTCAGTTTAGTCAGAAATAGTCAGTTACACTTGGTCACAAATATTAAAAAGAAAGATTAAGACATTAAGGGAGTGAAAATATTAAGCATCAGAGCTTTGGGAACATACAGCAAAATGCCATGCTGATTGATGTGGGCATGGCAGAGCAGGGCATGTACAGACTCCATTGGGGTAGGTCAAGGTCTTAGGTTTTGTATTCCTTCTTGTCATCTTTGCATTTTGCCCTATTCCCAGCTTAACTTTATTTGTCAAGATGCAGGTTTCTGTTTCTTACCTTTTCCCTACAGAATTAGTGATGTTATTGGAGTTTAATAGATGGTTGCAGTTTTTCAGGTTGACTTACATCACTCAGTCTGTTAATTTCTACATCAGTCTGAGTATAACCTCCTTCACAATTCATCAACGTCTTTTCTTAATCAGATCATTGCTGGTGTTGCTCCAAAGTGGTGGTGAGAGCCCAGCCTAGCTGATTTGAATTTCCATGTTTTGCTTCAGGTTTTACCACTTGGTAAATGTTTGGAAGGTTACTTAACTTCTGAGCTCTCTGTGTGTCCTAGTTTGGACAAATTTGGAGGAGAATTTAGTGAAAAGGAGATAAATACATTCATCCTAGCTGAATTTGTGTCTAAGTCATCATCATTGACATACTGTTGATTAAATTCTCAACAAGCAAAAAAGCCCTTCTTGCTACTAAACAAAGCAGAGAGGGATAGAACTTACTCAAAATGTAAAATCGTGAAGTGCATGTGTCTTTTGTCCTGTTAGGTTATCATGTGTGGGTATGTTAGAGACATGGTAGATTTTTTTCCCCCGGTATTCAGTTATTGCAGTATATTTTTACAGAACAAAAAGATAAAAACTTACTGGAAATCATTCTGTGGATGAACAATGTAAAGCTCTTGTTTGCTGTAGTAAAAGTTGAAAAATAAGCACAGCAGTGAGCTCAGGCATCAGAAGTATCAGGATTTAGAGGTATATTTTCAAGCTTTAGCTTGACTTGTGTGATACTGTTTCAGCTTCTCAAAATTGAAACAGATTCTGTGTGTTCACAAGTAATTTTGTGCTCAGAATCTGATAAACTCACAGATATTTGACGGTTAATGACCACATCATTGTGTTAAATAAAGGAAGCATGGATTAAACCTCCCTCCTGAGCCCTCGGGTTTTGACTAACATTTTTCTTCTGTGTGAGTTACAAAGTCTTCACTGTCTTCAGACAAACTTTAGTGATACCTTTAAAAGAACTGTTGACTGTGTTCTGTTCATGTGGAGAGTTAACCATGAAATGTGACAGTTGCTCTTGACTGTATTTAATGTGAGAAAATCTAGCATAAAAATCAACAACCACTCTTCAGAGGTATAAAGCTTCTTGTCTGCTCCTGGTGATCGCTAAAGGAACTCAGGAAAGCAAGTCTTTGCTAGGAAGAAAGGAGCATTCCCAATCTGGCACTAATAGCTTAGTGAAGGTAACGTAGCTTAAAGAAAAGAACATGAGGAAGTCAGAAGTGTTAATCTCATAATTCATGTGAGAAGCCCTAATTACCCTGCTTTCACTTGGATTTTATCTTGTATGGGTTAGCTGAAGCCAGTAATCCATCTTCTTATTCCCTGTTGTATGGCAAGACAAAGCAATTAATCTCTCCAAAAAGGGAAAGAAGAATGAAAAGAACTACCAATTTCCATTGATAAGAGACTGGAAAGGCTCATGAGAGATGAGCCCCCAACTCCAGGTGCTTCTTAAGTACACGAGATGTTTTTTAGCACAGAAACTCTCTTCTTGGTGAAAGCAGAGAAAAAATTTCATCATCTGTCTGCAAAATGCATTAGTCTTGGATCAAAGGACCCAGGATTGCTTGGGTTTTTATAGTAGGCTTACCCAGTAGCATAAAAGTAGTGAAAAATAATGGTGTGGGTCGTGTAGGAGATGTTTCTGATAGTCTTTCAGTTTTTTATAGTTGTACCAAAGCACTCTCTCCCTTCTGCAGGTGCTAACCGGATCGTTTTGGAAGACTCCAATATCTTGCAGCCTGTGGGACTAACTGTATTTGAGAACTGGCTGTACTGGATTGACAGGCAGCAGCAGATGATTGAAAAGATTGATATGACCGGTCGAGAAGGACGTACAAAGGTCCAGGCTCGTATTGCACAACTCAGTGACATCCATGCTGTGAAGGAACTCAACCTGCAGGAATACAGTGAGTGCAATCCCTGCCTGCAGGTGCAAACAGGGCCTGTGAGACTTGAGCCAAGAGACACGAGCCTGTTGCGCCTTGTTGCTGATCAGCATCAGTGCAGATGGAAGGGGCCAGAAGTTGGTATCGGTGCTGTTAGGTTGTTTCCTTCAGGCAGCTGGCAGTGGACTGGAAATCTGTCACAACCCCAGCATCGTGTCATCGTGCTGATGACAACTTGATTGGTAGTCCCATCCAGGCACCTGGCATTTGAGTGTCTCCAGGCACAGTGAAAACATCCTGTTATCCCTAGCAGAGGACTTTCTGGATCATGCTAGTGCATTGCTATTGGGTGTTCACTGTTTAGGCAAGCACAGCTCTCAGGGCCTGTCACTAGGTGTAAATGTTTCAGTGGACTGCCTGCCTTGAAGGCGAAGTGAACAATTTTTGGTGGTGGTATTCCATACTGAAAGTGAATGGCAGAAGAGCAATGTTGCATTGCACAAAGGAAGTGTGTATTAAATAGCAATTTGTGTTGATCATGGCTGCACTTTTAAAAACTTCTGCTTACTGGGCCCTTCCCCCCACACACACATGCTTGAAATGATGGGAGGTGGATGGTTAAAGCAGTGGAGTTGCTGTCATCCTGGAGGAAATAGGCCTGGTTAGTAGGCTGTGGTGCATGCCTTGGAGAAATATGTAGAAAAATGTCTGGGGACGTTTAATTAAAACATCAGTGCAGACTACTACTAGTTTTGTGTGCTATTAATCTCAGTAAATCTGTCAGGAGTTCCAAGAGAAGTATGTTGTCCTTATTAAACATTAAAATGAAGAGACATATTTATCTAGAGCATGTTAATTTGAGTTTCAGAGACAGCATGGAAACTTCAGAATTCATAAATTAGAAAACTTTGCTTTTTTAATGGTCTTCGGTAGAGAAAATGAAGTATGGAATCCAAGACATCTTTTTGTATTACTAATGCTACTACTTGCTGCAGAGAACTACTGCTGCCTCTCACAAGAAGCAAAATGCTTTGAGTACTGTTTTAGTACAGTAATTCTTACAGTAGTTTCAGATCTTGGAGAGTTACCAGTGTGTGTTATAATTATAGATGTGTGTAAAGGGAGAAATACGCACAACAAAATACAACTTTTACGGAGATTTTTCAGTAATCCTCTCCCCAGGGGTTAGGGGGTAATGAAGAAATGACTGAAAGGTCATAAAATAGGTGGGGATTTCTTACCAGTCCCTGTCTTTTGTATTTTTAAAATCCTAGGACAACATCCTTGCTCTCAAGATAATGGTGGCTGCTCCCACATTTGCATTGTGAAGGGGGATGGCACCACGCGCTGCTCTTGCCCCGTGCACCTGGTGCTGCTGCAGGATGAGCTGTCCTGTGGAGGTGAGTCCTTCCCAAGTTCTGTCACTTGGCTCTGAGCTTCGGGCTTGGGGAGGGTCTCCATCCTCAGGGATGGCTTCTGAGCCAAAGGAATGTGACGGTGCACCAGGTGCTGTTACACACCTGTACAGACTCACCTCTTTTCCCTCCACCCTCCAGCTAAATCTGCAGCTATGGAGAAGGAGTAAGGGAAGAGGAAAAAAATCTCTAACTGTTGAATAAGGATTTCTGTTCACCCTTTCTGCTTAAGACTACTGAACTATTTCAACTTGATTCTTTAATTGTATGATTTTTATTACTTTTTGCTGTCACTCCCCATGTTCTCTCTTTTCAGGCAGTGGTAGATTCTCACGTTCTGGCACATTGCACTGTCTATGCTATTTTGTTCTTCTCTGTTGTCCTCCCCAAGCTCACCCTGTGCATGTCTTTCTGAACTGCAGTCCCAGAAGGGCAAGTTGCCTCCTTCCATGGCAATATGGCCACTGTAGCCCACACCCTGGTGTCTCCAGGGGTGGGGTTGGAATGGGGGAGAGGACAGGCACTTTGGTGCTTGGATCTCTTTGTGCCACCAGACTGAATGGATGTATTATGCAATCATCTCGCCATCGAGGCGACGTGTGGTCTCACAATGGAACAAGAGCTAACATAATCCAGATACTTTTTCAGAGCAAGTTTAATAGCAGGCCAAAAAGCTGGGGGAGGAAAGGGGGATTAAAAAAAGGGAAAAAAATCCACACTTACTTACTGCCCGAGATTAACAGTTAGTGTAGTAAATGTTAAATAACAGCTAACAGATGTGTTGAGGTAGTGGAACTTGACTAGATGGAGCAGTTTTTTGTTTTAAAAGAATTCTGACTGAACAGAGCTGTCAAGGGCACATAACTAGACACTGAGTCACAGTGCATCCATCTGCAGCACATTACATCCTTTTAACATCTATGCAATGACTGTCAAACATTAAAAAGAGAGTAAGCAATTGGCTGTGTATACAGTGGTGTTGCAGGAAGGGGGGAGTAGAAGAGTATGATGACTTTGACTTGAAGACTTATTAAGAGAAGGGTGTGAGACTCTTAAGTGGGAAGAAAATAATTGTGTTTTGAGCGGGCATGTTTCTCTGTTCCTCTTGGTCTTCATCTGTCAAGCTCCCACTGATGTGAGCCTGCATCAGTCACACGGGGCCCAAGGTCTGCACACGTGGCTGTGGACACAGTGGGTGTGGAAGTTACCTTATGATGTGGCGTGTTGTTCATCAGCTGCTTTGATAAAGGAAAGCAGCTGAGCTCTTGTCCTTACCTGTCCCGATCTGCTGTTTGTTCACCTGGATTTTTAACTTCTGTTTGTTTGCTTGATTTTCAAAGAACCACCAACATGCTCCCCTCAGCAGTTCACCTGTTTCACAGGTGAGATTGACTGCATCCCGGTGGCCTGGCGCTGTGATGGGTTCACTGAGTGCGAAGACCACAGTGACGAGAAGAACTGCCCGGTGTGCTCTGACAGCCAGTTCCAGTGTGAGAGTGGACAGTGCATAGACAGTGCCCTGCGCTGCAATGGGGAAGCAAACTGTCAGGACAACTCTGACGAGAAGAACTGCGAAGGTACAGAGGGATACTGCCAAGTGTGGTGGAAATATACCTGTTACAGGGATACTGTGATAGGTACCAGCATTATTGCTGAGTAGGATTTGAAAAGATCCAAGGTTCGGCTAGTTTTTAAACTGTTCTGTTAAATGGAAATTATTTCGTAACTCCATGCTTTTGTTTCTCTACCTGTGAAGTGGAAATTAAGAGTGATGTCCGTCAGAATGGCTTAAATGCTGTTTGTGAAAAGTACTGTCAAAAATGGCATGATTTTAAGCTCTAAAAACCTAGGATCTGGGAGTGAACTACAAAGTGGAGCAAATCCTTGTCACAGCTTTTTGTGTACCTTGTACCGAGTAAAGGTTTTGGGATTGTTTATTCTACAATACCTGAACAAAATGAACTTTTCTGAGTAGGTGGGAATGAGAGACAGATGACATTTCTGGAGACCTCTTCTTCCCACAGAGCACAGCAAAAGAGAGTATTTAAGCCATCATTACAGAGGGAAGTGCTGTTGCCAGCACAATGAGAATTAAGTTCATTTTGGAAAGGACAGGTTTTGCTGGTGGAATCTGAACTGCCTCACCACTACGCAACATGAAATGTGAGCAAACTCATCCTTTTCCTACTGCAGATGTAATGAAGAGTCGTAGGGACAACTTCTAAGCCTGAAAGGATGCTTCTTCTTTATATCCTTTCAGTGCGTTTTCCTTCTTTGTGGAGACTGTTTAAATGTCTTTAAATCACAGCTAAATTTCTTTCCAAAAGATGTGCTCCAGCTCAAACGAAAACATAGAGCTGAAATTCCTGTGTGCTGAAAGGTGATTGTTAGCCAGCTGAGATGCTGACATCCGAAAGTGTGTTGTGCAAGTTAACTCCCCAGTTGTCATCCAGCAACTGGAGAGGTCAGACCAGGGGCTGTTTATCACCTTCAAAGTGGTCCTGTTGCTGAGAGTATTCAAGTTGATTACAAATCAGAAAAGCCTTTAGTTTAACTTCTTAATTCAGCTGAAGACAAAAAGTATTTCTGGATTTGTGAGAAACAGGAGGCAGGAATATGTGTAAACAGCAGCAGCCAGCACCTTGCCTGCAGCACCTTTTATTTTTTCAGTGTACTGGCAAGGCTTCAGTTTTATATTCTGCCCTTCATTTCAGTTTAAAACTATAATATCAAGTGAAATATATTGTCTCATGATCAAGGAGTTTTCTGGTTTACAGGAAGAGCACAAGGACATTAAGAAACCACATTTATCTTTCTTAAATAATTTTATTATCATGGTTTGGCAGATTTATTTTTCATAACTTAATTCTTCTCTCTTATATTACAGTAAATGCTTAGGGTTGGAGATTCTTATTAATTGCAATAACCATGTCCTGGGATAAGTGCCTGTCTTCTCAATGGCCTCAGAGTTATTTTAGATGAGGTCACTTTATCTTGTAGTGTTCTTACTGTAAGCAGGCAGTAAGGCCCCGGTGCCAGGGTGCACTGTCCTCAACAGAACACCGAGTCACTTGCTCTGCATGGTTTGTGTGCGGGACTTCGTGTGCCACTGGCTACTTCCTGAAATGAAGCTTGCAGCACTCCAAGCTCTCCCAAGATGCTCCTGATTGTATGCTTTGGTGTCTTTATTTCTTAATGATTTTCAAGAGGAGAAGGTTTTGATGCTGACTGTTGCTGTGGGGGTTCTTTGCAGTGCTGTGTTTAACGGATCAGTTCCGCTGTGCCAGTGGGCAGTGCATTGGGAAAAGCAAGAAGTGTGATCACAACCTGGACTGCAGTGACAGCTCCGATGAGCAAGGATGCTGTAAGTGTACTGCCCGAGGCTGGAGACTTGGTTGCAACATCCCAGATTTGTTTCTCACCTTTCCTACGAGTTAGATTTTATTCTGCCAAGCAGACTGAATTAGTTGTTCCCAGAATTAATGCTCCTCCTCCTAACTGTTGTCATGCAATTAATCCACAATGTGGTGGAATAGGAATAACAGAAATAATTAGTATTCTGAACAAGTAGTTTCTGAGGCAGAGAATGCCAGTTATTTTTCTTCTTACCTCTTTAAAATTTTAAAGTAAGTAAAAGGTTTGTTTTACTGTTATGTTAGTATGCTGAGTTGGTGCAACGTTAAAAAAAATCTGTTGGCATGACGCTTTCATATATAATTTCTCTGCTTCATGATTTTCTCATCTGGAGAATTAATAGCAGGTGCTTTTAGAATCAGAGGAGCACTCTGTTTATAGAGTAAACCTTCTAGATTTTCCCTTTTCATCTTGAAAAGATGTAATTCTGAGCTTGATTTCTGATTTGTAACATATGAAATCCCCTACCTTGAAATCTCCAGGGCTCTACAAGAAAACCACTGCCTTTAAAAGTCCACCTCGAAAGTTCATTTTCACTGTTTGTGCTTTAAAAGCAATTGTAAATAGGAACATCTTGTGTTAGAGATCCATATAACACAGCTGGCACACGCATAACTTGAAAATGCAAAGCCAGAGTCGGACCCTTGATCTTAAGAAGGAGTAATAGGAGATGTTCTGTCATGCTACCAAGTTACTAGTGACATTATCACAGGCTTGTGTAGTTCCCTTTATTAGAGTTTATATGTTCTCCAGTTTTGTAACAGAGGTTGGAAAATTGGCCCACCCAGAATAAGATGGCAGTTGTCACCATCCCTCTTTCACTATGATCAGAAGTCTGTTTACTTATCTCTGTAGACTGTGACAAGCTGGTTCAGGTGTGGGTTTGGTGTTCAGGAAGAAGAAAATGTGTTGAGGAAAAACTTCCAGTAATGCGTAAGATGTAAAACACTGACTAGAACAGGAAAATACTTTAAAGTCTGCCTTTCTTGTCAAATTCATGAGCACAGGCAGGGGGTTGTCAGTTATTCCCAGAAATGTCATTGCTTAGAATTGGTTTTGTAGGGAAAGCCACTCATTTTGACTGTTGAGTAATTGTTTTGGGTACAGATTCCTCATAAGATGGCACCTCTCAGGCTGATGCTCAGCTGTATCTGTAACCATAAGGGTGGGTCAGATGTGGAATGGTTTAGGAAGTTTAATAAATAGCAGCAAACCCAAAACTCATCACTGCTGAACAGTCGAGGTGATGCACCATAAGTGATTGTTACACTGCTGAGAAAAGGGAGTGCCAGTCTGTTACACTGAGGGATAACCACTGTGTGACATGAAAGGCAGTTGTTGTCATCCTCAGTGACGAGAAAAGCACAAGAGGAGTCCCCTGCACAATGTCATCTGGAGTCATGGCTGCAGGTCTTGTTCGTCACGTTCAAAGGAGAGCTCTGCTTGTCAGCCTGAAGCAAGAGCAGGGCCTGCTTCATCACTCCCCCTGCACATGCATGTACTGCTCATTTCCTGTTATTTGTGATCCGAAAAACCTCATGGCATGTTTGGAGATCATCTTGGAGGCTGCAGGTAGCCTTTATGGACACTCAGAGTCTTTGAACAGACCTGTCCTAGGACCAATTTGTTCCTCCCATATATTAATTTGGAAGTTGTTGTCTGCCTACAGAGGAGGAGGAAAATGGAAAGATGCAAGAAAAACTGATGTTGGTCTAAACTTATGTGGTCCAATTTTTCTTTTGCCTTTTAGACACAACGGAGGAACCTGCACCACAGCCCAACAACACCATAGGTTCCATCATTGGTGTGATCCTGACAGTCTTTGTGGTGGGAGCAATGTACTTCATCTGCCAGAGAGTGCTGTGCCCACGCATGAAGGGGGATGGGGAGACCATGACCAATGATTATGTGGTGCACGGGCCAGCCTCGGTACCTCTGGGCTATGTGCCTCACCCAAGCTCTCTGTCAGGGTCTCTCCCTGGTAAGTAAAGGGGGTGATCCTTGTCTTTGGCACCCCACAGCTGTACTTGAGGATACTGGGCATCTGGAACTGTGCTCCAGATGCACAGTTCTGGAAGCTGTCGGAAGCCAGGACTGCCAAGGCTTGTTGCTGTCCTTCTTTAGAATAATGAGCTGCTATTTTACCCGTGCTGTTCACGAGCATTTAGGTACTTAGCAGAACCTAAGCTCACATAAATGCACACATTGTCCATTTTCTTCTTTTGCTACTAAAGAATCCCCTTTTTGGGCTATTGTAGCACCAGCAAAGTGTTGCAACAGTACAGGGTAAAGTTTCACAGAGTTATATTCATGGGACTTTAAACATCATGTAATCATTCTTGGTAGGTTTGTAGACTGAGTTTGTAGGCTTGTGAGACTTCTTGCCAAGTCTGTAATGACCAGCAATAACTTTGGTCTCAGTTTATTTTACTTAACGCTGAATTTTCCAACACCAGTCCAAGCACATGATGCTACTACTGTATAAAAAGTCAAACTTAACCACTACATTGCACTTCATTTCATTAATATGCATTGCTTCTGTATATATAGATTAAATATGTACTGTAACTTGTGGGTTGTAGATCCAGCACGTTCCTGTCAGAATATAATCTGGTTTTAATACCAAAATAATTAATTTTGGGTTTGCAAGTTGTGCTTATACTGCTGTTGTCCTCCAAATTATTTTTTTAAGCTTCCTTTTGTCTGTGAATTGAGGAAGAATTGAATACTGACATACATCTTTGTTCTTCAGGTATGTCTCGAGGTAAATCTGTCATCAGCTCCCTCAGCATTATGGGAGGGAGCAGTGGCCCACCCTATGACAGGGCCCACGTTACTGGAGCCTCCTCCAGTAGTTCTTCAAGTACCAAAGGCACTTACTTTCCTCCAGTAAGTTATTCTATTATTCATAACCCTTTAATAACTTTCAGGGAAGTGACAGTGTCTTTCTAAAGGTTAATCAGTTGACAGATTAATGTTTTGATTTAGAATTCTAGCCTAATAAACTTGTTTGAATATGGAGTAAGTGATTTTGAAAGGAAAGAGGATTGTCTTTTTCCAAAATGGTCTAGAAATTTTCTTTTAATTTAAAAAAGTTGTGAGAGAGCTCAGTGCCAGGAAAAAAGACGTTAGATTAAATGTCAGGGGAGATGAAAAAAATCCCTGTAGATGTTGAGCAGCTCTGGCAGAGAGATCTCCTTTCATTATACTCTGCCATGTGCTTCTGAAGGTAAAACTAAGGTTGATTCTGTATAGACCTTTCAAGGAATTAAAATGAAGCTTTGTCTCATGTGTCTTAAAAGTGACAGGTAAATGAGTAAACAAGTGTTCTGCAGCTCCGTAACATCCCTCCATCACAAATGGGTAGTGTGCTGCACTAGCTGCTGTGTAACAGTTGGTACCAGCCCTAGAGGGCTTCCTGTCTCTTCACTTGTAGCATCTGTGGTGGTTGGTTTAGATATTTTTCTGGAGCTCACCAAGCCACCCCTAGGGTTAAAGAGTCCCATGCGTGGTCAGTGAAGGCTGGAATCTTCAACTTTCTGTTTTCAGTTCTGAGAATCAACCACTCAGGCTTTAAATCAGCTTTAAATTAATCCAAATACATGGAGTAAGAACATGCCTGCATAGGGAAGGAATGCTTGCCTTGGCCAGCGTGCTGCAAGTGTTACAAGCAGAGCAATACTTGGGGACTGCAGCCTGCAGGAGCAGAGATCTGCCAGTTTGCCTCGGGCAGTGGTATCCCTAGTGGCAATCTAGTATTGAACAGCTGGCTGCAACTTTACTTTTCAGCACTGGCTATGTCAAAATAACCTCAGCAGTCAGCATTTTTTGAGAAGAGCTGATAGGAATGGCAACAAATGGCATTTCCAGGGTCTGCTGAAGAACTGGGGAATAACCAGAAGAAAAATCCTGTTTGTTGGGAGGGCTACGGGGCTATGCATGCAGTTCTTTACTTAAGGTTCCTGTTAGACAGTACTAAAAAGAAAAATAATAAACTGGTGTTTTCTCAAGTTTGCTTGGTATCTTTCCTTTCTAACAGTGGCTTTTTTCGTTTTTTATTCCTTAGATTTTGAACCCACCACCATCACCAGCTACTGAACGTTCACACTATACCATGGAATTTGGTTATTCTTCAAACAGCCCATCCACTCATAGATCCTACAGGTAATTACTATTACAATAGCTTCTGTCAGGATCAAAGCAGTTAGTGTAGAAAATGCAGAATAAAGGCAGCCTCTGCTCCGTAAGAATTACAATCAAAGGCCCTAATTCTGCAAGCACTAAACTGGTGCTTAAATGGCCTCACGTGTATCATGTCACTGCTGCCTGCGTAGAAGTGCAGCACTGTTTGAGGTAAATCATACACTAAGTGGGTAGTGGTACATCCCTCGGGTATATTCCGTAGGGGGAATGACAGCACTCATCACAAAGCTAGCTACATGCCAAAAGAAATGCTATACCATGAGTATTCTGAGCCAAAAAAACTTACCTGGAGTGAACCCTGCCTTTTTTTAGGCTTCTGCCATAAATAATTTGTTATGTAAGTATCAGAAATTATAAGCAAACACCCTGTGGAGGAAAGGTTGGCAATATAAAGGCTAACAGGTCAGAAGTAACATTAATATTGTGGTCTAGATAAAGCACAGAATTTCAAGTTTGACATATTAAGGGTTAATATCTGGAAAAGATTGTTAACCTTTTGCTTATTTTCTCTTGACTAGTATTTGTGGGCATGCATTTTATCTGTTTGAATGTATCCTTCTTACTTTCCCTGTAAGAATGCTGGTGTTAGTTATCATTTTATAACAAGTTACCAAAAATAGAGGAACAGACTCCTACTACCCAAGGGTGTAAAGGTTCCCCTCCCAAATCACCAGTAGATGTGGTCAGTGAGAAGAGAGTGCTGTATTTGTCTGAAAGATGTGCCTCCCTAACGCAGAGCCTTTGGGGGCTTTGGATAATGAGGTCTCTGGGGCTGAACAGACATCTCTTCTCCATTAGCAGCAAATATGGCCTCTGTTGTGCAGAAGGTCAGACCAGATGTTTATAATGATCCCTTGCAGCCATATGAAAAATCTTTTTAAATTATAAGTAATTTTCTAATGAAAGAAACCCAAATTCTGGCACCAGCATAGGCCATGCTGATCACTGGTTAGCTGATGTGACTTATAGTATTATAAATTATATTAGGGATGTAGCATAGGGTTCAATGTTTTCCAAATGCTCCCCCACCCAAAAATAAACACTGGTCTTGCTGCTTCTGATCTTACTTCTTTCCTAATATTCTGACTTGACTGCTGCATCCCCACGTGTCCCCAGCCACTGACTGTGATGCTGGGAGTTGTAGCTACCATACATTTCCCTTTCTAATTTGTTTCCTTGAAACTATATTGGGCTCATTTTAAAAGATGTTTTGTGGTAGCAGCATCTGAGAATTTCATCCCAGTTACTTCTCGAAGGATTGCTTCTCCTGAGTGCTATGAATGTGCCAGGTAATTTTCAGTCCTCCTGTCTGGCCTTGGAAGTTAGTATCCAGAAACTGCATAATGGAAACAGAATTATCTTCTCCATAATTGCAGCACAGCTATTACACAGACACATGCACACCCAGGCCCTTCCTGCCCCACTGTCTTAGGAGCAACTTTTTCTACCTCAATTAAGTCCTTAGGGAGCCTGTTGTGTGAGAGACTGTTCTCAGCCACTGCTCCTTTCTGTGGCACAACAATAGCTCTTACAGGTGCTCTTTGCATCTCTGAGCAGGCAGTGCCGGGGTCACTGGAAGCACCTGGAGACTGGGAAACACTTAGCCCACAGCAAACCTGGGTTCTCCAGTGGTCTTGGAATCACAGAATGCAGTGGGTGGGAAGGGACATCAGCCCATCCACTTCCACCCCGTGCCATGGGCAAGGACACCTTCCACAGGTTACTCCATGCCCTGCCCAGGCTGGCCTGGAACACTTCCAGGGATGGGGCACCCACAACATTATGGATTAATTTAACCCGAACGTGATAATAGAATACTTACACAAAACAGGGCACGCTATCCAATTCCAGCAGTTTTGAGAACAAACTGAATTTTCTACGAGTAAAGCAGCACATCAGAAATTTGTGACGAGTTGCTTAGAGCTAAAATTAGTTGGTTTTATGAGTTAGATAATTAATAAAGAAATTGGCATCCCTTCCACCTGTTGGTGTGATGTGCCCGATGCTGTAGCAGGAAAGGGAGCCTTCTGCAGGGAAGTTCGGAGAGGAGATGCTGTGCATCACTTCAGAGGCTGACCTGCTTTCCGTTTCCACCTTGGCTTATCCCCCTTGAAAAAAGGGAAGAATGACCCTTTCCCCGTCCCTCTCCCCCTGCAGCTACCGGCCCTACAGCTACCGGCACTTCGCGCCCCCCACGACGCCCTGCAGCACGGACGTGTGCGACAGCGACTACGCCCCGAGCCGCCGGCTCCCCGCGGCCGCCGCCAAGGGCTACACCAGCGACCTCAACTACGACTCGGAGCCGGTGCCGCCGCCGCCCACGCCGCGCAGCCAGTACCTGTCGGCCGAGGAGAACTGCGAGAGCTGCCCGCCGTCCCCCTACACCGAGCGCAGCTACTCCCACCACCTGTACCCGCCGCCGCCGTCCCCCTGCACCGACTCCTCCTGAGGGGCAGCCCCCCGCCCCGCGCCCTCCGCTCTGCGCTGTAAATACAAAAGGTTCTGCTGGGGACGGGGGGAGGGAGCTCTCGGCCGAGGATGGGGGAGGACAGTGTACAGTTAAATGTGGGGCGGAGGAACACTGAAGATATATGTACAGAAGAATTAAAAAAAAAAAAAAGGATATTTATATATTTTCTTAAACAGCAGCTGCTGCTTGTGCCATAAGAAGAAAAATTTTTGTATAAAAGAACCCAGACGTTTGTACAAAAAGTTTTTATTTTTGCAAATGGAACACAAAAACATGCCTTAATCCAGTGAAGTGACTGAGCACATAAGGAAATGGAAGGACTGGGATATGTTACTTGTCCAGCGAGGTGATAATGTGGGTTTTGTCAATACCAAAAATGTTTAAAGTAATTAATAATAAAAAAGTCCGTCTCAGAGCAGCATACCATAGATACTTGGAAGTAGCCAAATAACCTCTATGTTAACTGCAGAGGGCCAGCAACTAAATTTAAACTTGAAAATGCAGTCAGGATAGATATTAACCTTACACAAAGGGCTTTGTTTTCTACAGGAATACAGCAATCGTAGCAGTGAATTCAGAAAAACAATCGCACACTTTTTTAAATGAATACGCCTCTTGTTTTCCTTAATGCATTTAACAAACAAGAGCATTTAGAGCTCTCTCCCTGCTTCTGGAATTTCAGTGATTTTTGTTGGGTGTATTTTAAAGTTTGTTTTTTAATCCCGGTTAGGTTTTCTTACCTCTTCTTCATCCTCTCTTCCTGCCCGTGTCACTTCAAGTCATGATACTCCTATTTAAAATACTGCTAGAACTGGGCTGCTGTAAATGCCGGGTTTTCTCCTAATTAGCCTTGTCATGCAGTGATTATCATGTTATACATTACCCTCCTCATTTTGCCAGCATGGTAGGACTCTGTTTTGTACCAGGTCAGTACAATTCTCATGTCGTTGACAAGGGTAATATGCATATACCTGAATGATTTTTAGTCCCTTAAAAAAGAAAATCTTATTTTGACCTAGTGCCCACAAAATGTCAAATATTTTTATACCACATATAATATAGACAGCATATTTATAAACTATAAATTTAACCATGGATTGTTAGTTTTACTGTAAATGAATAATATGTCCTTGCAGTACTTTCAGTGTATATTGATATCACAGTATACAAATCATATATATAAATATATATATTATTTTTTCCTAGTAAGGAAGCATTTAACTTTCAGTGGAGCAACTGTCCATAAGAAAAATAGATGTTTTGATCATTGGAAGGTGTTCCCCTGCTGTATTAACTGCTCGTGTTTTCTTTGTGTTAGGTAAAGCCAGTTTTTCTCAGTATGATTTTGACATACCTCCTCTTTTGCATGGTGTGAGTTTAATACTTAAGTATTAACCACTGTGAATGTCAAATTTTAAGATACTCTTAACCAAACCATTTTATATTCACATCTCTATTTTTGTATATTGTCATATTTAGCCCCTTCTCCCATCAGCCTCACTGTGGTGGTTTTGACAGGGAGACTATTTAATCAAGTGAAAACATTATTTGTGTAGGTTAAGGGGCAACCTAGGATATTGTTAACTCCTCTTGGACTCCAGTGCAGTGCTTTGAATTTGTTTTGTTGCAGCAGAGCTCACAATATACCTGATCTTAGATGGCACTGTGCATTTGCACCTTCTGTTGACATCACATCCACTGCAAGTGCTCAGTGCCTTCACAGACTGGCCCTCTGAGTCTTCTCTCTCAAAACAAAGGTCCTGGGGAGCTCCTGCCTCCTCACCTTTGGGCATGGAATGGGGATAGCAACTTTACAGAGGTGCCTTTTGGGTTTTATTGTTTTCTGTTGCTTCTTTCCCAGCCAGTTTCAACTAAAAGAGAAGTTATCTGAAAATACGGCATGGGCTTGCAACTGATGCTGTTGACAAAATTAGTGACGAGTTATTCTTGCTAGCTGCCACTCATCTGGAGTACTGGATCCTCATTTGGTTTCAGCTCCAAGGAAAACGATGTCATTGGGATTCCATCCGAAATAAAGGGTCTTTCCTACTAGTCCAGGATACCTGAGGAAACTTTAAAAAGCCTTGGCGATCTCCAGGCTATTGCTGTTGATCTCTGAAGATGGCGTACTAAGGGGTTGTTAGCGCAGCTTCATTCCAGGTTTCTAGGAGTTGTGGTAGCTGTCCTTCTGGCTCTTCCTTGCTGGTGGAGAAGCTTCCTTGTGTTGTCCAGCAGGATGGATGTTGAGGAGGGTGTTGTGAACTGTAAGGGAACTCGAAACCCTATATATGAAGGGGGGGAGGGCGGGTGTGTCGGGGTGGGGGGTGAGGCTGGCACACCGATGAGAATTAGAATTTCTCTGTTGTTTACATTTTTTCATGTGCAGCATTCCGTGTGGGGTTCACATGTGGAAACTTGCACTAATGAACTCAGAAGAATATTGTATTGTTGTATCTCAGTCCAAGTGCTTGTACTGCAATGGCAATGGTCTCTTCTTGCAAAATACTTTTCTCAGTGTGTCAATTTCTGTTTGAAAAACTCCAGGATGGTTGAGCTTAAGGAGTGGTATCCTCTTTCTGGTGCAGCCCCTTGGAGGGAGCTTCCTGCAGGTAAATTTGTGTGTTAATTACAGCAAAGATTTGTTTAGAAGAAAGACATTCTCTGCAAATGGATCATGCTGCCTCCTGTGCCAGTTTACATCCACATAACCCAACTGAAGTCAATGGGGTGGACATAGAATTCCGTGTAGGATTTCATCAAGTCTTTCTGATACAGATATTTCAGTTTGTGCATCAAATATTTTGGGTGATCTGCCTCTGGGAGGTTCATGAGAGGGTACTTGGACAGGCGGGGTTTTCCACTGAGAATGCCCAGCATAAAGAACAGACTGTTCCTCGTCTGAGCAGGAAGCTATGATCTGATTTTGCAAATACATGTATTTTCTCAGTAAATCTGGAGTAAAGTTTTGAAAGAGGTGATGATCTGTGAAGCTCTTGTTGGGCAGATCTCCAAATTACAAAAGCAGTGATGCAACCAGTACCCACACCTGACACATTCCCAGTGGATAAACCCTAGACTGAACACTGAGACTGAACATTTTCTCTTTGTTCCCCTTTGCTACTGAGCCAGCTGTGGTTTGTATTCTCCTTCCTTCAGTGAGGATCATCTTTTCTCCTGCTTCTCCAATTGACTGAGGTGTTGGGACCGTAGATACCACAGACATGCCCATTCAGGAGATTGCTGGAGTGGGTTCTCACTGATGGCAGTGAAAATTGCTCCTTCTCCTTCAAGTTAAGCACAAAGGTCCGTATCCTACAGCATCAGGTACAGTAGGGCATTAACACAGGGACTCATGGTGTACTTTTCCCTCTCTGTAGACACCTGGGGAGTGTTCTTAGCTGGCTGGCTGGTGATGGGAATAGCTGGCATGCCCAGTCTGCAAAGAAACAGTCTGCTGTAGCTAAAAAACAAAACAGGACATTACAGCATAATTTGTTGAAAACTGACCTTTGCATGTTTGAATTGCAGCATTAATGAGGTCTGACTCTGCCTTTTAAAGTTATACCTGCCATGTCAGGTTGCATGCAATTCATAGCTTCCTAAGGAGCACTCCTCATTTCCCCCCTGCTTTTGGATACCAAGATATTTATTAGGAATTAAGTTGGATGCGATAAATGGAAAACGCACGTGGCATTTGCATTTGAAATAAAGAATGGTTTCCATGAATATAAATTCATGCAACCTGTGCGCATACATTAAATGAAATATTTACAGTAATGCAAAATACGTAAGTGAGCCATTTGATATCAAAGGATTCATTTTGCTGTGAGTTGAAACTTTCTGCATTGTAAATTCCGGATTTCTGCCACAGCATTTCCCTCCCCACGTGCATGTGCAAGTGTGTGTGCAGGTACCCATATCTTTGATAATGGGCCCTTACCAAAGCTGATTATTTTCTCTTGTGCGTGCAGATTCAGCCTCCCTGCCTCCCAGAGTGCTAATGCTGAATGTTGTCCTGCTGTGTCTCACCTACCCTGGGCTCCTTTTGGTCAGGTTGTACGACAGACAGCAGAACACCTGAATATTGAACGCTCTGTCAAGCCAGCCAGGAGAGGAAGCACAGTTTTTATACTGTTCCCCTGCTCTTGGAGTCCATTTTGCAGATGAGTAGATCTCCTCTGTGTTTTGTAGGGACACAAAAAGCAGTCTGCTGCAGCCCTAGCGCAATTATGAAGAAAATTGCACCCAAACTGCTTGACATGGCAGGTGCTACAGTCAGCTGCAAGTGAAGGTGCATGTGGAAAATCCCTGTCATTCCTGTTTAGTACACTAATGGGCCTTGACAGTGTTCTGGTCTCCAGCTCTGCATTGCTTCTCTATTTATTACAGCCCATTCTCTAGAGATGGCTTCATTGGCAACTCCTAAATGCAGTTTTAGCTTTAAAGTAGTTAAAGCTGTGCTAAGATGAAGAAAAGGCCACTGTCTTGAATATTATTTCCATTCCTGATTGCTTGGCAAATCTCAGATTAATTGATTACCACCATTCTGGGGGGAACTGCTTGAACTACAGAACTCCCTGGTCACACATGCTGTTGGATCAGATGATTTCTTCAAAATACCTCTTAAGAAGTAATCAATCGCTTTCTTTTTCTGACCTTTTTGCCTTGAGCATGTTTGTCACACAGTATTGTTAGTGACAGAATCTGCTTCTGAACGTGTACTGTGCATGTAGCAGATTACTTATTAGTTCTGCAACAGAAAAATAACTGGCTCGTGGAGTGCAAACATAATTTGAGCATTGCTATTCAGAAATTGCTTTCTTAGCAATGAGATTTTTTAAATTGCATTTTGGTGTTGGTATGGCTTGAAAATTAACCTTTAACTTAATTGGCAGGTGACAGATAAACCTTGCAAATAAATTAGGAATTAACTAACAGCCTGAAAAGGGCTGCAGAACAGTCCATTTCTTTCTAAAAGAAGTCAAAATACAGTAGCGATCCAAAATTTTCTTTTCCATCTTTAAAAAGGGAAGGGATGCGTAGCATTTATAGGGATTGGGTGATTCACACCAGAACTGTGCAGAGCAGGGTAAGTAAAGTGTCCATGTTTCATTCGGGACACAGATTGTCCAAGTGCAGGGCAGGGTGATTGTTACAAACTCCTAGAGAGCAGTCGTGTTCCCCACTTTAAATGAACCAGGAGCAGCTTTGAAGTCCCGATTAAAATGGCTGTGGCCTTAAGCCATGCAGGGAAGTCAGCGAGGGAAAAGGGAAGGGTTCTTTTGTAAAGAGGATACCACCAGGCTTAAGCTGAACTAGCCTTGTTTGCAAGTGAAGGATCTGGTGCTGCTTTCAGATTTTAACTCTTCGTTTTGTTTTTGGTTTGTTTTGTTTGTTCTTTTCGTAAGCTTTAATCACTGTTTGTCATTGTCTTAAAGCCAGCTGGTGTCTCTTGTTCATCAACTTCGGTACGATGGTGCTTTGCAAGGATGTATTTATATTATAATGGCCAACATTTGGCCAGCCCTACTCACTCATTCACTAACTTTTTTTTTTTTTTTTGTAAAATAAAGTGCTTTACTTGTACGATGTATATAAACCTTGTACAAAAATCCTTTCCAATTATTACTATAAACCGAGTTGTAACAAATGAAATGTTGATTTTTATAATAAAACTAAGAGTGAAAAAGGAGAGGTATGTTTCATTTTATTTCAGCATCTGGAGGACAAGTAATTAAAGGTACAATGGGCTCTCCATGAAAGTCAGAGTGGGCTGAGTTTTCTGATGCTGTAGAAGGCCCTGCAGACACATGGATTTGCAGTGCAACTGGCTGTATTTTAAAGCTTGATGTCTCAATTATTGATCCCTTAGATTGGTTTACAGGATAATACCAACCAGAATACTTTACCAATGAATCTTTATCAGGTGCCAGGTGACTGATTTGGACACTGCTCATTCTTGAAAACTCTATTGAAATGCTGGGCAGTTCAGGATGAAGAGCCAGAAGAGTCTGGTAGAAAAGCAGGGAGTCCTGTTGTCTGCACCCTGTCTGTGCTTGGAATGAAAGAATTGTTATGGGGTCTGACTCCTGTGGGGCCAGAGAAGATCAGTTCAGGAGGGACCAGAGGAAATGGTTTAAGAGGCCTCTCCTGCCTTCCCACCTACACACCCAGCACTCTAGCAGGGAGACAAGCTGCTTTCTGCCCAGGGCTCCCTTGACTTGGCTCCCAAGGAGGCAGCCAGGCCACTTTTGCCTGGAAGAGAAGAGCAGCAGGATGGAAATCAGCACTGTAGCTTGATGGGGCAGGAAATGTGTCTGCACGGAGCTCTTCCAGAGGCTGTGAGGGCTTTCCAGTGGGGACAGTCCCTCTCAGGCGCAGCCCTGACTGGTTTTCAGCAGTGAGGGGTTGTTGTGCCAGCAAGAGTGACCAGCTGCCAGTGTTTGGGGCCAGCCAGAGGGGAAGCAGGCAAGCTGGAAGAGGAGATGGCATCAGGAATTATCTGAGACACCCCAGCAAAGCCCTTCCTTCTCCCAAAACTCCCCTGTGAGCTGCACCTGTGTACAGCTTCTTTCCTGCCTTGCACCTCCCCTGCCTCTCTAATGAACACCAGACCTTGGCCTCTGAGGGCATTCCATGAGCTTTTGTGGCTCCTTCCTTAGCAGAGGCCCATTGTCCTCGCTGTGGAATCACACTCGTGGGAATGCTGCTGACACTCTGCTTCAGCTGGGGAGTGAGCAGCAGGGGAGTCCTGCTGAGAAAGATCCAGATTTTAGGCAAATGTGTCCTGGGCTGAAAAGTCAAGGAAGAAATTAGCAGAACATGACACCCACTGTGGACAGGAGGAGAGTTTGGAAATGAATTTTTTATTTAAATGGCTCATGATGAAATAGATGCTTTAAAAATATAAATCCATTGGTTTATCTTTCCTAACTTTGTGTTCTTCGGGCATGCTCTGTTTGCTGTAGACAAAGTGATTCCTCCCTAAATGCCACTGTATTCTTTCCATCCTGCAAATGTTTTGAGAAACCCTGTGGCTGCAGCACTGCTGTGCAGATGGCCTACTGTGGGCTGATGTTCTGAAGCACAGCTGTGAGGGATTCATTATTTGATGGAAGAAAACCAATTTCAGATGCTTCTAATAAAAAATTGTTCCACCAGCAGCACTAATAAGGAAGGTAGATTTTTTTTAAAAAATTCACTTTTCTCTCTTACCTTCCAGTGTGATGTCCACGTCTCCACTCCACTCTGTGTTGTAACTTGAGTACTGGAATAGGAAAGACATATTCCCTCAAATTTTGAAAAGGGAAGGGAACAGATACCAATTGTCCCCTTCACTGGCACTCCTCTGTCTCCCAAAGAGATCCAAAAAATGCTTAGAAGTCAAAAGTTAGACAGAAGCACAGGCTTGTCATAAAGCTGGAATTTGATTTTGGCAAATAGCAGGTAAGGAAGAGTTGCAGGTCTCTCTGTCAGCACAGGGTGTGTGGGAACAGGTGGGAAAGGGAGAGATGGGGGTTCTGTTGTTTAGGATACTTGGCTCCTTCGACCACGTGGGTATTTTTTTCTCTTCTCATTTAATGTTTGTATTGTCCTTCAGCTTTGGATGGCTCCAAAACGAGGACCAACAAGACAAGAGATGTAACCATCGTGTCCCAATTGTTCGTTTCTTTGAGTTAATTTTACGTTGCTAATAAAACTTCTGTCTTTCCCTGAGTGCAAAAGACAGTGGGGAAAGCACCTGTAGAGCTGGGAGGGGTTGGCAATTCAGATCCATCATTTACTGTGGGATTTCTCCAACACCTTTTTCCAATGGACCTGGCACTTGTCATTGTGCACGATTAACTGCAGTTGCTGTCAGCAGGTACTTGGTGATTTCTTGATGGATTTCTTGGTGGATTTCTTGCATGTGCTGGAAGCCAACTGTAAGTCACTAAAAAGATTGTTTCAGAGAAAAGGATTTCGAGTGAGCTTTGTTCTTTGGTTTTGTTTTTGGCAAAATGATCTTCTCTATTGCACAGTTGTGTCAGACCACTTCATATTTGAAATGATCCCTGGCCAGTCCTATTCCTGTGTTATTCTGTGACATGGAAGAGCTGGTGAAAAACAAAAAGCACTGCCAGCAAAGATTGCATTACATGTGAAGATCCCTCCCCTATGCCCAGAGGTACTTTGCTTCTTGTAAGTCTAAAAGTCCTTAGAAGGAACAGAATTTCACATGCAGCATCAAGAGAAGAATGTTCCTCTGAATGTGCCTTCTGTTCCTTCTGCACTGCTACTGTGATAGTTTTATAGTTAATGATTTCTACTTTGGTACCTTCCAGACAGAATAGGTTCACTGATCTTTTACTTCTTTGTGGGCTTGAAATGTATTTTATATATTATATATATCTATATATTTATATACCTAGAAGAGCTCAATACCTTATTTGTAAATTACAGCCATCTCCAATGTTTTCATTGCATTTTTTCAGGAAAAAGCACAGATACTGGATTTTTGGTTTTATGTAGTTTGCATTTCAGAGTGTGCACAAGAAGCTGACATCCCATCCTTCTAGGGAGCAGCTACAGCAAAATACTCAGCTCTGTGATAGCTATGAGAGCACCAGTCTTCACCCATCCTTGGGCTGCTAGAAAGAGGGACCCTGAGGCCAGAAGGTAATTAGTTGACTTACTTTAAGGCTGAGATGCTTTATAATGTCCCTACTGAATCCTCATGAATAAACTTCGAACTCACATGCATAGTATTAACACCAAATTTGTTCCCAGAGTTGTTTCCAGTTTCATCCTTGCTTTGCTTGAGCCACTTACCTGTAGGTAAAATGATATGATCCCTTCCAAGCCGTTCTTTTGAAAACCCCTAGTATTTAATGCTGGCAATTAGGATGTTCTGCAGGTTTCTCTGCTCCTTTTCCTTGTGAGAGGCCCTGGTGAGCGATCCCACGCAGATGTGTCTGTGCATTTTCCTGTGTTTTGCCCTGTGCTCTGTCCAAGCAGGAGAGGAGGTGGCAGCCTCAACCCACTTCCTTTCCCCAAAGCTGAGGTACAAAACACAGGGTGGTAGGAGGGTGCTGAGGGGAAAGGAAAGTCACCCCAGGCCCCCACACTTAGAGCAAAATACACTGTCTGAATCTTAAGACCTTTTCCAAAGGCAGAAAGTAAAAAAAAAACTTAGCCTTCAAAGTGATTGTGAGTCACACCCCTTTCAAAGCATTTCCATGGATTTCTTGAAGTTTCTTTACGGCGTGTATTCCAAGCATTTTTGTGGGGATGATAAATCTTTCCTGTCTCACATTTTATTTTGGTCCATCAAACTGGCCCTCGTTTTGGTTTTTCTTCTGGCACTAAGGGCTAGTTTGTGTTCTTTACCTGAACGCAGACACTGCGGCCAACATGACAGGCACTGCCACTCAAAAACGGGATATCGGCTTTCCTACTTGCCTTAACTGAGAGCAGAGGGGTGACCTCAGCCCTGACCTCTGCCCTCGCTAGGACTTTCACACATCGCTTCACACTAAGGCACAACAGAGCACATGCAAGCTCCTGGGGGGACAGAAATCCACTTTCAGGCAGGACCTAGAATCCAGTATATATTCTGTGGTCTGTTGGATATCCAGCCTGGGTTTCAGGCTTGGAGTTGGGTGTTAAAACCTTCAAGGTTTGGGGTTTGCACCTTGTGTCCTTTCATGACTAAACCTAGGACTTCGTGTGCTCAGGTCCCCGTCACTTACACCAGCACAGCACCTCCGGTGTTCAGCAGCCCTCGGGTCACTTTGCGAACTGGGAGGGTTCAGCAACAGCTACCCGGGGCTGGCCACAGGGAAAGTGCAACAAATGAAGCCCCGCTCTCCCAAACTGGGACACAGATGGTGCAAAGCAGGAGGCAGCAGTGGCTGAGGGGATGTGGGACAGGGCATGCAGAGGTGGTGAACGCTCCCCTCTGGAGCTGGGCTGTCCTTGTGCTGGCACTGCCCGGGGAAAAGGCACACAGCTGTGCGTACAGCGTGGCTGTGCTGGGTGTATTTGTTGTAATCATCTCGACAGAGAAGCATTTTGCTGAGTCTCCAGCTCTTGGAAGGAGAGGCATTGGAGAGCTCAGCTTCCCGTAAAACGCCTTGGCTCTCCCACTTCTGGAGTGAAAGTAGCCACGGGATCTGCATTTATCTGAAAGGATAAAATACAGAAGGCAAACATGACACCCAACCTCCACAACAATTTTGGAAACCTCAGAACACCACTGAGGGAGGAGTTACCCTTCCTGTGTTTTCCCAGGAGAGCTTGAGGTGCTCCCTCAGGGCTTTTGGATGCTGGGGTTGGCCAGGCAAAGCACAGGACACAGCTGCCAGGGCTGTGCCAGGGCTGCTCAGTCTCAAGGGCACCCTCCTTTTCTCCGCTGCTTAGCATGGTGGCAATGCCTGAAGCAATTCCTGTCCCATAAAAGATATTTGTAACCCAGGTGCTTACAGGAAGGCACCTTTCCCAAGACCCAAACTCACACAAATTTGATGAAAAAGAACCCCAACAAACCCAAGCCAGCTGAAGCCAGACACTTCAAATACAGCTACTTTAAATACAGAGCGTGCAGGTGCTTCTCCTGTGTCCCTGGAGTGCAAAAGCTTTTTGGTATGTTTCTCTTGAAGTGTTTGGGAAAGTCTGCCTTCTGGACTCTCTTGCAGTGTCATATTGATTTGGAGGAAGCCAGAACTCTGTTCTGTACCTGACAGTCAGTAGTCTTCCAAATTATAATGCTTAGGAAAAACCCTGAGATAGAAAAGCTGCTTTGATTTGTTGTTTTGTCTGATGGCCAGCAGCAGTTATTTCAATGTAAACAGTAAAAACGAGAGAGAAAGTTCATACCCCTGCCTCTGACTGGTCCTAGAATCATCACCAACCAAAAATTTTAATTTCACTACAGGCACCTACATTGAATACTTAGGCACTGCTGGCAGCACCAAGGACTTCCTTCAGGCCTTGCTTGACAAAAATAGCCCCACACTTGCCTGCATTTCTGCCACAGACACCAGCAGAAAGCTCAGTCTGAGCAGTGATTTGCTCCTTGGTGCAGGCTGACCTCTTGCCTGGGGAGCAAACAGGACCAATGCAGCTGATGCTTCCCCGCATAGATCGTTCCAGGTTGGGGGAGCAGGGAGGATAATACTGGTGGAATTCTCCAGGAGGTAGTATTCCATCAGCAGGGCTAAGAACAGCTAGCCGGCATTCAGGAAAATCCAGGTTCAGGTGTCTAGGGAAGGTCTCATAAGCATAATCCAAAGTTTCCATTGCAGTGCTGTGTGTAATTAATATTTAAGGCAAGACCATTACAGTGCCAGACAGAAAGTTCCACTTTGGGTTTTAGACTTCTAAAAATGATCTCTCTCCAGCAAGCAGGGATGGATTTGGTTGATTTCCCTTTCAGCATGCCAGCTTTGGCTGGGAAGCATCTGAGCTTCCCCTGAGAGAAAAGAGCCATGTTTGACATGGATCTGCCAAAAGGACTCTGGGGGGGAAAGATGAGGGGTAGACTGGATAAAAAATCAGCACAGAGATAACATCAGTCAGTAAAGCTGCTGACTCTGGCAAGAGCCATTACTTCCACCTCCCCAGGCAGGAAAATGCATCATCTCTGCATTTGGTACAGTGAAAAGTTTTCTACTTTGGCTGCAGCAAGTACCCAGTGCAGCAAGACATGGGACACAGGAAAAACCTTCTCTGTGGGCTGACTAGGAAGGATCGAAGTAGCCCCAAGCCCAGAATGTCTCCTAACGCCACCCCACTACCTGCTGTGTAGTACCTGCGTGTGCAACAGCACCAGAATTTCTGACTCGCTGCTGGAGTTTGCACCATCCCTGGCAAGAGTATCCCAGGTGCAGATAACAAACAAGCACAGCATCAGCTCTAATGGTTTGCGCCTGGTTCGCACCCTTCACTCACACTGCAACGCCCCAGCTGTGAACTTTTAACCCTGAACTTGTTCCAGATTGTGAGCCTGTGCAGCAGACAAGTCACAGGCAGTAAATCCACTTTGAGACAAGTGCCTGAGCACAGGGGAATGGAGCTGTTCCCCTCTGTGCCTCACTGCAATTCACCGCCTGCCTGCCCGCCGCCTTTGTGCCCATTCAAAGGCGTGTGCTGGGAGCAGCGCTCTGCTCACCCGTGGGAAGCACGGGCAGCCTAGGAAGGGGAAGACCCTGTGATGCTGTGAGAAGAACCAAGGATGCCTTCTGTGACTCATCAGCCTGTTTTTGGAGAAATACTGGATTTACCTTCATTTCCTGAGAGCTGAAGCAAAGGTAAGCAACAAGCAAGTAAAATGTTCGGGTTTGGCTGAAGGCTGATTTTTACTATTTCTGCCTCCTGCTTACCCCCTGCAGTAAGGAACACTGGCCATGAGCTGGGACAGAGTTCCTTTGTGCAACACGTGTGCACATGGACCGTGGGATCTTCTTATCTGATGCTGTAGCTGCTCCAGGGAACGGCTGGAGGGGACAGGGGGACAGGTCCCAGTCTCTGCTGGGAGCACAGGCTGCCCCACATCCAGCACCCTTTAAAAATAAATCCCTCCATCACCTGCACAGGGCTAAACACTATTGTTGCAACCCCAACACACAGTGAAGTCAGCAGGTTTTAAACCTAAACTTGCTGATGTAACAAGTACTGATGCTGATCTGGGTGGATATACAAGAAAAATCCCAAGTGACGCTTCTTGTATTAACAATAAACTCTTTTTAACAATACTTTTTGCAGAAACACCTGAAATAGACACCAGAGAGTCCAGCAAAACCCAAAGATGTTTTGTAAAAGGTTAATGTAAAATAAAGGCATGGCCAGTCACTCTGAAATATGACTGGCACTTGCCCTTGTTAAACTTCATATGGCTGGTGATTGCCCATCTCTCTGTTCTGTCCAGGTCTCTCTGTCCTCAAGGGAACCAACAGCTCCTCCCAATTTTTTATCATCTGCAAACTTATTTGGTCTGCCTTCCAGTTGTGCATCCAAGTCATTTATACAGATATTGAAGAGCACAGGGCCGAGGATGGAGCCCTGCAGAACCCAGCCAGTGACTAGTGCCAGCCTGATGTCACCCCGGTCACTATGACCCTTTGTGCCCGACCCATGAGCCAGTTCCTCACCCATCCCGTGATGTGTTTATCCAGCTGGGAGCTGGACAGATTGCCCAGAAGGATCCTGGGAGAGACAGTATCGAAAGCTTTGCTGAAGTCCAAAAACATCACAGTCCCTTGGTCAAACCAAGTGTGTTACCTTGTCATAAAAGGAAATCAAGCTTTGGCTGCATGAATCTTCTCTCTCAGGTGACGAGCAGCATCTCTGTATTCCTCTCCCATCACCTGACCTTGCATCCACCGGGCACACAGCTTCCTTTTTTTGCCTTATCTCCAAAGGAAGATCCCTGCTTAGCCAAGCTGGCCTGCTGCCTTGCCTGCCTGACTTTTGACATTTTGGAATTGCCTGTTCCTGTGCCCTTGGGAGGTGATGTTTAACAAGTGACCAGCACTGATGGACCCCAGCACCTGCACACTCTCCCAGGGGACTTTAGTCACTGGTTCCCTGCACAGCCCGAAGTCTGCTCTCCTCATGTCCAGGGCTGAGGTTTTGCTGGCACTTTTCCTCCTGTCAACAGAGATTTTAAACTCGATGGCTCCGTGGTCACTGTGGCCAAGACAGCCCCAATCCCCTCTTTGCTCATGAGACGCTCTCTGTTGACAAGCAGCAGATCAAGGGTATCTTTCCAAGTCAGCTCCCTGTTCCATAAAGTTGCCATCCAGTTTTTTTAGGAATATTCTGGACCTGTTTGTGCCAGCTGTGTAATGCTCCCAGTTTATTTCTGGCAAGTTGAAGTCCCCCATAGGGACAAGGGCAGTTGACATGGAAGTGTCCCTTGGTTCCTCAAAGAATAATTTGTTGGGAGTCATCGTCCTGGCTGGCAGGTCCAGAGTAGATTCCCACAGTGACATTCACATTATTTGTTTGCCCCTTAATTAATATCTGGAGGCTCTCAACTCCGCCATTGCCAACTGTGAGCTCCAGATATTCCAACCCTTCTGTTACATCCAGGGCCACATCCCCCCTCTCCTGCCCTGCTTACCCCTCCTGACGAGCCTGAAACCATCCAGTGGGGCAGTCCAGCCACAGTGAGGCATCAGGCACTCCTGGCAGCCTGAGACCTGGAGAGCTGCATCTGCCACCAGAAGGTTTTTCTGTCTGGAGGGCTCTGACACAGCTGGAGCAGTAACTCCAGGAGCTGCACAGAAATGAGCTCTGCAGAGTGTCAGCACCACACCTGAGACAGGGCACACGAGTAAGGCTGGGGCTGAAAAGTGACCTCTTTGTGCCCTCCTTCACCAGCTCCTGGGTCTGTTTGCTATCTCTGTTGTCTGCTCCAGGATGGTGGAAGAGGAGCGCTTCCTTCTCACCCTCGCCATGCAAACTGACCCATCCCAGGAGCAGGTCTTTCCCTTCAGCTCTGCTCACATGTACAGAGGAGCAGATTGGGCTACATGGAGTGGAGACTCTTCTCGTGCCAGGGGAAGAAAAGGCCAGGTTTCCTCTCCCAGCTCCTCCAGCTGGATCCTTTCCTCCTGGATGACCCTGGCTCACTGACAGTTCTCACGGAGAAAAGCAGAACCACCACAGGTCACCAGAGTTCATTAAGCAGCACAGCCAGTCCTTCCCATACAACCTGACCAGATAGGTGTCATCTGTGCAAGAGAAGGGAACTGTTTAAAACTGGATGGATGGTGTGGGAACTGGTTTGGCACACAAACCCAGCCAGCAGTAGGACCTCTGTGCGTGGTACAGTGGATGCATTGCAATCCAGTTGTCCCTAGGATGGAAAGCAGTAACTCATGAGCTGAAGGATTATGTCCTCTTATTTAACCTTAACTAAATAGGGCACAGCATAATTAGTGAAGGCAGAGTTGCACTAGGATGCCAAGGAAAACATCCCTGGTGGCAACAGCTGTCACTGATGTGCAGCACACGCTGTAGGAAAAGGCCGAGGCTGACACACGTCCTTCAGAAGAGAAGCTGTCTGCTGGTCTGGGCCTGTCCAGAAATATTCCCCACATTCCAAACTGTTAGGCTACCACAGGCTCAGCCTCTAGAAGAGAAGTGAGGCATTGCTTGGCTTTCGGCACCAGCAGAAGTGGTAAGTCACCTATTTATGACCTGCACTAGACTAAATTAGCCATCACTGTGCAGCAAAGATCTACTAGCAAAAAGGGAATACCAGATCTGCTTGCTGATGCTTTCAGGGCAGCCTGTCACCTGCTGGATCACCCCCACCATTCACTGGCTGGATTAGAGCTCTAAAATCCCAGGGCAGTTCCTTCCCTTTCTGGTACCACAAATATTTGATACCTGAAAGTACAGTGTTTGGTATCTAAATTAATGATGATAGATATAGCCACTTAATCCATCTACAACTAAGACCCAGAGACTCTTTTGCTGTATTGTAGACAAACATTATGCAAAAGACACTGAGTTCAGACAAGAAAAAGTTTTTTTTATTACCGTCCATGGTTATTGCACCTGGCTGCCTGCTGATTTCCATTCCTCCTTCTCCCCTTCCAGTGGCTAGACTCGTGCTACCAGAGCCAGCCTTCCAAGCACAGCATTTCCCTTACGAACACAGAAGTTCACTTCTTTTATTTAATACTCTCAGTCTTTCATCAAAACATGTGTTCATCAGCTTTCACTGAGAAGGGCACTGCACTTGCAATAAAATACAATGCCTGTTGTGCGTCCCTATGAGAACAACGTTCAAACAAGTCAGTCTGCTTATTGTCGTGGTTTAGGAATGGTACTTCCCAATGCTCTCAGTGCTCCCACTGAGACTCTTCTGCTACAAACAGCCATAAGATAATCTCTATTTTTTTCATATGGCATTGCATTTTTTCCCCAAATTCATGTTAAGCATTAATTAGGCAAGGTCAGTAAAATGACACGGTAATGCTCTTGTAGCTTGTGGACTACAATTATGATTTTGTTACCTGTATAACTAACCCCAAGCACGCTTCCATTTTAAGAGGGATTTCAACCATGCTGGTGATCCTCCATTTCCGAAATAAACTTGTACATGAAATTGCAAGCTAGGAGCGGCCTGGTGCATTTGAAACAGCTGAATGGGGGAACACTTGCACTCATCTGTGGCAGAGAAATAGTTTTAGGAGATGAAGAGAGATTTCTGTCTGGGAGAACAAAAGCACTTGAGGCTGCACCTTCATCTGAAGCTGTTGCATGGATGCTCATCCTGGTGCCCTTCCTGCCAAGGGAGGAATTCACCAGTAGGAACAGAAATACAGGCAGAGTGAACTTTGGATTTTTCTGGGAATAGCAGCTTGGAGTTCACATATACATTGCAGGCTTATAGAAGGCTTTTTGTTCATGTTCACTGAAGCTTCCTATTTCCTTCCTGCTTTCCTTGGACCAGCTGACCTCAGAGCAAGAATAGCAGATGGAAATCTTGCATATTAAGGATTATTAATGATCTGTCATGCCCTGGACTGCAAAAACTTCAATTTTCGTTTTCTTTTCAAACATACCCCATATCCTGATGCAGAATATATCTGCTCCAACACGAAAAGGAGGGCAGGGGGTGGGGGGAAAGGGAAGTGGTATTTGAGGCCCAGTAAAGGGAAGGGCAGCCTGAAGGGAACAGGACAAAAAGAACTAAACAACCACAGCTTTAAAAGTGAACTTTTGTATTTTATAGAAACAGTCCGAAAGAGAGAAGACTGAGCAAAACCAAACTAATGCCAACTCTGCCCCATTTTATCTATCCTGTTCCCATAGAAATGATTGCCTTGTTGTTCTGTGTCATAGCACAACAAAAAAGGGGAAAATTGGCCATTTTCCACTTGGCCTTTGTGCTGACCTTATAGCCAGAGCTGTATTTATAACCCTGCATAACTTTTGAAATATACTGGCAAAGAAAAACTTGCATTTGGTTTAATTTGATTTGATTTGATTTGATTTGATTGATGCAGCATCACTACCCACGGAGCAATGTCCTCCTCCGTCATACAGCCACTCCCCCAGCCCGCTACTTCCATGATCTTCTGCCACTTTCCATCTCAGAACATACCCTTGAGATAGCCATTCTGGCCACAATTTTAAACTGAAAATCAAAACAAAACACCTCAATTCTTTTAAATCCCTGGTGGTATTTAGGGAATAGTGTGGCAGTCTGTGTTTGCAAATTGCCAGCCCTGGCTGCACACAGGAAAAGCTGTAGCCAGCTTTCTTCCTTGGCTGGAGCTCTGGTTTCCTAAAGCCTCTGGGTGGAGGGACCTGACTTTGTCCATTGTGGAGTGATGTAAGAACAGAGATATTTCTAAACGTGTTACAGCCAGCCTGGGTGGATGTGGGTGTAAGGGAAGGTGTGATCTGACTCCTTTCATTTTGGTAGTAGCGTTTTCAAACAAACAGAACTGGAAACCGTCCTAGAGTAGGCAAGATGGATGTAAAGGGGAAACTCTCATAGAGACAATACAATCTAATTTTTAATGGGCTGTAATTATTTTTGCTTCGTTGTGCTTATCTGTTTTCCTCCTTTCTCACAAGGAAACTCTATTTCAAGAGCCTTTCCTGAAAGAGGATAGAAGAGCAAACATTCTGAATAAGGGCAGTATAATTCCCCACTTTCCAGGATGTTCATATTTGGTTTCTCTTTGGCTTCTCAGTCTCTTCATAATGTTTCTCACATTAAGACTAAAATTACGTTCTCTATCTTGATTTTTATATGTATTGAGCCAAAAGTGTAAGAAGATTCCCCTTAAAAAATGGGAAGAGACTGTGAGCTCTGCTGAGAGGAAATACTTGTTTCCAGGAGGGAAAAATAAATCAAAGAGGGAAAGAACTTCTTTTGAGAGATGGAAAGGCTTGGGTTAGGGTTTTTCCCCACCAGCAACAACACTGCCGGGGGCTTCCGGGGGCCTTCCTAATCTGGGCACAGCGGGACCGACTCCAGGCGGGTCAGCGGTGCCTCCGCGCATCATCTGCCAACAAATGCCAGCATCTCGCGCTCTGCAGAGCGGCTCCACGCTCACCGCGGGCGTTCGGGCTGCTCAGCAATAGCTCACGGAGCACGGGGTGACCGGAGCAGCGGCTTCGGCCGCCCCCGCCCGCAGCGCTGCCCGGGGAGCGCCGGCCGGGGCTGCGGGACAGCCCCGGCACCAACACGGCCCCGGCCCAGCCCCAGCATAGCCCAGGCACCAACACGGTCCCGGCCCAGCCCCAACACAGCCCCGGCCCAGCCCCAGTATAGCCCCGGCACCAACACGGCCCCGGCCCAGCCCCAGCATAGCCCAGGCACCAACACGGTCCCGGCCCAGCCCCAACACAGCCCCGGCCCAGCCCCAGTATAGCCCCGGCACCAACACGGCCCCGGCCCAGCCCCAGCATAGCCCAGGCACCAACACGGTCCCGGCCCAGCCCCAACACAGCCCCGGCCCAGCCCCAGTATAGCCCCGGCACCAACACGGCCCCGGCCCAGCCCCAGCATAGCCCAGGCACCAACACGGTCCCGGCCCAGCCCCAACACAGCCCCGGCCCAGCCCCAGTATAGCCCCGGCACCAACACGGCCCCGGCCCAGCCCCAGCATAGCCCAGGCACCAACACGGTCCCGGCCCAGCCCCAACACAGCCCCGGCCCAGCCCCAGTATAGCCCCGGCACCAACACGGCCCCGGCCCAGCCCCAGCATAGCCCAGGCACCAACACGGTCCCGGCCCAGCCCCAACACAGCCCCGGCCCCGGCCCCGCCCGGGGAAAAGGCGTCGGGCAGCGACACCCGGTGGGAGAAGCGGCTGCAGGCCCGGGAGAGCTGCCCTCCCTGGGCCAGGAACCGGGCACACCGGCACGAGCACTCCGCGACGAGCCGATGGCTCCGCTGGAGAACCACGAGGCCGAGCCGGTGTGAAGGGCTTTGGCTCTTCTGCCTGGCAAGAGTCCGCCTGCCCGCGCTGATGTTTGTGTGCGTGAAACACAGACCGAGCTCCAGGGAAGACTGCGGCACGGAAAGCCGGCTGAGTGTCCCTCCTGGCACTTGTCACTGTGCCAAACCAGAAATGAAATGTGCAAGGGGAGATCACACAAAGATACACTGGGCATTGACGTGTGTTTTTGAGCAGTGCTGCTACCCTTGCTTCCTTGGTTTAGATGGAAAACAGCTTTTATTTTAAGTTACCAAATGACAGAGCTTTTCAAATTGTTTTGTCTCATCTTCTTGCTGTGTATTGCAATGGAGTGAGTGGTGTGGCACGGTGAGGTTGGGGGTCAGAGGCACTACTGTCCTTCTCCTCCTCTTTTTACGCTCTGGCATTCCCCGCTCTTCCCCGGGGTTTGGCACTGATGCTCCGGGCACCAGACGTGGCGTGACTGGGTAACACCAGATGGGATGCTGGGGAAAGCCACGGCAGAAGCCTTTATGGGGAGCAGGCTTTTCCCTGCTATGCTTGGGGGTTACATCTCACTCGGGCCCTCACTCTTTGTGCTGCAGCTCGGCCAATCCAGACCCTGACTCCTCATGAGTGTCTTGGCTGTGCCTGGGGCTGCCCTGTGCCCATGAAGATGCTGCTCTGGGCTGCTTGCTCTCACCTCCAGTTCCTGGCTCCCTTTCCCTATGGAGCAGCCTGCTCTGGTTGGCACCCAGGCTCTCAGAAACCTCAAGTTATGCCATGAAGCTGCCAGTAGAAAAGTAATCCTTGACTGGATTTCTTTTGGTACAATGCATGGGGAAAATCCGTGTCCTTTTATTTTTCTTGTTATTTACAGTCAGTTCTTGTCTTTCTTCTGGCTGGCAGCTCAGCACAGTTCAGGTGGTATAAGGTAAAGACACTCCAGTCTCCCACTACCCTGCCCTTTAACCAATTTGGTTTAGGATACTGTAGGCTGTGATCTGCCCAGAGTGCCAAGGAGACTGGGAGTCAGCAAAATATTTGAGTGTTGTCCTCTTTTCTCCCTGCCTTTTCAATAAGATATTAAGTAGTGTTTCCCGAGGAGCCACTGAGACAAAATCCCTCTAAGCAAGTTTTTCTTAATTCTTTTATTTTCTATAAGAATAAACCCAAACCACAAAATGTGTACATTTCTGGATTAATAGTGAAATATGAGAGAGGCATTCACTAAAAAATCATATACAGTTGTCTCTGGAAAGTAATTTCACTTTTGAATTTACTTTCCTGACGTCATTGAGCTGTTTCTGGTTCTTGAACTATCCGTAACTGTACATTCTGCTTGTGAGGGAGATGATGAGACCACTCCTCGAGTGATGCATCCAGCCTTCAGCACGGGAAAGACACGGATCTGTTGGAGCAAGACCAGAGGAGGCTACAAAGATGGACAGAAGGCTGGAGCACCTCCTGTGTGAAGATAGGCTGGGAGAGTTGGGAGTTGTTCAGCCTGGAGAAGGCTCTGAGAAGGCCTTATTGTGGCTTTTCCATATATAGAGGGAGCAAAGAGAAGTGGAGAGGGACTTCTTACCAGATCCTGCAGTACAGCACAAGGGACAATGGTTTTAAACTGAAAGAGGACAGGTTTAGATTGGGCACAAGGAAGAAATTTTTAACAATGAGGGTGGTGAGGCCTCAGGTTCTCTGGGCCCCTGGCTCAGGTTGCCCAGAGAAGCTGTGGCTGCCCCATCCCTGGAAGTGTCCAAGGCCAGGTTGGACGGGGATTGGAGCAACCTGGGGTAGTGGTAGGTGTCCCTGCCCATGGCAGGGAGTTGGGCTAGAGGATCTTCAGTGTCCCTTCTGACCCAAAACACTCCATGATTCTCCTGTGGTCCCTTTTAATGGCTAATTACTTGAGGCACTTTGAAAGAGTTTCAGTAACTTCCTAAGTATTTCTTTCACACATGTAGATGAAAAGATTTGCCTAGAAGTGCAGCTGAGACAGATATGCAGCTACCGTGGCTCAGCAGGCAGAGGTGAACTCACTGTCCATCAGATAACTCAGCCCAAGGGAAAGTTTTCATTCCTCCTGTTCACTGCTGACACTTGGGGTGGTATGGACACATCCTTGTGTAAGTGTGCATGGGGTTTGGTTTTTTTTCCTTTGTAGAATGGAAAACTTTCACGAAATTCAAGCAGAAAATATATACAGTGTTCTTACACAGCTTGACGGTTGCAGCTGATGGTTGTGAATGCAAAAATGTTTCTGAGTGGGAAGCATGGGACTGGAAATCACAGGCTTGAATGAAACCATCTGAATCAAGAGGATCAGAGGCCGACACGGCTGCAGTCTGCGCTAGTTAGTTTTCCTCACAGGTCAAATGGAATAAATTCTTTGATCAGGTTTTCTCCACAAAAGCAGTATTTTAGCCAGGTTCCCAGTCAGAGAAAAACACTGTATCAGAATAAAAAGCACCTAAAGTGAGCTAAACTGCCATGATTTGCACAGCTATTAGCAAGTGGGAGAAGCCTTGGTGGATAACACTGATGGCAGATCTATAAGCCTCAATAATTAAAATATTATGAATTTATTATTTTGTGTGAAATTAGGATAATACTTCCCAAAGGAAGATGTGGGATAAAATCTTTGACTTCTTCAGAAAGAACCATGGTTTCTGAATTTTGGGATATCCATTTTAAGCAATCTTTTTTTGATTTACTACCTTTTTTTAAGATCAACAATAAAATCTGTTTTTTCCATTTAAGTTAAAACCAATCATCCTTGTGCATCAGTGTCTTTTCCACTGAGACAGAGATACTGAGTTTCCAATCTTCCTACTTCTCTGGCATTTGTTTCTCCATTAATCATAAGACTTCAGCACTCCTATGGTGCTGTAAATCTCCAAAACTCCCTGCTACCATGAGTGACTTCATTCTGTAAATTAATTTAAGTGGGTGGGTCAGTGGGCTTGGTGGAGCCCTGTGGAAAACAGCACTCCTGGGAATGCCAGTGGGTCTGAGGCCTGGGGTATGGTCTCTCCTGATGACAGTGTTGTCCTCTACACATTCTTCCAGCTGGAAACTCCAAGATGTAAGTGATGGCAAAGAAGAGTCAATGTTCTCATTCCAAACAACGTTTGGAACTTCTGGTTGCTCAAGGGGGAAAAGAAATCTTCAGTGAGCATTATGACTTGCTTTATTGTCCTTTGGAACTGGATCTGAGGCTCTTTGTGAAGGCTATTTAATGACACGATGTACTTACATGGAGACACAGAACACCTGTGGCACCTTGCTCACCAGGAAAGCTGGTGAAGGGCTTCTCATTGATATTATCCCAGCTTTGGTGAATCCTGAAAAAATCCTTCTTCAAGGGGCTATGAAATTGAAATGAAATGTCTTTTTCCCCCAGACCAAATTGTGGTATTTTATCTCCTTGGTCTAAGGTATGTTCAGACACGTGTTTTCAATCACACTGAAATCCAATTACATTACAACTGCCGTGTCTGGTGTTGCTTTGTTTCCTGGGAGTTGTAGTTTGGGTCCCATTTTGTGCCCTGGGTTTGGTTCCCTAAAAAACAACCTCTTCCTTCTGGCTGGGCTGGTTACATATAGGGGACAATGTCCAGCAATGCAGAAATGCAGTTAGGTAAAACACTTACCTTTGCTTTGATCCAAAATATTTTATTCAAGGAAAATTGTCTACAGCAATCCATCTAAGACTGGGAGGAAACAAGATACTGAAATAACAGAAATTCCCATAACTTTGAAACTCTGTTTTTCATTTGTCCCCATTCCCATTCTGTGCCCAAAAGTGCTGTGCCTTGTTACTGCTTCCCTTTTGGTACAACATAAATGAAATGTCACCTTCAGGGTGCAGAGGGATACAGGCTCTGGAGATCAAGGTTGGGTTTTGGGATTTTTTGAGAAATGATGCTGAGGATTTACATTCATAAGTGTCCAAGGCACGAAGTCTCACTTTCAGAAGCAGCTTGCAGTCAGCAGTGCCCAACAAACTGAAAACAGAAATTAGGATCCTAATTAGTTATTAGGAGAAGACTTTCTATTTGATTTAATTAGCAGAATATCAGGTGTAAGTCAACTTCTGTGCTGAAGTCTCTTGACAGATGTGGTGAGAACTATCTGAATTTCAAAGTGACTTTCAAGTTATTTTAAACAGAAATCTGTGCATCTATATGTAAGAAGAATTTTTGTTGTTGTTGTTATTATGTATCTGACAGCTCCTAGGATTTTCAGGTGTCACTGTTTCTGGTAGGGTTGCACAATTCTGGAGGGCTATTGTTTTCTTTTCTTAAGGCATGGTAAAAAAAAAAGAGATATGCAATAAGTTCTATTCACTGAATAGAGATGCTGAAAATATTGAAGAGATTTTCTGAAGGCTGCCTGAGATTAGCTTTATAAAGGATTCTTTAGACAAAAAAAAAGATAAATCCAGGTTTTAAATAAGCATTGCTTTTCTGTGTCTAGAATGTGTTAGTAAGAACAACACTATTAACCAAGTCAGGCTATTACCAGTTTTCATACCAATCATTTATATTCAGGTTATATTTATCATGTGCTGAATGCCATCCACACACAAGGGAGGATGCTTGTCCTTTCCCGAAAATCTTACAGTCACTGGCAAAGAAAAGAGCCTTTTATTTGCTGAAGGCTGAGCAGGCCCTTCAAACATCTGCATGCTTTTAAACAATCCAGAAAGTAATAATGGCTATAAAAATAAAGTAATGACCTGTAGCTTCCTCCATGCCTGGCTTTAAAGAGCCCCTTCTCCACAGTCACTGAGCTTTTTGTTTTTAAAGATCAACCTCCCCATTCTGGAGCTGGGAACAGACTCATTTTTGCCCTTCACAGGTATCACAGCAGGGAGAAAAGAGCAGCTTGCTAATAGCTCTTGGTCACTGCAGCCTGAGTAAGATCTACTACATTTCTTCATCTCAGGAGGAGGAACACCTCATTTCCCACATCCAAGCTCACTCCCAGTGCTGCTTTCCTCTGTCAACAGACACTTCCATGCCAGGAAGACTGACAGTGATGGTTTTCTAATGACGCCATTTGCCCTCGTGCCCTGGAGGTTCTGCCTTGTGAACTTGTTTTGAGTAGTAAGACGGATGCAGTCCATTTGTGACAGAAGGAAGGATGGTATGGAGGGCCTTGAGGGGTCCCTGCTGGACTGCCAGCCCCAATCACAGCCCAAGGGCTATGTGACAAATAGCATCTTTTACCACTCTAGGAGATAAAGTGGCCAGCAATTTGACAAGTAAAAACTGATTTTCCCCTCACAAACTCCATATGAGCACCCTGACCATTCATGAACCATTCCATTTCTCATCCCTTTCTCCTCGCAGAATCATTGGGAATATCCCCTTCTTCCCCTACTGACAAACCAGCTCTAGCACTACCCAAATATCTCAGTACCACTGCAAGTGAGAGCAAGGCAGGAAAATTCTAAATGGGACCTAACTTACTTCTCTTCTTTATTTTGTCCTACAGCCAGTGCTGTAATCTCCTGAGGACTGTAAGGGAATGTGTTGTGATGGCTCAAGGCAGGACCAGTCTCAGCTGCCTGTTGTGCCCTCTGCCCAGGATCTGGAGGAAGTCTGGGGACGTGAGCAGCACTTTGGATGCTTTTGAGTGTAGAGTGGGTTTTTCCTCCCTCAGGGAATACCAAGGCAGAACCCCGGGAGTCAGCCATGAAGCAGAACGATGCTCAGGAGATCTGGCTGATTTTATAGAGAAGTTCTGGAGGACTCAGGGACACATCATCCCATTGTAGAGGAGGACAGGGTATTTTACAAGATGCCTTTCATGCTCTGACAAAAGAGAAGTTACTTACAAAAGCATTGCTTAGGGTCTTGGTCACAAAAGAGCCAAAGCTCAGTTTGAGATAAAGCCAGCAATGGGCATTAAGGAAATGGCTGGTTAAGGAGCAGGGCAGGGAGATATCCTGATTTCAGTGAAGCTTCCCTACAGCATCTCTTATAGCACTGTCATTTGGAAAGGAGTAGGAAACAAAAGGACAGCTGGGAAAACTGGTTTAATTGCCAGACTCACAGGACAGTGGTCAGCAGCCACTCACCTGACTTGTGCTGGTAATGGGGAGCTCAGGAGCCAATATCGGGACTGATACTGTTCAACACTTTCAGCAGGGATGGGGAGGGAGGCACAGAGTGCACCCACAGCATCTCTGCGGGTGACACCATAGTAGGGAAAGTGGCAGACACAAATGCCAGAGCCTCAATCCAGAAAGACCTCAAAATCCTCAAGAGAAGAACCAACAAAGACTGCAGTAAGAACTCATGTGAAACTCCACACTGGGGCAGAATTGCCCCACATATCGGCAAATGGCTGAGCAGCAATTCTGCTAGAACGGACCTGGGTTGTCATGGATGCCTGGCTGACTGTGAGCTGGCAGGGTGCTCTCACTGCAAGCAGACCATGAGAAGCTCCTTCCACATCCTGCTCAGTGCAGCTGGGCCCACACCTGGAACAGCATGTCCACAGAAAGACATGGAGAACCCAAAGAGGGTCCAGCAGAAGGCTCCCAGATGGTGAGGAGCTTAGAGATCATGTCTTACGAAGGGAGGCTGAGACAGGCAAGTTTACTCTAGAGAAGAGGAGGCTGAGCTGTTGTCAGCTCCCCATAAAGTACTGGAAAGGCAGAGCCCAACTTAGGTGTGACTGAATGGAATAGTGAGGGCTGTAGCTGTACCTATCTGCCATCCTGTCTCCTGGAAAGACCTAGAGCCTGTGTTATAACCTTGCCTCTGGCCCTATCTCCTCTCCAAGTTTCTGGATGGACCCTGAAGCCAGTTCATCACATCACCTGGTTGAGGGCTGTTAGTGGACACTGTTCAGGTCCTGTGGGACTGTGCCAGAGGGCTGGAGGCATGAGGGCACTGCTAGTGCAGTGCTTGACCCTCAGCTCCTGGCTCATCCTTCCTTGGGGAGCAGTTTCTTCCATATCCCTTGCTGATCCTTAGTGTTTCATGGACCTCTGTTTTCAAGGCCAAAATTGACCAATTATGTGATATACTTAGACTTTCCCTTCAGCACAAGGAATAAATCTTTATGTGGTTGAACCTTTGACCCTAACAGCCTTTCACTGACTGATTGTATCTAAAGGTTTCTGGTGATTTTTTTGCTTCAGATATTTCCCTTGTTTAAATAAAAGGTGAAGCTTAAGTCTTACTGGATTTCTATTTGGAACTTTTAAGACTTTTAGTTAGTCAATAACTATATTACAGAATACTTTGTATTTTAGATTACATTTCTTACAGGATGATGTCTGCTTGTTTTAAATCTTGTTACTTCACACTATAATTTATCTTATGGTTAAAAAACCACTCTCACAAAATCTTACTCAGTAGCTGTTGAAGGAATTGATTTGAGCATTGTGAACAGCCCTTAGTCCTTGAAGAGAGCAAATCTGGAGCCCAGCAATTGCTTAAATGTAACATTAACCATTTGTCTGCTGATTAAAGATGTTTTAAAGTGGATGAAACCTGTAAATTTGCAAAGTAGAATCAATCTCTGCTGAGTGAATTTACATTTTGGTGTCATGAAGCACTGATGCCTGAGGGAATTCCATCACTTCTCTTTTCCTTCATATGTGTCTTGGAAAGGCAGAAGAGAGCAGCACAGAGACAACTGAAGAAACAGTTGCTTCTCCTGAAAATGGTAAGATGTACGTGTCCTGCAAGTATATCTTACCATATATATAAATATATATATATAAAAATATATATATTTCATTCACAGATACAGCCCAGGACAGCAACCCAATGTTTCTCTCTCTTCATAAATTCTTGCTTTATAAGCTCCATTTCCCTGGTTTTCCATAGAAACTGGCAGCACGGTGTGTACCAAAGGCCAGCCTCGTGCAGATCACAGGGCGATAGATTGATCCTTGAATTATTTACATGGGAGTTGCAAGTGTCCTCGTCATCCTCAGATTTGGAGTGTTTATTTAGGTGCCACCATGGGCAGAAATTCATGCACTGTTTCCTCTGCTGAAGTCTCACCTACAGCCTAGAGTTCAGCTTGGGAAGCTCCATAACTGAGTACTGATGGTTCCAAAGACATACCAAGCTTTAGGCACCATGGCTTCAAAATCACGTTTCAGGAAAATTAAATTCTTAGCTGAATAATAATAATGTGTACAATACTCCACTGTTTCAAACACCGCTGAACAGGCAAGGCTTGATGGGTATTCCTGAGGAAGAGATGATCTGACATAGAAGGTAGCAGTGCAGTTTCCACTGTAAGGCTTTGGGATGGGAGGTAAGCCCCTCTCTTTGGGGCTTTCCTCTGTGCATTCGGGGTGTTACCCACCCTCATGTGACAGCGCTGTTTCTCAACACGTCACGCTATTGGGAAAATTCCTAGAAAGATCAACATCACTTTTAAGTGCTTTCATCCACCACATACCAGGGTGACACGGCTGATTTGACAGCTGGCTGACTGTCAGAAGGACTCAGTAAAAGCCGGGACTAAGGTCAAGGATTTGTTTAGTTTTTATTATTTTTAATTGCATGTCAAAATTTTCTTTTAATTTTGTTTTAATTAATTTTAAAATTTTAATTGACTCGGGAGAGGCCCCCGGCGAGGCGGCCCCTTCCCGCGGCGGCGCCAGGTGGCGCCATGGAAGCGTGAGCGGCACGGTGCCGGGACATCCCGGGATACACCCGGGACACCCCCGGGAGGCCGCCTGGACATCCCCGGGACACTGCCTGGATACACTCGGGATACTGCCGGCACACCCCCGGGACATCCCCGGGACACCGCCTGGATACACTCGGGATACTGCCGGCACACCCCCGGGACATCCCCGGGACACCGCCTGGATACACTCGGGATACTGCCGGGACACACCCGGGACATCCCCGGGATACCGCCTGGATACACCCGGGATGCTGCCGGGACACACCCGGGACAGTGCCTAGGTACCCCTGGGATACCCTCGGGACACTGCCGGGACAAACCCGGGATACTCCCGAGATACCCCTGGGACACCCCCGGGATACCACCTGGATACTCCCGGGATATCCTTGGGACACCCCGGGGGCACACCCGGGACACCCCGAGGACACGGCCGGGCCACGCCGGGCCACTCCCGGGGCGGTGCCTGTCAGGGACACCTGATGCCGCAGTGCTGTTTTGGGGAACAGGCGGGCTCCGGGGGTGTTGGTCAGCTGTGAGCGTGGGCTGGTGCTTTTCAGTTCCACACGGGCACGTCTGCCCCGGGCCTCACAGGTCCTACCCTGTCCTCAACATCCCCCCAAACACCCTCCTTTCCCCAGCACGATCCCACCCTCTGGAGAACACAAAACCGTGGCATTTCCCTCTCAAACTGGGCTGCATCAGTTCAAAACCGGTGGAGAACCGGTGGGAGAAAACGTATGGTGGGTTTGCTTTAGGGAGACAGACTTTGATGCTATTTACTTTTGCGAGGGGGAAGAGAAAGGGGGGAACAGGTGTTTTTATTTTTCTGCATTGGAAAGAAAACCTCGCCTTGTTTCATGTGTGTGCCCTACCCACAGGCAGCTTTTCCAGCCTCCCTGCTCCTGCCTCACACACCGTGGTCGCGGCTGCCATTACCTGCTGTCTGTTCATCTGTTCGGGCCTTGTGCTTTGCTGTTTTCTTGCCGATTTTAGTTTAAAGCCTCACTCCACAGATTTTCTAGGATCAAAGTCTGCCTTCCTCACACCTCTCACCCTCCGGGGGGCAGTTTCTACCCAGCTGGAGCAGTTGATCCGTCACCTAAATATTAAGGACCTTCCTTGTGGGATGGTGCAGCAGAGGAGCCTTGGAGCAGTGGGCCCAGAGGGGTTTGCACAGTTCCTTCACAGCCCACAGCTGTTCGTGGTCTTCCCTCCTCTCTGTCAGAGGCTCATGGGGTACTGTCATGTGAGGTGTCCTTTAGCAACAGTCCATTTTGAAACAGTTTGATCTTACTCTAAAGTGTTTATAAATATATGTTTCCTCTGCCATACAGATCCCGATGGGTGTTTGTCTGGAGCTGGATGTCCCTCAGCATGAGCGGACAATGAGCAATGGTTTCTCTCCTGCACTTGGTGGTTTGTGTGTGCCTCTAGTGTCACTGTCACTCCAGCTGCTGCCACTGCCACCAAGAGGAGCAATCCCTTCCTTTCGTCCCACCCTCTACTTGCTGGCACTACCCTTTGTGGGATTGCACATTGATCTGATCCATCTCAGAGCCAGAAAAAACAAAAAGTGCAGGAGGGTAGGAAGGGGGGGGAGTTAGTTTTCAGCGGGATCAATTCCATGCTCCAAACACTTGCATAAGTGAAACAGAGGACTTGGCCTGGGCACAGGAACAAACAGCGTGGGCACAGAGGGAACACAGTGTCCATATCAGCTAAAACTGGTACTGGTAACTTGTGTGTCAAAAGATACCCTGAGGGCTCTTGACATGAAAGTAGTTGAGACATAATCTTCCACACCTAGACATTCCTGATCTTACCCAGTGAGCTGGAAGTAGAGGAGCTGGCAGTGATGGTATCAACACACCTTCACAAAGTGGTATTTTTTTCCTTGGAATACAACACTTTTTACAGGAAGGAAGGAAGGAAGAAAGGAAGAAAGGAAGGAAGAAAGGAAGGAAGAATGAAGATCACAAACCAAAATTCCCAGTTTTAAAATATGGTCATTCTATTCCTGGATTGTTTTTCTAGTGCTGCACCATTAAATGGAGAAGCCTTTTCCACTTCCCTTTCCCCTCTCCTCTTCCTGTGGCAAAATACAGATGGACCTTAATACAGATGGACCTTAAAGAGAGGGGTGGGGGGAAAGGTGCCCTGTTGATTCTTGTGAAGATGTTGCTTTTGTTCTTTCTTTGTTACTGCATTGCAGGATGAAAACAGATGTTTCTTCTCTTCATGAGACACTGTATGGCCTGTCTAAACACAAGGAAAACAGCACTTCTGCAGACGGTGCTAAGTTCCAAGGCTGCAGTCATCTTTATCATGAGGCAGTTGCGCTGTGGTGGATACTTTGATGAAATCTGCCTCCAGATTCCCTCAACACCACAGCTCAGAATTCAGTTGAATTCTGTTTCCATTAAAAACTTACCAGTTTTCAAGATTCCCTAAAATCATTAAATAAATGAGTAAAAAGGGGAATGGGGGACATGCATGTTCGTCTGCCTGCCTTTCCTGCATGCAAAACAAATGAATGCTCACTTGTTTCAGAAAAATAATTTGCTAGAGATCTGTCTACCAGACAGTGGTTCACATTTAGAGAATACCTTTTGCAGAAGATTAAGTGCTTTGTCTCATGACCAAAAATGTAAAAAGTTTTTAAAGAGTGAAAGCAGACAACAGACTTTGCTTTTTATGGTAATGTTTGTTGCTGATTTTGTTACAATTTTTTGTAAGTTGGGATGCTCTGTTTGCAAGGGAAAAGCTCTTGTTGGGCAGATAGGAGTACCAGAGTGCACACTGGTTTTGTGAATAGGAATGCTGAGGACACCTGGATACTGGCAGTTTGGAAGCACTGAGTCTTGCTTGGCCAGTCATCAGTGCGCTGGTAGGAAAAATTCAAGTCTAAATGAATACACTCACATAAACAGTTATGCAGAAGTTAAACCTTGAAAGCATTCACACTAACAGTCAATCTTGTTTCTCATTCAGCAGTTGTGTTTCTCCACAGGAAGTTCCTGAAAGTTTGCAGGGAAGTAGCTTTGGCTTTCATTTGGAGCTAATTTCTGCTAACAAAAATAACCTTTGTGCTTTTACTTGCTCATGCGTAAGTCTGGAAAATCTTGACTCCTGAGCAATTAATGTGGGTTAATGCAGTAACATTTCTTGCCCAAACAGCTGATAGTGGCCAGGTGCTCCTCTGAGGGTGCTTGGTGCCAATGACCCTTTTCCCCTCACCTCGGCATTTTTGGATGGAGTCACTCGGCCCCAGAGGCCACACCAGAGAGGCTGATTCACTGCCCAAGGCATGTGCCCTTTGGCAGGCTCCCTGGACATCTGCCTGGGTCTCTCTCCTTGCTGTCACATGTACCTGGGGTACACAGTGGGGGACCTGCTTTGCTGGGTTTTTTATTCCCTTTTGGTTTCCTGGAGCTTCCTGAATAAACCGAGAGACGTTTTCTTTATAAGGAATTGTCTGTACATCCCATGTGTCCCTCTATTGTTCAGGCTGAGGGAAACTGCACTGCAACAGGATCTTTGTTTCCGGCACCCCCGTCTCTCTCTGCACACAGGCTGAAGTCATAACCCTCTCCACAAGTCCTTAACATTGGTTACTCTAGAAGCAATTGTGTTTTTGTAGACAGCTGTTTATAATTTCAGGTCTGTGAAGGAATGAGTGACGAATTTAGAGAAGCAAAGCTGCTTGAGAGACTTTACCCTATTTGCTGGAAAGAAGTAAGGAAAGTTTGGGGGAAATAAAATAGCTGGAAGGCAGGGAAACATTGCAAGAAGTGGGTAGTTGCTAAATGAACCTTATAAGGGAATAGATGCTTGGCCTTACCAAGTTTAGAGCACTAGACCTAGAAAGGCATCCTAGATAATTGCATTTTACAGCAGCTTGAGTCAGGGAACAGGATGAAACAGTTTTTCAGCTCTTGTAATAAGCCATGAGCTATTGTTGTTTTAAGGAACAGAGAAAAGAAGTTGTCCCCTGTTGTCATTCACCTTTCTTTCTCCTTCCCCAGGCTGATCTTCTGCCAAAGATTTTTCCTCATTGGTCCCAAGGCTCAGCTGCCCTAGTTTCCATCACAGGTTACACACAGTCCCTCCCAGTCTTTTTGGTGAGGGGATGGTGGCACACAACACTGGAGTTGTGTGCTGAATAGCTTTTATCTGCTGCTCTCTGCTTCCTAGGAGGTGTTCCTCTGGCCTTCCCAGGGTTGCTGCCATGGGGTGGGAGCTGCACAGGAGGTAATCACTCAGGGGTATGTCTGACTCAGTGAAAATTGCCTTCTTGGAGAGTGTGTCTCCAGCCATGCCCTCAACACTTTCGCCCTCCACATCCTCCTATTACTCCTCTACACAAGTCTTCTCTGTGTTTTTCCTGCATCTCCTCGCCTATATCCAAACATGTCTCCTCACTTGTCTCCTAACAGCTGCCACTCATGCTTAAATATGTCTGAGTGGAGGTGCCATGTTCTGTTTTGTTTGGAGTTTTTGCTCACTGAGGACTGGTCCCATCTGTTTCAAAGTCCCAGGAGGTGGCTGTGCCCGGCCCAAGGCAGTTCGTGGGCTCCACAGGTCACCCCCACAGCCCCTGACAGTGAAACCCTCCCGCCCAGTATACCTCCTTTGCCCAAACTCTGCCAGTTTTTCCCAATTTACTTCTTATTTGTCCCTGCCCATCTCTTGCAGTGCACTGCTGGCTGCTGTCTCTAGGTTCTCTCAGGATTTACCTGCGAGCAGCACTACTTTTGAAGTATTGGTGGTTGTCTTGTATGAGCTACGTACTGGAAAAGTGTAGGGATTTTTCCCCATTACACTGTTGTTCCTGGAATCACCTGATTAAACTACCACTTTAGTTTTAATGTAAACTCATAACTCTTGAGCTTTAAGAGGAAATCTTCAAAATGTAAATTGTAAAAAGTGAATTAAAAAAAATATTATGGGAATTATTTTTGCGTTTTAGCTTTTGGAGCCAGTTCATTACATGTAAGCCCTAAGGGTTTGCACTGTCATGGAAGGAACTGCTTCTCTGCAAAATTATAATAACCTCTGTAACTCTCTTGTGTTACACAGAATCCCAGGATGGATCAGGCTGGAAGGGACCACAGTGGCTCATCTGGTCCCACCTCCCTGTTCCAGCAGGGCCATCCCGGAGCACACGGCACAGGATTGCATCCAGATGGGTCTGGAATATCTCCAGTGAGGAGACTCCACACCCTCTCTGGCCAATCTGTTCAGTGCTTGGGTACTGCCCAGGGAAGAAGTTCTGCCTCCTGTCCAGGTGGAACTTCCTGGGCATCAGTTCCTGCCCGTGCCTCTGGTGCCATGGCTGGGTCCCATGGAGCAGAGCCTGGGCCCTGCTCTGAGCCCTCCCTGCAGACAGGGACAGACAGGGCTGAGGGCCCCTCTCAGCTGGGGCTCCTCTCAAGTCTGGGCAGCCCCAGCTCAGCCTATTCTTTCAAGAGAGATGCTTACATCCCTACCAATATGATAGTTTACATTTCAGCACATTTTTGTCTGCTTAGGTCACAGCCTACAGTGCTCTACAAACTACTAGTCAAATCCATGCACAGTGATAAGAATGGACATGCTGCACAGCATGGTCTGCAGCAATAAAGAATAATCTGGATTTAAAAGAAAAAATGCCACTAATGTTGCCCTTCACAGAGAGTATCACGGAAAATTAAACATCTCAGAATCTCTGAAAGTATCAGCTCTTAATTTTCAGTCCCTTCAGCAAGACATTTTTCTCAAGAAAAAACTAGCTCTGTGTTTTTCCCCATAACACTATCTTCACCTTCCTTTGACAAATTCAAAACTGTCAAGCAGAACTCAGCTGCTCACTCATTTCAGCCCCTTAGTTTAATAACCTCAAGTCAGCCAAACCTGTCATCTTCTAATGCTAAAATCTCTATACATCAGAAACTGTTGACCAAGAAACTAATTTATATTCCAGGGGTGACCATGGCTACACTTTAGACTTCCTGGAAGTCTAGACCATGGAAATGGGTCTTTTACATCCATGTTATGCCCTCAAGGTTTTTGTCACAAGTTGAAGCCTTGACCATCCAAACAGTATAAACCTACATTTTACATGCAGTGCATAAAGTAGAAGGCACACAGCAGGCTGTTTTCTACTGCTACTTTTTGCTGGATAAAAAACCACCACAGCTCAGCTTGGGGCCTTGCAGGAGGACATCAACACAAGTCTTCATGTATAAACATAATGTTGTCACATTTTCCCTACTTTTACTGTGAGGATTGTTATGACTATACCTGTGGAAACAACCTCGGGACAAGGCAGGTCTGTGTTCCTTTATTCTCTGCTTAAAGCCAGCTCAAAGGGTTGTTTACTTGTGATAGCCCCAGGGGTGTGGCAGCCTCACCTTGTGTTTCTCTTGGGTTCCTTGGCCTCAGCCTCCCAGCGCCTTCGCCTTCAGATGGCAACACCACCCCTTCCTGCAGCTGCGAGGGGATATTTGGGAAGACAAATGTGACGGCATGGAGAAGTGTGGCTGGGTCAGAATTTAGCTAAGCTGCTGCAAGGCCACTTGGGACAGAAGAAGCACATTCACCCACTGAGATAGATCTGTGTAGTTTGTTTGGATGTGAGAGGGAAGCCAGGCTTGAAGCTGAAGCCTGGAGCTATGTGCTGTGTGGAGAGACCACCTTGAAAGGTTGTGTATGAAAATGTAGGTGTCGAGGGCTAAATTTGCCACTCCTGGTTCTTAAAATTGAGACATTTGATTTGATATGGTTTAATGAATCTGTGTGTCCTCAGTCTGCCATGAACTGACTTAAAATCAGTACAATTCTGAGGTATAAACCAGACCTAAAATAAAAAGTAAATAAAATTCTCAAGAGATTATGTTTCTTCTTAGTCTTTAGTCAGAAATTATTTCCTCTGTGCAGTAGGTGTGGTACATTACAGAACTACAGAGGAGCAGAAAAAGCTTTTCAAATATGAAGCATGAAAGAGTGGCCATACTGTCCTGAGTGTTACATGCTGACAAACAGATCATTAGTTCCAGCTTCTGGAGTCAATTAAATATGGAAAATAATCTGTGTACTCATATAAAAAAAGAAACAGTAAGCAAGGGCATGCTTTGGAAACTTTGGGAAGTTGAAGTCAGACTTGCAGTTTCTGAAGCCCTGATTCACAGTTCTTGAATGTGTGGGATTGCTGATGTGGTCAGAGATTTGACCCTTGGAGCATGACAGACAAGTCATCTCCTGGCTCTCTGATGAGGCTTGTCTTGCTTGTGCTGCATATTGGAAGCCCAGAAACTCCATGTTCCCAAGGCATGGAGAGAGGAGAGGTGTCCCCATTTTAAGTCTTTTTTTAACACCTCAAAAGCGATGCAAGCCCTGGTTTCTACCTTGCTTCTTCCTCACCACCCATCTTCCACATAGCCCTTGCAGCAACAGGCCCGTCTGTGCCTCAGCTGCAGATGTCACCTAGCCCTTCCATGTCCTTGCCAATGTCCGGGCTGTTCCCAAGCAGCAGTCATCAAAGGAAGCCTTTATTTCCAGGGGCGGTTAAAGTGACTAACCCAAGATCAAACAGTGGGTCAGTAGCAGAGGCAGGAACTGAAATCAGGTCTTCTGACTCAAGTTTCTCTTGGCTGTAGCCTCTGGGTTACACAGCAGAATTCATTTGTACTGTAAGTTTCAGCAGTTGCTGAGACAAAACTACATTTTCTTTCCCTGAGATACCGTATCTGTGTCATCCTGTTCTCTGCCCACTAGGAAGCAGCTTCTTAGCATTTGACTTTAAAAAGGGAAGGCAAGCAGGAGATGTTTCTAAGCAGTTGCACTCTTTTGATCGATGAGAGAGGTGAGCCAGAGTGTGTTCCAGTGACCTCCCGCTATATAAAAGCTTGGCCTGCCTGACAAGACTTCTGGCTGCTGAGTCGCTGTGAGTCACAGCCTTTACTGCTTGGGTTTGATGCAGATTTTTACACCAGGCACTGCAGAATTGAGGTGGCCTCTTGAATATTTGCATTGCTTGGCAAGCAAGGGTAACCGGGGGTGGATTCAGGAAGTTCTGGCAAGGGCAAGCACAGCTGGTGTTAAGGTCTTTGCAGGGCTCCTTTGTGTGTGTGTGTGTGCATGTGTGTGTGTAGGAAAACAGCAAGGCCCCTGGATTTTTTTCCAGCCAGGGTTCCTGGGAAAGGATGAGTAATCTGGAGATTTCCTGTTACTTTTGGAGCGAGGAATAAAAACACTTCGCCTTTTGGGGGAATCTTCTTGGATCTTCCACTACCCCAGTTTTTCCCCGAGCGGCACAGAAGCCTCCTCCCTGGACTCAGCTTTGCTTATGGCAGCAACACGAGCCGTGCTGTGCAAACACTGTGCTCTGCCCTTGTTTGCCTGGACAGGCCAGGATCCGATCGGTACAATTCCTATTGCCTCCTTGAGTCTGCTTCAGGAACTAAACTCCACGTAGGGCACGGGTACCTGTGGTCGAGCTGTGCCTGGCCCGGGAGTGTTTCTCTTTCATGTCTGAGAGCATCAGCCCTGCCAGGGTGGGACTATGTGGCCACAGAGTGATCGCATGGCACCTACCACGGCTGGGGTCAGGTTCATGACTGAGTCAGCTGGGTGCTGCTGCCGTGCAAATGAGTAAATAGAAATGACAGAAGAAATGCGGGGGTTTCCTGTTGGCAGAGGTAGAAAGGAGTGAGGTACCTCAACTCTGAAGTTATTACTATTTATTATTTCAGTTGCAATACTCCCTGCAGGCTGCCTTCAGGGACAAGGGCTCTGTCATCCAAGGTACGTGCACGCAGCAAAGGCAGAGCCATTGCCCACCCTGAAAAAGGGTGTTCTCCAACTGAGGCAAGTTGTTTGAGCCCTTTGAGAGCAGGGATTCGGGGGCTGGAGTGTAAAGCAAGGGGTGCTGCCTCAGCCAAGAGCCATACAGAGGCAGTTTGGACATCAGGTGTATGTCCAAACACCTGCTGCTATTATTTCTATATTCTTGTCACCACTATTTGGCCACGACTTTCTCTAACTGGTATTTCTTGATGTGTGCTTAGCCATTTCATGTTCTAAGTGCTTTACAAATATTATGTAATTAGGAAAATAACCCTCTATTTGTGCAGGCAATTGCACAACCACATGTTCAAAATTCAGCCTTGAGAAATGCAGCCTTCACTGAAATTTCCTTATCTGCTCCTAACTCTCCCAGCTGCTCTTCTCAAAATGATTTTTCATCCCTGCAACCTCAAAACTGACTGTGAGGACAGTAATAAAACAAATACAACCTGGGCAGATAAACTGCTCTCCTCTGCAGTGTAAAATGTAAGGCTGGTAAAAGAAAGTAAGGGCTGGTAGGGAGTACATGTTTTGGATTCCAGTGTCGGTCCATTTGCTAAATATGCTGGCTTTTAGTGGAGGAAAATCAGTGCAAAACAAACCGCATCCCCCAGTGCCTGATCTCCAGCTGCTGCAATAGAACCATGGGCTCAGGAACAGCCCAGCTGCCTCCCTTTCTCACAAGCTTTGGGGTTGGGGCTGGGGAAGGGTTTATCCCCATGACTGCATGTATGAAGTATGAGCTGTTGACACAAAGCTGAAGAATTTACTCTCTACCAAAATCCAGGGTATTTTTGTTTGGCTTTCCCTTTATGTTTTTTCTCTTCTCCTCTCCCTCAAAGGTTAAATGGTTCCCACAGGGTGCAAGAAAGGGTTATTGAAAGCAGCAGGTCCACTTTTGAATATTGCACTTCTGGTAAATCTCTGATCCAGCATCTAGTGGTTAACCACTGATACAGGAAATGACATTTAACGTTTTATCACTCAGCCAGAAATGGAAGAACAAGGCAAGTCTGTATGTGGTGAAGATGGATCATTGCCTACTACCTACCCCTTAAAGGCATATAATGCCATTTAAAAGGAAATGTTTTTCAAGCAGGGACTTTTTTCCCCTCTTTGTGTACCCTTCTGCTTAAGGCAGACTAAAAACCTGGAAAACAAATCCCCTTCTTCCCCCCCTCTCCCCCCCACCGAGGTTTTGCCTGCTAAAATAGGGGTTATGGCCTTATAAACAACTTAAATCCTCTTTCCTGCTCTTTTGTATCTTTTGGAAGTGTATCCCAGGCCCTGGAGGAAGCCGGGGGGGAAGCGGGGTGGGCGAGTAACCGGTGATGGAAAATTCGTGTTTCAGTAGGTGGCACTCGCTGCCCTGACTCAGGGCTCAGCTCTCCCGGGAATGATGGGCTGCTGCCTTCAGTCCAGGCAGTCCTGAGCAAATGTGCTAAAGTGGCAAAGGAAGAAAACAGTTTAAAAAAAAAAAAAAAAATCATAAAACGGGGCTGGAACTTCAGCAATGATAAATTGTTGTAGGTTATTGATTTCCGTGTAGCTGCATTGGTTTACAGCAGCAAGCACCTGCCTGTTGTCACCCCAGCAGCCATGCTTTCTGTGGGAGATGCTAAAACTTGGTCTGATTGTCGAGTGCATATTCAGGAAGCAAGCAAACAAGCTAAGAAATTCAATGGTTATGTACAGTTAAACTAAAATTCAAAAGGCTGTCAGATCTGCCTATATAAATTCTAACAGTTTCAGATGTTTTCATCATACATGCTGGAGTGAAAAAAGAAAAAACCAAACAATTAAAAGATGCAGCACGGCACTTGCTTCCTGCAAATAGGATATGTGGGCAAACACTTTGATTTTTCAGCTGTTCCAGAGGCCATTTTCACCTAATGACATAGTGTGAGATGTTTTCCAATGAGTGAACTTCACAGATTGCCAAAACTTTCCTGGAAGTGAGCACAGAAATGCATTAGAAAGCAACATATTAAAGGTAGACCAGCCCTCCTGATCTGTGGGGCTGCATAACATGATTTTCATGAGCCCAAGAGCCACAAGAAGCAAAGCAGAGGCCTCCATGAGGAGTTCAAAGCCTACAGATGAGGGCAGCTCTCCAGAAGTCCAGCCAGAACCTACCAGCACAGCCCTCCTGTCGCTGAAACACTGGCTCACTCAAAGTGTTTGAAATCCATTCTTGCAGCACCACACTGGTAGCTCAGGCAGAGAAAATCAAAATGTGTATGACATAGAGACAAGCTCATATTTGTGTTTAGGTGGGTCTGGTGTGTACTGGAAGTGAGGAGTAAGGATCTGCAGTTAAACCATCAGTCGGTATCAAAAATGGGGGAAGTGAAGTTGTAGTTCTCAGGACACTCACTGTTCACTCAGAGTGCCCATTCTTCAGCATCCTGCTTATTTTTCCAGTTGTGGAAACCTGCTTAATAGAGAATGCAAAGTGAGAAAGCTGTGGAAGCTGCTTGGAGCGTGTGGATAAGGGCTCTGCAGAAGCACACATGCACCATCCACAGAGTGAAGATGCACACGCATGAAACCAGATTCTCGGCCCTCAAGGCTGCATATTTTTGAAACTGTTATGATGTATTTTGTGCAGCTGAAAGCCCACCATGCTCAGGCATCCTGGTCTCTGTAGAAAACTCTCTTCTCCCCAGCCTTGCAAAGGAGTAGGACAGTGGTCCTGCTAGAAAGTCTGCAGAGACTCGAGCAGGTCTTTGACCCTTCTGAATGTCTGCCAGTAAACAGTGACTGTCAGGATCAGAGCCTTGAGCTACACCTTGGGAAGTGCTAGTGTTTCTCTCTGCACTTGATTGCACCCAATTACTTGCTAGGAACATGTTCTTTGAAGAAAGATCTGGAGCTGGATCCTTCTCTCATTGTGACTCTGCCAGCTGCCGTCCCCAAAGCTATTTTTAATCAGACAAGCTTCTCCATCCCTGCCAAAAAAACCTCGTAACAATTAATAGCAATAAAATGAAGGCAGCCTGGATAAATGAATTGTGCTGGCTCTATAAATCAGCAGCGAAGGCAGCTCAGGAAGATCAGTGCTGCATTGTTAATGTGCTGTCTTCCATTTTGGTGTAGCCTTGGTCTCCTGGTCCACACTTGGTTGTGCTGCTGGTCTCCACGCTGCCTGTCGCAGGTAGGCTGGCAGATGGGCACCAGCACCCCCGCACAGTGGGCTGCTTTGATTTGCCTTGTTGCGGATGTGAGGAGGGTATGAATGATCCCCTTTACGTGCCAGCCGTGTTGCATGACAGTTCATTAATTCTGATGACACAGAGCTGCACCCAAGGCAGGCTCGGTGGCTGGGTTAACTCCCAGCCCTGTCATGTCACAGCCTCTGGTGTGATAATTTGCCTGCAGGCACGTGTGTCCCTGTGCTGTGATCCTGTCAGAAGCTAGGCCGTGTTGGGCTGGATCAGAGCGTGGACAGGAGACCTCCAAGGACAGGCTGCCACTGAAGCCGCTGCAGTGATGCCATTAAGCAGGAGGTGGTCCTGTGTGTTGTGCCAGCAGACCCCATGCCATGCTGCACTGGGGCTGGAGGCCTGCTTGCCTGGGTGCAATCTGTTGTTGCTTTAACCACATGTCAACAAAACATTTCCTGGCAGTTTTCTTCAGGGGAAAAAAAAAAAAAGGGAAAAAAAATCCATCGGGGCACAAATCCAAAGGTGCTCTCCTGCTCAAGTCCAAGGCTGGGTGTCTGTATTTGGTTTGCTTCTTTATGCTGGACAATGTATTTCTCCTCAACCCTGGCTCCAAACTATTGATAATACTGCTCTTCAGCTGTTATTTCCTACTCCAGAGCTGGAGGCCTTCTCTGGTGAGGAGCTGGACAGTTTTAAGGGTTCTGGAAGGAAAGATAAATAGGAAATGGAAAAAGAAGAGGGAAAGATAGAGAAAAAGTAAATAACCGAACAACCCCCACCACCTCCAGCCTAAAACCTGTCCCCCAGAGGAGTGTGACTGCTTCACATGACTGCAAGGATAGCTTTCCCAGGCCCTGTGGGATGGCACATTCATTTCCTGGGGAGAAAACTGAAGCTGCTCCATCAACTCCTCAGCCAGCAAGGGCACTGCAGAGATCACTGAGAAGAATGTGAAAGCAGGGACAACAGGACAGCAGCCTGAGGAGGGCCCTGGTAGCCGTGGGGAAAGACAAGGAGAAAGCTGGCTCCTGTTTCTCTTGCCTGTTAATCTCACATCCTTAGGATCCATTTCTAAAGTGTGCCTGTGAAACAGAACTGAAAGTGGTGTCACTTCTGAAATTGCTGCTGGCAGTAGCCATCTCCCTTTAAAAACCTGTTGGGCTCACCATGAGGAAGCACATGGGGAGAACCTCTTACAAGCCCAGCCTCCCCAGGCCCCGAGACTTGCACAACAGAAGGGAATGCACATGTTTTACACAGATACTTTCTTTTCCACAAAAAAAAAAAAAAAAAAAAAAAAAAAAAAAAAAAAAACAAAAAACAACAAAACAAAAACCCCAAACCCCCTCAACACTACTTTGTGCTTCTTTCTGAAGAATAATTGCCAAGCTGATGTTCAAAGGACCCTGGGATGTGATAAAGGTGAGGGGAGTGGCAAGCTATGAGTAACAATGCTCATCAGATAGGCCACTGCAAGGCAAAGCAGCAAAAATTCCTCTGTGCCTGCCAGCTAGGGAAGCAGCTAACTCTGAAACTGTGTACTCAGAAAGCTCTTACTTTGCTCACCTACCCACGGTTTCTTATTGTCATCTATGACACAAGTACAGATCTATTTCGGGCAGTGGTTTTAACAAAAATGGGTGAATATCCAGATATTTCCCACTGGAAGTGTGTTGCAGTGAACACTGAAATTGAGCTGCTTCTCCTGGGCCACTCTGAAACTACCCATGGACCTTTCGCAGCCTCTGCCAGACAGCAGCCACTGAGGTGGGGTTTTAAGGCCAGAGATCTAGTGTCATAATTATCCTGAGGCATGGTCTCTACAAGTTAAGGTGCTGAGCACAAAGACGTGCCAAACTGGCCAAGTCCTTAGCTTACATGTGCCAAATGGGTGTGTATTGGTAAGATGGTGCTCCAGAAAGGCAGAAATGGATGTGCAATTTCCTTCCCTGGTACGCAGTTCCTTCCCTGGATATGCAATATCTCCTTCACTGAACACTTTGATAGCTGATGTCATCTGTTGGCAGAGGTGCTGAGAAGACCTCAAAATACTAATCCCAAAAGGAAGGTGACGTGACCAAGGTTGTCTATATGTTTTAAGAGATGGAAACGGGGGATTTTTGTGAGAGTGGTGGAAGGCAAGCTGCTCTGATTTTGCCTCAAGTGCTTTGCACAATGGTGCTGCAGCAAGCTCTGCACACACATCCCAGTGCTGTTGAAGTCACTGTGCAGGCTCTGTGCAGCCACGCATCACCTCTCCTTTGGAGAGTCTCAGTTCCTGCCATCAGGTGAGGAATTCCCACCAATTCCATTCAAATTAGCCCCAGATGGTCATCTCAGCCCTGAGGTCAAGGCCAGCCTGCAACACCAGGCCTGGGAGCATGGTGGTCTGGCAACAGGCTGGTGTGGAGTGGGCGTGTAAGCACAGAGCACAAGGTTCAGGGACAAAGTCAGGCTGACTTACCATGTTCTGCAGGGAACACCCAAGCTTTATTCCTAAACTTGGTATCGTAAATTTATGGGAATGAGCTCTACCAACATGAGTGTCCTTATGCTGTTGGAACTAGTGACGGTGGTGGCTTTCCACTGTGAAACAGAGTAAACAGCATTCCAGTGAAATCCATGGGTGATCTTGTGGTTGGGGTGTATTCACTTAAACACTTCACGGGCCCTTTAGTGGGCTCATGGTGGTTTGAATTTTAGAAAACAAGCAGAGCAGTAGAGGAGGAATACAGGTAGATCTTAGAGATGGGCATTGTGTGCTGTGCAAATGTAGTCTTCCACTGCAGATATCTAAGTGTTCTGATGGTTTGTGTAATTACACTTTTAATTTTTTTTTTAATAAGAAGTGAAAAACACATCAATGCTGCACTGGGAAAGACTGTGAACACCCTTATAAACAGGAAAGTGATATGAAGCAATTCAAGAGAGATTAAAGAATGTCTGGAAAACAACAATACAAGTTCTAACTTGGAAAAATGCAAACTGGAGAAAAACAACTTGAAACTCAAATATGCAGCAGGAAGAAATTGTCTTGAGGAGATCTAGGAATGATAGCAGCTAGCTGATTGGAAGTGGTATTTCTTAAGCTGCAGAAGTGGGCAATGCGTGGGAAGGCACCCTCTTACATGTGGGAAGGCAGAGCATGTGGAATATTGCCCTGAGTCCTGTGTACTGCACTTCTAGACAGACAGAGGCATGCTGGTGGGGATTCAAGAACAACAACCAAAAAGCAGGGGGGAGGTTGTCTGTGAATATGCCATCCTTAAATTTTCCTCCATGACGTAGTCAGAAGATGACAAAGAGGGAATGCGGTAACTGTCGCCAGGGTTAGAAAAAAGTAAATGCTAAACAGATTTACTTAAGCATGTATGCAGGGGGATAATCAGGAGTATTAATAATGGGAATGTTCCTACAAAAGGAACATTGAACTGAATCTCACGAATCTCCTTGATGGAGAGATGTGCAATGCCTTGCAAGGAAGTGGTGGAAACTTCATCCCTTGGGGTCATCTAACACTTGACCACACAAAGCACTAGGAAGCTTATTAGAGGAAATGACTGCATTGGATAGGCGGGGGAAGTATGATACAAAAGATCACTTTCAATTTATCTGAATGTATGATATGAATGGGAAAATATGTACCAGGATGTTTGTGATTTCCACATTCAACAGTCTTAAGCTGCCTTTCATTTATAGTAATGAGAGACCAATTTATTCCCAGGTTCCTCTTTTTTCCACTCTACCAACTGTTCCTTTCCTAATTTGTGCTGTGAAGCAATAACCTTAGAGCACAGAGGATTGGGAGGCTTTTTCTCCAAATAAGCAATAGTTTTGTCGGAAAATCTCATTTTCTGGGTGGATAATGCCAAAACACAGGGCAGAAGGTAGTCATGTTGAATTCGTGGGTGTCACCTCAGTGTGATGCTCCTTCTAGACTTCACTGGGAAGCAGCTCAATGTTCTTCATGGAGGCACCCGGCTTTTATAAGTTCCCACGTGGGTTGTAGGAGCCACTTGCATTTGCCATTAAAATTGGCTGCCAGAATGTGAGTTGCCCTGGTTGTTTTATTGGAATGCTTAAAAGCCCTGCTATCCCTACAAAAAGACAAACAGAAAGTTATACACGCAACAAAAAAGAGTTTACAGCCACAGTGTTTTGCAAAGCACACACCTCCCATCTGTGGAAGTGCTTCCCCATCCCGCCCAGGCGCACGGCAAGCACCACATTCCTGGGGGCTCCGAAGGCTTTCAGTGTTGCCTAGGTATTCAGAGATCAGGTGGTCAAGCCGTAGCTTCAGGGCAATGGGAGCTAACCCAGGGAGAGTGGAAAAAGAGATAGAAATGTGCATCTGGATGTGCTGCAAACCCAGCCTCGAGCAGCTCCTCCAGAGGTGTCCCTTCGCTGCAGCGCTGGGTTAACCCTGTGCTCATTAGCCTTGACAGTCTCTCTTGACAGCGTGCCCTCTCTATAATCTAAAGCTGTGCTTGGGAGATAAGGGCTTTGTGTACTGGTTATAAACAGTGAGGCTGGAGTGGAAATTCACTGGGCTGGAAGTCAGAGAGCAGCTTTGCAGCTACATTGAGAAAGCCTCAGAAAGAGTGAGGGCTCCTTCTCTCTGCTCATTCAAAGCAGCTTCTCCTCCAGTCTCTCACAGGGCATTTGTTTGTGCTTTGTGTTCTGCCCCCACCTACACAAGTCCTTGTGCTGAAAGGTTTTTCTTGTTTTATTCTGGAGTCACTTTGGATGCATTGTCCTCTCCCAAGTGCTTTGTACTTTCAACAAAGCAAGGTGCTTGTATAACATTGCTGAGGGGGAGGGAAAATAGCGGGATTGGAGGAAAAACACTTACCTTGGGAAACTTAAGAATCTGGTTTTGTTTTGTGTCTCAGAGCAAAGGCTGATTGTCTCTTGAAATGTCCAAAGTTCCATGGTATTTGTCTTCTTGCACCTCTTTGGCTCTTAACTGGTTTGGAAAATTCTCATGTTTATTCACTATGAGAGTACTGGGAGCCCTCCCACCACCATTCTTGCCCTACATATTATCAGATCTCAGGGAAAAGCTGGACTTGGTGAGTTCTTCTTCATTAAAAGAAAAAGAAAAATCTAACACTTCTATGTGGGTGAAATGAATAGAGCTGCAAGTGGTTCTCAGTGAAGGACAGGTGTAGGTTTGCTAAGAGAATATTGTCTAATAGCCTTGGAAGTAATCTGAAGATACAGCAGTAAGAATAAAGACATCAGCTGTGAAAGGATGCACAGCCTTAGAGCTTCCTAGCCTCTTGTCCTCCAGCTTTTGTGTTGTCCCAGACTAATACTCCTTTTCACTCACCCACCTGCTTGGTGGTTTTCAGGGGTCTTGTCAAGGCAAACAAGGTGAAAAACATGGGAAGCTAAAGAATAGGTTTCTAACCAGTATCCTGTTTAGAGCAGTATTTTATGACCCTGAAGCAGATGCGGCATCTTACTCCGTTCATCTCTGTCGTCAGTGAGCACATACTAAGTGTTATAAGAGCAGCTGTAGCCCAGGATCTGGTAGCGACATAGGAAATCAAGCAGAGGAAATATCAGAGGTGTACTCAGGTCTACAGATGGTCTGTGGAGGTCCCCAGAGTGAGGAATTAAAATAGCAAGCTGTTCATCTTTGATTCAGTATTCTTACTGGACTCCAGCATCCAAACTGTTTTCCATTCCTGGGGTTTCTCTCAAGTCCAGCATTTCCTTGTCTGTCTGCCAACTCAGTTAAAACCTCGACATGGGACCTTGGTATGGCCACCCTTCTTCACTTCTACTGAGGCATCCTGGGTGTCTGCCACACTGATCCTCTCAAGTCTCCTAAACAAGAACCTGTTTTTTGGCTCCTTGCTCTGACCTCTACATTGCTCATCTCTTTTCTTCCTTTTGCTACCTGACTCCTCCCCACTTTTGCTGGCCCTACCCTTTTTGTCAAACAGATGTATCCCCCATGGGACTTTTGCAAAGGTGACCTTGCTGTCACACCCCAAAACCCCATTCTGGCTGGGACACATTCCTCCCAGGTGTCTGCAGAAACATTTTCCTCTCCTTTGGATCTCAGAAAAGCTGCCACTCCCCACACTCCACTGGCACCTACCAGGTATGTCAGGAGCTGAGGTTGCCTGGTCAGCGCCAAATAGTGTCCTTGTGTTATTGATACTTTGTCCTTCCCCCTCTCCTTCACATGAACCTAAACAAAAGTGAGATTGTGCAGAGCATATTCATGTGACTTCATTAATTTCAGGCTACTAAATGAGGTGGAGTCAGTTAGGTTCCCTACAGAGTCAATAAAGGAAGACAACATCTAATAAACCTCCTAAGTTGTCCTACCCTTCTCCACCGATTGCATAAAGAGCTTATTTATCTAACTTAGGTAATAAAAATATCCTCCTGAGGATAATAATGAAAATATTCCCCTTCTTCTCTATGCCCAGCTCCTTCTCTGAGAAAGAAAGTGCTGGGGAATTATGTGTGTAGCAAAGAAAGGCAGGCATAGGGAGCAAGGAGGAGAGAAACTGAGGGGAGATGAGGATGAGAGACTGGGGTGATGTGAAAGGAAGAACAGATGAGATGAGGTAGTTGAAATGATCCTCAGGAACAAATAAACTTAAGAGGTGGAAGTGGAGGGAAGATAACTGCAGAAGGGACACTGAAGGAAAAGAGAAGAGAGCAGCAGGAGGCAATATGATGCTTATCAGAGAAGTGTTTGTGAGTGGGCAGGCAGGTAGCATCCACCAGGAAGGAAAGGTACATTTGAAGTGATACCAAATGTGAGTCTGGGGTAGAAGGGCCAGCTGTGATACTAAAAAGCCTAAGAAGGGAAGGAAAGGGGAAGACAAAAGGGAAGGGGAAGACGAAGGGAAGGGGAAGGGNAAGGGGAAGGGGAAGGGGAAGGGGAAGGGGAAGGGGAATGAAAGATAGTAAGTTCAGGAAACAAATGCCGACAAACTTTTAAGGAATGACACTGTGCCAGAGGAAGGTTTGGTTGAACCCAATGACAGAAATGGTCACACAGGAAAAAAAAACACAGCAGTAAGTGGAGGACAAATGAACAGAGGAAAGGCACTAAAAGGAGAGTAGGCACAGAGACCAAGGGTCTTGGCTTGCTGTGTTGGAGTCTTTCCAGGGACTTTAGTGGGAGCAGATTTGGGCCTGGAGCATTTGAAATGACTGTTACATAGACTTTAGCCAGAACTCATTCTCATAACTCCTATGTAAAAATTACGTATCTTCAAACCTTTTGTGGATCTGCATGTATGCAGCCCTAACCCTGCCAATCCCTGCACTGTAAAATCCTAGATGATTGCTGCACCCCCAGGGACTGAATAGGATTTGAGCTCTCCAAGTATGTAAACACTCGCTGTTTGGGTTGCACCTTGCCACTGCAAATAGAGCCACTGACCTACAAAGTACAGCAGCTTAACTCTCTGTAAAAGAGATACAGATAAAGGTGTCTCAGAAGTGGACCCAAGACTGCTTGGCGTCCATGTGAAGCAGCAGTTTCCAGCTGGAATGGTAGCCATACTTTCTTAGTGAATTTCTGATCTGTGATTTTGGAAGGCTGTTCCCTGCCAGACTGTTTTTGCCCTTTCTTTCCCTCATCTCCTTTCCTCCTAAGGAATGACCATGGTGCCTCTGAAAGTAAACAAAGCACAGGACAGGTTTGGCAGGACCTTTCAAAAGGAAAATATTCCCTCTCTGTCTGAGTGGTTATGAATAATGATCTCTGTAGCACATTTAGTTCAGACTTCAAAGCCTTTGTCACTGAGGTTGTGTCAAAGTTGATTTGAAACACAGACTGACAAAATGAAAGCACTCACAGGAAATACAATTCTTGCCCAGAACAGATTGTCAGAGTACCTGTGGCCACCTGGATTAAGCTACTTTTATAAATTATTTGATTTCTCTGCTCAACACCCCCTACTGGCTTTCTGTCCATCATTGTTCTTCCAGAGGGAAGTGTGGCTTTTAATGCTGCCTTCGAGAAAGACAAAGGGTGCAAATCTGCTGAGCATCTTCAGAAATGGTCCCTCTGCAGCATCATCAGCACCTGGCTCTGCTGCCCCGGGCACTGCGGTCCCAGTGTGATGACTTTTCCACGGGCTGCAGTAATTTGCCTGCTATCGAGCTGTGTTTGATGAAGATCAGAGCTGAAAACAAGGCTAGATGAAATCTGCTTGGCTAATTTGTGCACCTCACCCTCTGTAAGCACTCAACCTCTTGCCCTTTGCCCTCCTTGCTGAACAGAGGTGTATCACCCTGCTCTGATGCCAGGGAGATGAACATGAAACAAAAAGCACATGAATGCAGCCACCCAGCAGCCCTGTCACAGCTGGATGGAGCCCAGTCACTGTTAGGCTGTTAGCATGTTATGCTCCCCGGGCATGACACTGCCCTTTCCAAGCTCTGGCAATGTGTGCTCCTTCTCCAAGCCAAATAGAAATGCCTTCATCCACTTGAAAAAACCCCTCCAAAAGGCAAAACTCCACAGGTAGACACTGCAGACAGCTGGTGCAGAATGTTCTGGAGTCCATCGTGCTGGCAGAAAAGCATGAAGTGCTTTTCCCCCCCTTCTTTTGGCCACAGATTGATGGTGCATTGTCTGCATTTACCTCCTTTTGCTGTGGCTTTCTGGCAGCAATAACCCCAGGGCTGCTGAGCATGGATGGTCAGTACCTACCCATGGACAGAATGAGTTCTTGTTCAAATCCTGTGTGTGTCTTCTCTTCCGTGAGACCTCCGGGTGTCTGCTCTAAACTGACTGCCTTTGTGCTTGGGTATGTGTATGCACGTGTAGGTGGCCTGCTATGGGTGTGGAGCCATTTTAGTACCTCTAGGCTCTAGCAGAAATGGCCCAATTCAGGGTGATTAAAAAAAAACCCAAAAACAAAGAGAGAGGACAACAGAATAAATTTTCTCTCCACAATTGTAAGAGGCGCTTTGTGGGGTTTTTGTAGAGGTAGAAATTGGGTTGAATTCTGTCATAAGCTGCTGAGGCTGAAATGTGCTTTTGGCTCGGAGGCCACCTGAGATGAGAGGTGCAGACCCAGATTTTGGAAAAATGCACGTGCCTCTGCTTTTGGATGCCAGCAACCTGTTTTTGCAGAGGCACTGAGTTGCTTTTTTGATCTCAGTAGGAGTTCTGGGTGCATTAATGCTCATGCAAATCAGGCTGCGGGTATCTAAAGTTGGGCAGCCAAAAGCACAGGCGCCCCAAATTTGCAGGCTGTTTATTACATAATCACAGCTCAAAAACCTCTCTGCATTTAATTTTCCCATGTTGATAATGCTGTGACTCTAAAATGTTCCTCAAATGGACCCTGGGACGAGAGTTAAGCCTTCATTTAGCTGGAGAAAAAGGATCCCTGTCAGTGACAGCCATGCTTACTGTATTACAGGAAAATGTGTATCAAAAGATCTAAAGTTTTCTTCTGATTCTCCTTGCCCATCCTATGTCCCTGGATATATTGAGGAGTAAATTCTCTGTGGTCCTGGTTGTGCACACCAAAAACAGTAGTCTTGAAGACGTGCTATGAGCTGTTCTTAGTGTTTGCAACACCCAGTAGGGAGGTGGTCATGGTTTTGCTCAGTTGCTGAGGTGAATGTTTTTGGGAGAAGTGCTGGTTCAAGGCAAAGAAGATCAGGATTTTTTTCCCCTAGAAAAATAAAAAAAGGCAGCCAAGCATTTCTTACCATCGTGAAATGCTATACAGGATCCAGAGTGATATAGTCTGCTTCTTATTCCTGTTAATTAGTATCTTCCTTCTAGAAATTTAGGTCAATCTTTAAATGAAAATTTCCATCCTGAAGTGAAAAAGCAAGAGGTTTCCATTTGACATTTCTGGAACAAATAATTTTCAGGGGTGCCAGACAATACTTTTTCAATGCTACAATTTTTTTCCCCCGCTTGTTTTCAGCTGGAACTCTTTGCTTCACTTGACCTGAACTAGCAGTTCTCGACAGTCCATCTGAAATGGCTTTTTCCCAGAAAATACACTATTCACAAAAATAGCTCATCCAGCTGAACCCAGGCAGAGGATTTTAGTCTCATCTGGTTGGTTACTGATTTGTAAACTGGCCAGCAGCCTGTAGCCTGGTAGCCAAGTTGTCAAATTGTTCTTTATTTCTGCTGAATGAACTTCTAGGAACTCCAGTGAGTAAGCAAGGCAGCACACATCCATGTAAAGCCAAGCTCACCCGTGCTGCAAGGAGCATGTTTCTACCAGGTAATGAAATCAGCTGGAACAAAAAGGTATTTGAGGGCTGCAAATAAACTAGAAGCTTCTGCTGAAAAGATACTCGAGAGAGCATGTGCCTTGTCCAAAGGCATTGAAAGCAGCAGGAGCCTAAGGGTGAGGGACGGGGAGGTAACATGAGTTACGTTTGGATGCCGGCTTGGCATTTTGTTCAGGGATAACAGAGAGTGAGTGCTGGGGAGCTCCTGTGCAGCCCTCCAGCGGGAATCTCCTATCTGACTTCAAGGTGGTGTTACTATTCTCCTCAACTTCCTCACTGGAAACTTGGTGCTGGTGATAGAAAAGATTGGATGTCAAAATGTGGCCAGTTAAATGACTTAAACTTTTACTGTTTCTTTTCTGTTGTGTGCCTGATGCAGAAAATAAAAGTGGGTATTGGTGGTCGTGATGAGGAATTTCAAAGTGAAATTTTTTTAGACAGGTTCAAGGGAGAGGGTTGGAAAGTTTGGGCATTGGACAGCCCAGCTGCTCCCTCAGGCCAGCCACGCTGCACTTGCAGATACTGCAAGCAGCAGGGACCCAGGCAGCTCACCTGGGCTGCCCAAGGGTGGAAACCCACCTCTCACCCTCTGAGACGCCACCAAGCCGAGGCACTGCCGCAATGCAGTCGTGTTGTGACAAAAACCTCCTTTATTTCTGATGGAATAGAGATCCACGAGGAGTCTTCCATGGGGGTGCCGTTGGCCCCCAGGCAGGTTGGTGGGGACAGCCCAGCTCGGCAGGGCGCACGGGGGAGGAGGGAGCAGGCAGGCCTGTTCTGGCAGGCTGCGGGGGGAGAGTGCTGGAAGCACCTCAGCTGCACTGCTGTCCTCGCCCGCCCGCCGTGGATCCCTGCCCGCCTCCTCCTCGGGCAGCAGCCACAGCTCCGGAGCAGGGAGAGGAGCCTGGCATGGCACAGCTCCCTGAAAGCACCGTGTCCTGGCGGGCACCAGGCCAGGGAGGGGCTTGTGCCTCTCTGCTCTGCACCGGGACGGCCTCACCGCGAATATTGTGTGAAGTTTTGGGTGCCACAATGTAAGAAAGACATAAAGCCATTATACAGAGTCCAAAGGAGGGCAGAGGGATGGTGAAGGGCCTTGAGGGGAAGCCGTGTGAGGAGCAGCTGAGGACACCTGGTCTGTTCAGCTGGAGGAGACTGAGGGGAGACATCGCAGTTCCAGCTTCTCGTGAGGGGCAGAGGAGGGGCAGGCACTGAGCTCTGCTCTCTGGGACCAGGGACAGGACCCGAGGGAACGGCTGGAGCTGTGGCAGGGGAGGCTTAGGCTGGATATCAGGGAAAGGTTCTTCCCCCAGAGGGTGGTGGGGCACTGGACAGGCTCCCCAGGGAATGGGCACGGCCCCAAGGCTGCCAGAGCTCCAGGAGTGTTTGGACAAGGCACTCAGGGATGCACAGGGTGGGATTGTTGGAGTTGGATTGGCAGAGCCAGGAGTTGGACTCGATGATCCTTGTGGGTCCCTCCCAACTCAGGATATTCCGTGATTCTGTGATTCTGGTGGCCATGAGCAAGGGGACATTCCCCTTCCTCAGCCCTGCTCGGCTGCTGCTCTGCCCCAGCTCCACAGTGGCTGCTAAAGGCGGGCACTGGAGAGGCAGTCCTGGGCATTGCAGTCCCTCATGGGCACATGGATTGTCCTCCAAAGACAGGCCCCCTGCCCCTGTACAGCGAGGACAAGGCTCGTGGGACAACGCCTGCCACTAAGGGTGGTTTCAGAGGTTGCAACACGGATCTGGGCTTTGAGGAAGCCGAGATTACCACGGGCATGTCCTCCTCTGCCCTGCTGCGCTGTCGGTTTCCCCCTAGGCACTGTGTGAGAAAGTGAGAATGGATTTAATTGCCGTGGTGGCACAACATCCAGATGTTTTGAATACTTCTGTAGATTCCTCCTTGTTTGTGATGTGGTTAAGGCTGCTGGCAGCAAGGTGGAGAGCATTTAATTTTGTGTCAGAGCAGAGAAAGTGATAACCCACTGTGATAGATTGGTGCCTGCTTCTTGCTGGGGCCACTGCTGCTGCCAGCAGTCCTGGGTGGAGGGGTGAGGGCTGGAGTTGCAGGGGGCCCCAGAGAACCCTTGGCGAGGGGAACACAGCCTGGGGCAGGCACAGCAGCTTAGTGGTGAAGGCTGCTGGGCTCAGCCCTTGGCAGGGGGATGAAGGTGCACATGAGCAGCCAGCAAGGGCTTCTGCCCTGCTCTGCTCCACCTGATCACAGTCCTAGCTCTGGAACAAAGATCTCACACGTATTTGATCCTGAACAAAACCTGACTCGGGTCAGCACACCGGATGCAATTTTCCTGGGGGATCCTGGATAAAGTGCTGGGGCTAAATGTTGCCTCTCTGGCCTGACCCCCAGCTGGACACAGCCAGTGCAGCCCCTCCCTTGTGGTCCCTGGCAGCCCACACCCAGCCCACAGCCCCATGCAGTGGGGATCCTGACTCCAGCTGGGCCCCTCAAGAATGAAGTCCCAGCCCTGTAGTTCAGCTGCTGGTAACTGGAACTCCTGTGAAGTCCTGCTGTGTTGTGGGCAGGGAGGCAGTGGGAGCAAGCATGCAGGACAGGTCCGAGCACTAGCCAGCATTAAAAAGTGACTGCATGAAACAAAATGAAGCTGCTGTTTGAAATATTTGCTGCAACCGCTTGTGGAGGATTATGCACTGTGCTTTTCTTTGTCTGGACTGTACATCCCAAGACACACCTGAGATTGAAGCACCTCTTCTAGACGAGGATGCTGAGTTGGACAGACCCTGCCTGCACCTGCCTGAACGTCTAGATATGAACCATCACTTATTGCTCTCAGTCTGTCTGGTAAGTGCCAAGCACTGATCTTGGCTGGGCTCTCATGCTGATGGTGGCTGCTGAGTTGGTGCTTCTGCATGCAGTGTTGGTCATGGATGTTCCAGTTCCCATCTGGGGTCAGGTGTTTAATGTCCATCTGGTTTCAGTCATGCTGTGCCAGTTTATCACACTGAGCTACAGACCCCTGCTTCCTGGGAAGGTCCTTTGGGGAACAACATGCCATCATTGGCAGAAGCAGAAGTAGTTGCAGATCTAAGCTGGATTTTCTGCAATTCTTCTGCTGTGAGTGTGTGCAGCTGCAATGTTCAGAAAGCTCTTTCTCCTTTTATCTTTGTCTCCTTGATGGAATGAACAGCCCCTGAGCATCCTTTTGTCCCTTCCTAGGGCTGGGAGATCAGCTCTGCCTCTGTGGCAGTAGCTATCCTGCAAGTAGAGTTCCTCACCTTATCAGCTGAACTGGCTCCCTAAAAGCGAGTCCATGCAGGAGGTGGGATTTTGTTTTGCTTGGTTTTAAAGAAGAAAAATTTTTGTGCATTTTATATATAGACTAAGGGCCCACACAAGGAAAAAGTTTCTAATTGTTCCTGATGCAATGTGTTTGGCAGTGAGAAAAAAAATGTGGGTGGGGAATACAACACCTATTGCAATATCCTTCTTGCCTCCTTGTAGGGGGAGGGAAGAGAATGAAAGCAATTTGTCTTTGGCAGGCACTTCTTCTTTTCTGTAGGGCTCTTAAGTTGTTCACTATCAATGCAAGCAAAGATCTGCACACCTAGTGTCATACTTGTATAAAGATGTAAAAAAAAAAATCAAAGCAGCTCACAGAGTTAAATTAAATTAATTAATGACTCCTCACATGACGCTAAATAACAAAACTGAACCCTCAAAATCCCCTCAGTGTCTTTCTTGGACTTTACCAGGCAGCAAAGGACTAGAAGGGTTCAAGGTGAGGGGAAACGGCTCAGGGGCAATCAGGGACATTAGGAAAGTACCTGCTGCCTCCATGAATAGAGCAACACCCACCTCTCTTGCAACATCCATCGTCTTTCCCCAGCTCATCTTCACTGAGGCTGCGAAGATCAAAATAGTGGTGGGAGCTGGCAAGTGAATATCCTGGGGATTTCAGAGTCTGGGAATTTCAGCAATCTTGTGTGGAGGTGGTTACTCCTATGGCCAACTTCTCATCCAAAATGAGAGGGCTGGCTTTTGGAGGGTGCTGGAAGTGTGTGTCACACTGCCAAGGAAGCAGCCAGGAGACTGTGCTGTGTTTTGGATAATCAGATATAACGTGTACTGAAGTGAACTCTCTCTCCAGTGGATTTTTATCTTGGAAAGGATGGGGCTTCTCTCTCCACACAGGGTGGTCTTGACACAGGAGGCCACCAGTGGCAGACAACAGAATTGTTTGGACATACATGGTGCTCCCGAGTGGTAAAGAGGCAGCACCAGTGAAAGCAGGGTCTGGCTCTGGGAACTGGGGTGCCCCATATGAACCACGGGAGCGCTGCTTGTCTGCCATGTTCCTCTACCCCGCTCTTGTTCCTCTGCCCAGCCACGAACCCCCCAACAAAGGAGCAACAGACTGTCTTGAAACCAAACTGTTGGGTTTGTTGGTCACTCTCAGATGGCTGCACAGAGCAATTGGGGAGGTCATAATTGAAAGGTAGAAAATAAGTGGTGAGGGCTGCATCTGAAAGCCTCAGAGAGTTGTGCACATATGAGCTCTTCTGAAGCACGTCAGCCAGCTCGGAGAGCAGGACAGCCACGCTGTCTGACAGTGTGGAAAGACTCTGCTGTGCCCCAGGAATTCAGTTTTCTAGCCTGGTTTGCTCGAAAGTGAAAACAGTTGTGGGTGTGTTGGGTTGGGTTAGATGTCAAAAAGCAAAAAGGGACTGGCAGCATGGAGTACCATGGGAAGCAGATGGCCACGGAGAGCTGGCCCAAGTGGGATCCAGCGGGGCTGTGGTTTCCCGCTCCTCTCCCCACTTCGGGATGCCTTTTCCCACTATCCATCTTACAGCAGCACTGCTGCTTGTGTGGTTGGGCGGTGAGTCAGACCGAGGAGCTGAAAACCAGCCTTTTCTTTCTGTGCAGGTTATTTTCACCAGGTCAGTGTGCGTGGGGGCTGCCAAAGGGCTGGTGCTGGCACCAGGAGGGGTGTGGGAGTATGTGGGAGGACCTGGTGTACCAGACTAACATCTGAGGCTGCAGATGTGGCAGAGAGACTCCTTACTGTCAATTAGGGTGAGGCAGGTTGTGTTGGCTGCTCCCAAGGACACGTAACGGGAGCAGAAAGAGCTGGGGAGCTTGTTCTTTACTATGTTTTTATCCTTTTTTCCCCCTGTTAATCTCAGGTGGAGCTGTGTGTCCTTCTCGTTTGTGCAGGTGCTCCTGGAAGCAGTGTATTGTCTCCTGCTGCTTTGTAACAACTACTCACGATTGCCCTTGGGCTGACACCTCTTCTTTCCCACACAGGCACATCCATTCCTGTAATTGGATGGATTTACCAATATGTTCTCAATTTGGTTACATGTCTAGATGCTGCTGATTTTCACAGAGGCAGAAGGCAGCCAACACAGTCAGAGACAGTTCCTGTGTCCATGGCCTGTGGTTTTTATTCAATTTTGTTTTGTTTCAGCATCCATAAGATTTAAATTACAAGCAAATTCTTTGCCTGATTGGTCACATTAATACCACAGCTCTTGGTATGGTGGAGGATTGGACCAGATGTCACCTCTGAGATGTCCCCACTCCTGACAAAGCTGGGCTTGAGCGACAGACTCATTCATTCCTAGGGATGCTGGCAACACCGCAGTGAAACAGGAGACCAAAAGGGCAGAAGATAACAGGACATTTATTTTGTGGATTGGAAATTGCTCCCTCATTGCGTACAGACCACATGTGGCTGCAACCCACAGGAGGCATCTGTCTTACATAAAAAGTATCAAGGTGGAAGAAGTAGGAGTGAACTAGATGCTTGTTTTCTGATTAGGACTGCTTAGATGGCTCTTGAAGAGGTGAATGAATTGATTTTCCCCTTTGCTTTTCTGGCAGTTAACCTTGGGCTCTAACGAGCTCATTACAGATAGCCTTGTGCCCATCACTAACAGGTGAAGAAGAGCAGAATTTCTCTTCCCTTCCCCTTCCCCTCTGCAGCAGCAGCAGCTACACCTGTTCAGCAAAGCCTCACAACACTTCTTTTTTTTCTGAAAAATGACTTCCCAGCCCAAGACACAAGGCTTGGTTGACATTTTGTGGAGGAAGGATGAAAAAGGACAGAGCTGAAACACTTCCCTCTTTTGTAAACAAAAGCTGGGAGAAAAACAGTTGTTTTGAATTTAAAGAAAATGTTTTCATTTGGAAAACGAATAATTTCCTGAAAGGCTTACAGCTGAATGAAAAATGTTTCTTTCTTTGTGAAATTCTTTCGGATAAACACTTACCCTTTTGTAATTGCCTCTCACACCCATAGCCGTGTTCTGTTGCTGGCTTTTCATCAGGGACTGAGCGTCTCTCCCTCTGCCCCTTGCCATGCAAAATCTGTGGGTTTTGTTGACTTCAGTGAAACCTGTAGGTTAATCAGTCTTTTAGGAAGTTGGACCATAGGTTCCTAAGTCTTGAGATGGATTTGGCTTTGTTTTATGAAGTGGGTCCTTTTTGTTGTGCAGCAGCCTTTTGCTGTGACATTATTTCTATTGAAACTCTTCCAGTTGGGAAAGTCATGACCTGACAGCCCTGGATGCCTCAGTCCTTGAGAGACCTTAGGTGTGAGGCTGATTTTCTGCTGTCAGTTCATCTGTGTTGGGATTTGATGGGTGTCAGCACTGAATCCAGGTCTCTGCAAAGTACCATCAAAACAATCGTTTTCACTCCAGGGTGGGAATTGACTTGGTTGAGAAGATTGCTGTGAGGGTTAAGTTTTACTTTTGTAGTAAACCCTCAATTTTCCCTCGGAAGGATATTTTTTGTAGACACTGCTCAGATCTCTATGTTGCACAGATTTTGTACAGCCCTAATTTCCACTGGCTTTAGCAGAGCAAAGGTGTCACTTCATGCATGAAATTGTTACTGTGGGATGGCAGATCTCTCTGGCCCATTTTCATCCTGTTCTGTGTAAGGTTGAGGAAATTTCACTGGTGAGTCAGATTATAAGAATTAACTACTTGGTGAAGTCCTGGCCATGTGAAATTTGTCTGTCCATTAATTATTCTTGCTTGCTGATTCCATGGAATTTTTAGGAGTGATCTGGGATGTGAGTTGGGGAGGAAGAATCTGTGAGGCAGCATGTTCCAAAGACCATTCACCAACACTAAGAATATTTTGAAAAGAAATAAAATACCAGGAAGCCTCTTTTGCTGATGTGTTTGCTACTGTATTTGCAGGCAATCTCCCCAGAGTAATTCCCAAGAGGAGAGAGAACCTCCCACCCTAGCCAGAGGGTTGGAAGAAGCATGGTTGTTGGGTTACCTGGGCTCTCATGGGACCAGAAAGACACCTCAATGTGTGTTCCTCCCTTTCCCCGTTCTGTTTCACATGAGCCAGTTCCCAAAAGGCTGATTGCTGTAAGCGCTTGGGTGTTGTTTAGCAAGCTGCAGCTTTCCCTGAGAGCTCAGCCGAGGCTTCCAGGACAGGGCAGAATTCCTCTGCCCTTCCACAGTCCATTTCGGACGGCTCGGCACTTTGCTCCGGCCAGCTGACAGCCTTACAAACACAGCGACGGCAAAGGAGGTGAGAAGGGTCTCTCCATGCGGGTATTAGAAGATGTTTAATCGTTGCATCTGGTCCATACAGCCCCGCGGTGGAAGGCAAGAGAGAGACCTCGTGGCCAGGGGACAGGGCCTTTTTCCCCAGGGCTCCGGGGTGGTACAAGGGTGGGGTTGGGGTACAGGAACCAACAGGGAGAGCCCGAGGGAGTGGCCAGGACTAGGGGCAGGGGGAAAGGTGGGGGAACAATGTTCTGAAACTGAACCCCACAGCTGATGTGCGCTCTGGAGCCTTTCCTGCAGGAAAAGGCCGGTCAGCACCCCAAGAAACACGTGTGGATGTGTCTTGCAGCTCTCTGGGCCAGGAGCAGCCCCTCCAGGAAGCCACTATGGAGCTTCAGTTCCTCCCTTGCATTCTGCTTGCTTAGCTGGAAAAAAGAGTGAGAGTTGCACTGACTGCAGTCAGTAAGGATCTCCATGTACAAGTGGGAATACTGTGGTTTACAGAAGTTAGAGAAGAGAAGCATAATGACAGCTAATGGTTGGAAGCAGAATTAAGATGGAGTTAAATGGAAAGAAAGGGACATATTTTAATGCAGTAGATGACTAACCTTTGGTACAGAGGAGGTGCAGGGCTTTGAATAGAGACCTGCTCAGATCCTGCAAGCACACATTGGCCAAGTGAAAGTTACCTTGCCCTTCCCTTGGTGAGGCACATGGTGAATACTCCCAGCTTTCCTCGTCCTGATCATCCAAACTGACTCTTTGCTTGCCTCAGCTTTCACGCCACTCCTGCTTCTTTTCCTCCCTGTCTTCTGATGGGTCATGCACTCACATCTTTCCGGAGCCTACTGGAAACAATACCTGCTTTGTTTGGGCTGTCTTCAGTTCCTTCCCTTTACCTTGTCAAACACCAGGAAGGGTTGACTTGGAAACTTTGTCCATTTAGCAGAACTTGGCTTCAAGTCAACAACCCCAGGCTAACAGTGTTTATCAGGCAGTAGGAGATCAGTTCTAATTCCTGAACAGTTATCATTCTTCCTGTTGTGGCTGTTCTCCAGCACTTTGAGATGCTGGGAAACTTTATGCAGAGGTGTTTGCAGGAGGCAGAGAGATTGATGTGTGCCTGCAGGTTTTACAACTGATCATATCGGCCATAACGACCTCTACTGTCATATGAGAGGGTGCTGTGTTTTCCGTTTTTTCCTCTAAATGTTGGTTGTCGTTTGTGACAGCCAGCTCAGAGCAGTCACACCAAGAGGGTCTGCCTGGTTTTAAATTGGCATCTCAGCCTGGTTCCTGTGCTGGAACTGAGGACGGCAGAGATGCCCGCACTTGCTTTTGTTGACAAATGGACAACACTGAAAAAAACAGGTGTACTGCTCCAATTCTCTGTAGCAATTGCCAGATTATTTCTTTCCCATTTGTACGTTTAGCTTGCCCCAGGCTGCCAAGAATCACAAGAAACTGGTGTCCTGCGGAGTGACAGCCTAAGCCTTACCCTTCAGTGGACATCTATCCAGGGTGGACAGATGGTCATTAAGTAGACTGGTTGCCCAGGTTATGATTATTAACCCTGGAAGATGGTCATCAAGCACTGTTAGTGCAGTCCTTTTGAGCAGATGAGGGCTGTTCCAGCAGGGACACAACAGTACTGCCGCAGGGGAGGAGGAAAAAGGCTGCTTCATTCACTGGTGACATTGGCACTGTTGGATCCAGCTCGGGATGAGCTGGTTGCTGAGTATCCACGCTCCATTCCCCTTTTTTCAAGGCAACAAGGTGAGGAAAGAACAGACTGGAGGCATGAAGGTGGGAAGACAGCCTCTTGCCCCTCTTTTTCTGCCCTGGCTTCAAAATGGCATAAAATTTTTGAGTTGATTGGGCAAAACAGGTAGGGATACCTAGAATGAAGAAACTGATGTAATTTTGTTCACCATTGGCACAGTCCTGTCTTACATTTTGTGCTGGAGTTCTGGCTGCCCTGGCATTGATTTCTTGGCACTTCATGTCCTTGCTTCTTTTGGAAGTGGGTCCTGGGAAGTTCCTCCTCCAGCATCACCTGGCTCTCTTTTGGGCTCTTAAGAGCTGCTCAGGGGGGTGAAAGCTTGAACAAAGCTGCAAACCTTCCCTTCCTCCCTCCTCAGCCTCTGCCTTGCTGGGCGTGGCAGGATGGCACTGTGCAGTGGGACGTTTCTTCTGAAGCAGCTCATGAAGTTGCACCTTTCTCCTATCAGGTGGATATAATTTAGCTCAACTTCCAGTTCTGCATGATGAGAAGGGATGCTGCAGAACTGAGCAAGGTGTGCCTGGGTTGAACCCAAGATCCCTGGGTGCGTGGGAATCCAGTATGGACAGACCTGGCATGTGGTAGATCCACCTGTTCCTGTGCTGTTGGAATACTTACACTGACACACCAACCTTTTATTTCAGCACGTTTGGTTTTGGGCTTCATGCTGTGGCAGTGCATCCTTTCTCTCCTCACATCTTTCCTAAGTGGCATGCACTGCTGTGCCTCTTCTGTCCCAGAGTCTCCAAAGGATGTTCTCTGGACTCAAGACTAGTTCTTGAGCTGAGACTAATCCTCACTGGAGCAATAACCAAAACCACTGAGAACTTCCTCCACTGTGCCTTCAACCTGCAGAATGTGCTATTGTTCTGAGTGCAGAGAAAGCTGTGCCAAGGTGTAGGATACATTTCCTCTTCTAAAATTAAAGCAAAATGGCCTTAAGGGACTGAATTATGGAGGAACACACCTTTGTTTCCTTCTTGCTTGATGTCTTGGCTCAGAAAGGGGTTTGTTCACTGCTTACTCTTTGCCTTTGTGTTTTAAAAGCACCAGTGAAAGGAAACAAAAAATAAATATTGAGCAAGGAGCAGCTGAGTGCTCCTAGCTCACACATCAGCCAGATTGTCATGGATCATCCTGAGCTGTAGATGGGATCCAAATATCTTAACCTGCCGTGAAGACATGGATCTATTGAATGAGCCCAGAGGAGGGCCACAAAGGGGATCAGAGGGCTGAAGCGTCTCTCCTAAGAGGACAGGATGAGAGAGTTGGGGTTGTTCAGCCTGGAGGAGGCTCCAGGGAGACCTTAAAAAGGCTTGATGTATCTGAAGGAAGCCTGCATGAAAGTTGGAAAGGGACTTTTTGCAAGGGCATGGAGGTGATAGGACAAGATGGAATGACTTTAAGCAGAAGCAGCATGGGTTTTTATTAGGTACTAGGAAGAAATTCTTTCCTGTGCGGAGGGTGAGACCCTGGCACAGGTTGCCTGGAAAAGCCATGGCTGCTCCAACCCTGGAAGTGTCCAAGGCCAGGGTGGACAGAGCTTGGAGCAACCTGGGATAGTGGAAGATGTTCCTGTCTATGGCAGGAGTGGAATGAGATGAGCTTTAAGGTCCCTTCCAACCCAAATCATTCAGTGATTGAGTTGCTCCCACCAGAGAGCACGAGCTGTGGGCTGTGTGCCGCTGACAGGATGTGTGTGTTTGTTTGCTGTGGCATTTGGTGGCACCTCTCTGGAGCAGGAACGTGTTTGTTTGTTTGCTGTGCTGTTGGTGGCACCTCTCTCGAGCAGGGATGTGTTTGTTTATTTGCCATGGCATTTGGTGGCACCTCGCTGGAGCAGGGATGTGTTTGTTTGCTGTGACATTTGGTGGCACCTCCGGAGCAGGGATGTGTTCGTTTGCTGTGGCATTTGGTAGCACCTCTAGAGCAGGGATGTGTTTGTTTGGTGTGGCTTTTGGTAGCAGCTCTAGAGCAGGGATGTTCAGAAACCCTCCAGAGCCCTCACACTGTCAAAAGTGCCAGGAACCCCACGATGCAGGAGACAGGAACAGTGGGGAGCAGTTTGTGCCACCTCATCTTGCTCTCTCCTCACCTCCTGGTTAGGGATGACCACTTGAAAAACAGTCCTGCTATGCTGGAAGAGAGGGGCTGGGTTTCTAGACTGGCTTGCGAAGATGAGTACTCTTCAAAACCTCTTGGTCTCACACTTTGACCTGGCCTGTTTAGCAGGCTAAAAAAGATGCAACAGTCACCACAACAACTCATTTTTTGTTTTTCTTTTTTCTTCTATGTCCTCTCCAAGAAAAGGAAGGAGAACCAGGTACACGCATCCAGTCCTTAGAGGAGTACTTGGCTCATCTCTCAGGACAGGCAGCAAAGTAAATATTTCGAGGGACAGCCTTAACTTTTCCGAACAACACTTCCCAGGGAAGATCAAGACACTGCTCATACATGTTTGGGCAGGGGGAGCCTGCAGGTTTCATTTCCAGATTGAACACAGCTGCTATGTGCTATAGACTCTTAGGTACCGTGGCTCTTAAAAGGAAATAACCTTGTAGCAATGATTGCACCAACAAATTTGGCATTCCTGCTTTTATATTAAATTTTTTTTATTGAGATGATGTAATTACAAGCATTTTAAAAATTATTTGCAACTCACTGGCCCTGAGAATAGGCTTGTTTTTGTTTTGTTACATTCATTTGATTCAGTCCCTTAGCCCCACACCTTAAAAAAACAAAAGCCATCATCAATAAAAACACTAGAATTTTATTTAAAAAAAAAAAGAAGACCTCAAACTCTGGATTCGCATACAGTTGCAGTCTGACAAAAGAAATCTGGAGAATGCATATGTGGAGTTTGAAATCTGGGGAGGATGGCAGCAACTTAGTGTTCACAGAAAGGGCCCCAGTAGTGTTCTCTGGATGGAGAGGCAGTCAACAGGTTTCAAACGCCAATCAAGAAAATATTCTGCTGTGGAACTGCAGCATGCCCTACCTGACTGGCCCCTGGCTTGTTGAGGCTTGTAGCAAGCTGATGACAATGAGGTCCCACTTAACCTTTGCTTAACCACTTAACCACTCAGAACCTTTGCTGGATGCTGAGGTTGGCAAGGTTCTCTGGAGGTCATCTGGTCAAACCCCCTCTGGTCAGGCAGGGCCAGCCAGGCCCAGTTGCCCAGGACCGTGTCCAGGTGACTTGCGTGTGTCTCCAAGGATGAAACGCTTTCTCCCTTTCCCCACTTGCTTTGATGGCAAAGGCAGAAAGTTTGGCTGTTTTGCTGCTGGCAAATTCTACACTGGGGAATCAGAAACTAGGGGGGAAGGCAGGTGTCAGTGTTGGTGGAAAGACAGTGTTACCTTTGCTAGCCCTGGCAGGCAGCAACACATTCCTATAGCTCAGGATGTTAAAGCTGTCTTTGCACTCCCATGGATCTGCCACGTGGATGTGAGGCTGATGGGAATCTCCCTACCGCAGCTGCTCTAGCTTGCCACTCCTTTTATATTTTTAGTCATACCTGATAAACTCACTTCAAGACCCCAAGAGCAGTTCAAATCCTGCAGCTCCTAAAACAGGTCCCAAGGCCCTGCAGTTCTGGCAGCTCCAGTGTCACCCACACCATTCCCTTTGGCACCAGGAGACCTGGCAGGAGACAGGAAGGACCTCTGTGGGACTGGCCTGTTCCAAGGTCAAAGGCTATTTTCATTCCGACTAGCATCAGCCTTGAGAGAACTCCTTCTCTGAGGTTGTGATGAAGTTGTCTGAATATGTCCTTTATGTGTGAACTGAGAAGAGTTTCCAACAGCCACAAACATTTTTTTTCCCCTTTGACTTAGATTCAGCAAGTGGAAGTGATTGCATTTTTTTGTAAAGGTGAACATTTCCACTATAAAGTTTTCCTATAGGACAACACATGTGATTTTCCTGTCTTACCCAGTGCTGAGGATGGACTTTGTTCGGTAGATGATGGTGAGAAAATGGGTGGATTGTATCTGGTTCTCTGTATTTTGCAGTGTGCACCTTGGCCATGACAAAAAGCTGTGACTCATCAGAGCACTTTATACAGAAAGTCCCTATTGGTTGTTTTTTTGTCCCTCACCATCTTGCAACAGCAGGTGAAAGAAAATAATGCAATTATGCAGTTGTCTAGACCACAGCAGTAAAGAGGATGAATCATTCTCTGCAAAAATTTAGTTTCTTTCTACCAGTGGACATCCAAGGATACAGCTAGAGCCTTTCTTTACGTTGGTACTTCTGATCACACTCCATCTGTCAAATTCACCACTTCACTCCAGCTCCTGAGACCTGGCTGCAACTTGGGTGCCCTTGAGCAGGCTGACAGAATAACTCCTTGGGACCTTGGTCTCAAGGGACCTTAGGTTTCAGATCTGGGACTACTGAAGTCCCGCAGTGTCTCCCAATCTCACGCCTCATGAGCGCCAAGGACTTCAGAGTCACGACAGAGACAGGTGACACATTGCTGAAAAACACTCCCCTGTCCATTATTTTGAGGCAGAAAAGATCAAGTACGTGGTGTGCTGGGACTTGTAACTTACTGACTATGATTTTATAGAAAAAACGTGGCTGGGAAAAGCTCAGGGAGAAATGTACACCCTGTCATTCCTCATCAGATACTGGCTCAGAAAAATCTCTCCTTGTTGTACGATGCTTATCTACACCCTTAACAAAGCTGTTCCTTCTACGACCTGTGACTCAATACTAAGTATTTGGTGAGACTGGCCTATCTCTGTTTAAACACAGGGGACACTGTTCATTGCCGAGTGCCATTTTTTCCTGGATAGATTAACCCTCTTGTTAAATATGTGGAAAGATCAAATGTTGTGTTGGTTTAATAGCTGATAAAAGCTCTATCATGGGAATGTACCTTGTTTTTTGGTTGAAATGGATTAGATTAGCCTTTTGATTTTTTTCCAGATCTAGTTTCTTTTATGTTTCCATTAAAGAGGCTTTCTGCTTGTAATGCACTGGTGTGGACGTGCTTTCTTTCAGGCATCATGTGATTCCTGCAGTTTCCCTTTACACCTTCTCCCTCTGCAAGCACCATTTCTGCTGCTAGATCTTCCTTCCATCCAAAGGACCACTGCTGATGGATCACTGGACACCACAGGCACTCCTGTCCTGGTGGTCCAAGCTGTGAAATGAAACAGGCCAGCAGGTTCTCTTGTTTGGGCATCAAGGACTGCTGAGCCTTCTGTGACCAAACCAGGCATAGCGCTTTGTCTCATGCCAAGCACCCTCAGTGCAGCGAACCTAATGGAGGCACCTTGCAACCAGAACAAAACCCCAAACCAAGAAAGCAACACAGCTGTAGGGTTTGTTTTTCTCTTATCTTTTAAATCACGTTAAAAACAGTCAAGCTGGGACAAGCTTCCTTGATGGCAGAGCTGTAGGATGGGGGAGGGCAGTGGGAGGCATAAAAAAAAACAAATCCCAAAACAAAGCCAAAATCAATTACAAGATATAAGTATAGCTATTTGGTCTCTAGTTCTCTAACATCAGCTTTTAGAGTGGTGAATCATCTACCTCTCCAGCAGCACAAAATGATCCTGGAGAGGCTTCTGAGTAATACAAGCCATGTGATGAGTCCCTTTGCTTTCTCCCTGTGATGTAAGGAACAGTCCTTCACCTTTCACCCCAGAATTGCTAGCAGGTATGAGAAACACCCCCTCCTTCTGTAATTACAGCTGCTTCAGTCTTCCCTTTTTATAGAAAACTCTGAACTGAAATTCTGCATTGTGAATATACTGGGGGGGGTTACATATATATTTTTATATATATATATGAAACTGTTATATATATACACACATATATATGTATTTGTCCCCACCCTCCCTTCCCCCTGCTCCATTCTACCACTTCTTTGCTAGAAGGAGGGAAAATGTCAACTGATAGTCTTTTGCAGAGGTTTGTCACATTTATTTTTCTCCTCCCGGAGCACTTAGGTGATTGGTTTTGGTCCATATTCCAGCAGTTAACAGCCACTCGGAGTACTCATTGTGAGCCCAAGCTATGCTGGGATGACAGCCCAGCCTACATGTGAGGGGTGTCTCCTCTTCTTTTGACAGGTATGTGTGAGAAATTCTTTTGGTAGCTTCAACACATTTCCCAGTGGCAGCACATATAAATTGATCCAAGCAAACTGGAAGCCTTGAGCAAATCCCTTCTGTGTTGCTATTGTTTATGCCGTGTTGTGTCATGAGACTTGCACAGAAAATAAGAGCAATCTATTTCCATAGGAAAGCCTTCCAAAAAAAAAAAAACCCAAAAAAGAAGAAGCATAATCTGATGTCTTGTCCTATGTGAGATAAGGAAAGTCAAACTGCATGTTTATTAGGGAAAAAAAAAATGACAAAAAAACCCCAAAACTGAAACAAACCAAAAAGAAAGAAAAAACTCAAGGGAGACTTTGTAGGAACAGTGAAGTAGTGCATAAGTCCAGGCTTTCTCCCCTTTGCTTTCCTGCCAGCACCACTTCTGCCTGTTAGTTTGTTTTGTTAAGGTGCTTCAGGTTCTGCGTGGTCTTCAAGCTAAGCGGCGACCTCAAGTACTGCTTCTGTGTTGTTGCTTCCCCTCCCAAACTGTGCCGACCATCGGGCAGATGTTTCTCCCCTGGACCCACAGAGGTGGTGCACCTGTTTCCTTCAGCACTCATCTTCTTGGTATATTTGTTCATCCAGTTCCTGGGATTCAAGGTGCTCGAGGCGGTCTGTCCGGCCACTCATTATCTCATCTGGGGTCTTCATGAACCTGCAAAACAGAGAAACCAGCGCATTTCTCAGGGGTCTCAGCTTTTATCTTCACCAAGTTGTTGAGACCCCTGAGCTCTAAAGCTCCCAAGATAAGCTTTGGTGTGTCCTCCCAAAGCTTATCTTCCCAGCTTCTCCCGAGGTGTCTTCCCTCCTCCATACCTTGAAGGAAACAAAAAAATCACTAGCATTTACCCCGGCTTCTTGAAAGCCCAAATTTGAACCAAACCCCATAGTCTTTTCCAAAGAATGATATTTATTTCTTCTCCCTCATTTTGTCTGCTGTTGTCATGTCAGATGACAGCTTGGCCCAGGTACACTCATGTGTGGTGCCTGGTGACAGAGACATGAAAGGTGTTTATGATCAGCGTATTTCAAAGCACAAGCCCTTGCAAGGTGTGGGGAGGCACAGGGCTACTGGTTTGTGCAGGCCTGCGTGCAGGTGAGTGAGAAGAACATGAAACACCAAAGGAACAGAGGGAGAAAAAGCCAAGGTCCAAATCAGAACAAGTTCCAGGAAATGGAAAAAGCCCTGAAGGTAAAAGGTTTTGGGCTAGGGAACTGTAAGCAAAGACAGTCTCTTCCTGTGTGATTGTAGCAAGTGTGACTGCAGTGAGGCAGCATCCTCTGTAATGAATGCCATGGCTCCCAGCACCAACATCTCAAGGCAGTTAAGTCTGCAGGGTGCTGGAGACAGAAACTGCCTCTGGGGAGGCATGGCAGCAGCAGGAAATGAGAAAGGACATCCACCAGCCTGCAGTTTAAGTCTGCAGTCTTGGTTTTTGCCAGGATGCTTTTGTGTACTACTGCACAGAGGTAGCACAGAAAGGCTCTGCTTTTGTGTTTTCAATTTAATGGTGTAGGAAGAGAGAGTAGCACAGGAAGGATGAAATCCTGGTTTCAACACAAATCAGTTTCCCAACTCCCAAGCTCTTCTGGAGAAATTAGGATGAAAGATATTTATGCTGGAAGTGGTACAAAATTTCACAGTCTTTCATTAACAACATACTGGTTAACATGCAGCAGTATGAAATGTGTTAATCACAACAGCTGATTTTATTTCAGGTTGATGATATGCTCTGTATCCTTGCCCCAGTGAAAACAAAAACAACCAACAGGAGCCTTGTTACTATCACTGACCCAGAATGCTCACTGCTGGAGCCTCTCAGCAAACACACAGCATAGCCTGGAACTAACCTTTTGCCATCCCTTCTAATTTTGGAAATCATGTGCATATATGCATTTAGGAAAAAAAAACCAAGGGCTATGACTCACTGCTGTGTCACTGCTGGAAAAATGCTGCTGCTACAAACGGTGTTACGGTGGTGAAAAACTCGTATGCAGGAGTGGTGAATCAGTGCCTGGCTACACACTGAAAATGCGCCAAAGCCCACGGCCAGGCTGTGCCCTGATTTAAACCCTGTGACTGTCTTGTTGATCTTGCACGAGGATGAAATGAAAGCACAGAGGGGTCCCCACTGCCCTCCTCTCCATGTGGGGCATGGGCCAGTGTGAGTTGCACCACAAGACTTTGGGTATTCGTTCTGGTCTGTGCTTTAAGTCACATTGAGGAAACCACAGTGTGGGCATTTCTAATTGCATTTGATTACATTAAATAAAAACCAAACAAAAACAACCCAACCCAGAACTGCATGAAAATTAAGAAACACTATCTGTGACCTATTTTGTTGCAGAAGACAGCCAGCCAACCTATTAGAAATCCTTTTCTGACTCCATCTTACTTAAAGCTCCATACAGATATCTGCAGATGACAACAGCCTGCACGTTAAAGGCACATTTCCTATTATTTCTGTGCTTGCGAGGAATAGCCAAGGAAGGCACATTAATAACTTGATTTTTTGCAGCTGTTCTTTTTCTCGTCAGATATAAATAGGTCTAAGAAAACAACATCAAAAAGTTTTTACTGGGAATTGTGCAAAGAAATGTTTTGCTGGGTTTTTTTTCCCAGTTTCCAAAGGAAATGAAGTTTATATAGCTCATGTTTTATGCTCTCTGGTGACCTTTGAATATGTTGGTCAGTTTGGTCAAGTCTTACAGAGGAACTGTGGTCTCCAAGGGCATTAAGTTACAATGGTTTTGAGAAAATAGGCAGCCTGGTTGAGAAGAGATGGACTCCTGTTTTGTGTATGCCCCACTGAAGGGAAGGCTTTAAGAGAAGCATATTCACTGTTGAGCATCAGGAATTCCCACAGAGCAATGCAGTCTTCACATAAGGCCACAGAGATACAGGTACCCTTGCTACTGATGGAGCAACCTTGTTTTAACTTCCCACCGGAAAAAAAAGTTACTATCGAGCACTTGATTTTGCCCATGACTGCTTCTTTCCTTCACTCTCCTTCCTGCATCTATGTTTCCTTCTAAGAGCTAACATAAACAAATCATTCCACAGAACCCTTTTCAGCTGAAGATAGTTTGAGTGCTAATGCAGTTCTGTTAGCTATTTAAGACAACAAATTCTAAGACTGCCTTCCTACTGATATCATTTCCAACCACACTACTAGATCCAGGCCACTGACAGCAAAGCAGTCTTTGGTCTGAGTTCAGTGCTCTGAGGGTCAGATATGCACTAGGATTTGCTGGTGTTGTCTGAAGAGAACTGGAATGCTCTCACTCTGTGCCATCTGCACTCAAGTTTGTACAAGTAGCTGCTTCAATGCTGTTTCAGGCCCTATTTCCTAAATTCTTGGTTGTATCATCCAATCCGATGCATTGCGTTTTATGAACAGCTCTTGCAGCTCCCTCTCTTCCTTGACGGCAGCACCAAAGACGTGGTCATCAAGTGGTTCTCTTCTGCAATGCCCTTGAGGAAATGCCTGATCCCTGCTTAGCTTTCACTGGCAGCTGTGTTTGAGAAGTCCATTTGGAGTGGGTTTTCCAGCAGTTTGGCTGAATCATTTATCTAAGGTCTTAAATAAGACCTTAGATAAATGGCACAGCCTGCATGAAGCAGTGAAAAGACTTCTGTTGTCTCCACTGATCATTGAGACAGGCCTGTGTAAATTGGTGTGGCTGCCTTGAAAGCTGGGAAGCACTGCTCTAGACAGCTTTTACAAGTGTATGGCCATTGTCAGCTGTGTTATAACTGTGGCAACGAGGTATCCCACACAATTCCATCCTCCATCCTCAAAAACTTAATTGTCTGTAGAAAGGAACGGCAAAGAAAGAAAATTACCTGAACAAAAGCCTTTGTCCTGGCTCCTTCCGGATAATATTTAGTTTGTAGTAGTGGCGTAGGGCTCTGGACATTTTCTCGTAAGTCATATTTGTTCTGTTCTGTTTTTTTCAAAAGAAAAAAGGAAAAAAGTGGTGAGATGATTCATTAAAACCTTCCTAAGCCCCAAAATGAGCTGCAGAACTATCACAGCTACCTAAAGTAACCAAGACAGTTCAAGAAATTACATGTACCATTTTTTGCTGTTTGCAGGCCTCTTCTGTCCCCACAGCCCTCATCACCAATTTTTTGTGTGTCTCTTTCCACTCACAGCAATTTAAGCAAGGAGTCTAACAAAAATTCCAAGTGATGTTTTTCTACAGTTTCTTGGAACACAGATAACAAAAGAATTAACTACAAGAGGAGATATTAGGTGGAGGGAGATGCTCATGCCAAGTGGGATGTGACAAGCCTGTTCTTAATGAAAACACCTTTTGTAAAAGCCTAGGAGCAGTGGCTAATATAGGCTGAATCTGTCAGCAATCCCTGCTTAGAGCACTGTTCCTCTGGGATTCCCCTGCATTAACTAGTTAATGCTCACAGAGCACTGTGGGGACTGACAGCCTGTTTCTCCTCTTACACAGGTGTAAATCAAGAAGCCAGTTGGGTTGTACATCTGCTTCTGTGACAGATCCTCCCCTTCATTCTGGGAGCTGTTGGCCCCAAAGGCCATGGCCAGAGCACTGAGGTATACTGAAGTATGGGATGATTCACCAAAACCTTCCTAAGCCCCCAGAGGAGACGGCCCTGCTGAAGCTGAGTGTCACAAGGCAGAAGTGATGGGCACTGGCAGAGCTGTAAGTGGGCAGCCCCCTAAGTACTGACTTGGAACAGCAGGATCAGCCCCTGAGGCTATGTCTACACGAAGAGCATTTTTCGGGTACGAGGAGCAGTGGCTGCTGTCTGGCAGAGACTCCCAGCAGAGAGACAACTCTGCTGGCAAAGCTGTGCGTGCACGAGTATAAAGCAGCCGCCTCGCCATCAGCAAAAAACACGGAACCAGTAGAAGCACGTTTTTGTTTTGGGAGCCTCCACGTCAGAACTTTGGCTTCATCAAAGGACACTGATCCACCTGCCTAAAAGGCCCAGTAAGAGCAGACCTCCTCTGCTTGCCCTGACCACAATAACTCTCCTAAGGGAGGCCACATCATGAGCTCCCGTGGCAATGAAACACTAACAGGGACAAAGTTTTCCTTGCAAAATCTAGACTCCTCTCATTGGGAAGCCCCTGAAATACTGTGTGCGCTTCTTCCATTTCTTATATGCTGAAAGGCCACTGTGTTGCCCAAGTGACCAGTGGTCTGAAGGAGCTTCAGTTTCAGACACCCAGCGTGAGACAGGATGGCATGGCCCAATTATTAAGGTGCAGGTTGGGTAAGTTAGTAAGTTTCATAAAATTCCCATTAGCCCATATCTCCACCATGTTCAGAACCACACAGATGACAGGACAACCCTCTGGTGCGCCCGCTACTCCTCCCAGTTTTGTGTTGTCTGAGAATCTGTCCCATCATCTAAGTCATTAATGGACATACAGTACTGCCCCCAGAATCAATCCCTGGGGTAAAATGACTAGTGACTGGATTTTGTGCCACTGATCACCACCTTTTCAGCCCAGCAGATCAGCCAGTTTTCAATCTACCTCACTGTATTCTTGTCTTGGTCATACTTAGTCTGTCTTTGAGGCTGTTATGAGACAGTCTCAAAAGCCTTTCTAAAATCAAGATAAGCTATATCCACTGTTCTCCCTGAATCCACTGAGCCAATCATTTTGTTGTAGATGGATATCACAATGGTCAAGCACGATTTCCCATTTGTAAATCCATGCTGACTACTCATACATTCATATGAATATACTTATATACATATACAGAAATATCCACACATAACTCAGCCCCAAGCTGTAAGAATCAGTAACAGCTTTCCAGAGAACAAAGCAGGAACTGCCCTCTTAGAAGGAAATACATAATCCTGCAGCATTTGGTGTCTGTCCCAGGGCAGCATGTGGGATCTGGGAGTTGCTGCAGACAGGAACACGGAAAGGTCCTGTTGAGATGTAGTACAGAGCTCCTCGTAAACCACATCTCATCAGAATATCCTCAGCATCAGGTTTAGAGAAGAAATAAGATGCCTTGAGAGAGGACTGTTAATTCTTGAACTCCTTGTAACTTTATAATTAAGGCCTTTAAACCAAACCAACAAGTTCTCTATATGAAGAATAGGTTTTAGTGCTTCAGGATGGATGCGCTGTATTTCTAATGTACATAGAATAAAAGATTACAGTTTTCCAGCAGTAATTTATATGCCATCCTTTCTTCTTTCCCCCCTGTATATAACTGAATCCTGTGATGCTACAAGAGGCAAAGTGCTGCAGGAGGAAAATTGCATTGCTTCCTTACCTTGTGGTTTCCCCACAGACGGGCCAGCCCGTTGGGATCCACTATCCGAAATATTTTGGATTCCTTATCTTCCCATCGGATGAAATTTTCGTACCGGCTGTCGGAAAGCAGCTGATAAACATAATCCCAAAGCAACCTACAGTCTGTGAAGAGAGAAGCAAGAAAATATTAACTTTCCCTTTTTTTCCTTGGGATTAATTCTGGAAACACTTGGGTGGATGTGTAGTGAAAGGACAGTTGGGATCAGGGATTTCATGAAATGCTGCTGCCACCTGAAATGAAAATTGCTTGGCTGGTATCGAGTAACGTTTGTAAAATGGACTGGAATATACAGCCTCTTCTGATGCATCCCAGTTCTCCTGACACTGACAGAGCACCTCCGTCACATCAAAAGCTGTGTGAGGTGACCTGCTGCTCTTAGGTGTGTGTTTATGGTTGTACTGAAGCACATAAAGCTCACGCTCTGTTGGCCCTGATGCTGTTGCTGGCTGTTTTAGTGGAGAAATCAAGAATCCTGCAACCTGCCCTCCCTGCTTGAGACTGTCCCTTTCTGTGCTAACATGTGAGTCTAAAGCATGGGCACTATTACAGCTTTCCTTTGTGGACTCCATGTGATATAAAACTGACACCTTCTCCCATTTTCAATTTGATTTTTTGTTTTACTTTTTAAGGTTCCTGAAAAGAAACAACACCTAAGTATTATAATTACTTGAGTGCTATTGAGAGGTTAAATGCTTTCTATTTGGATAATTGAATTCAAATTTCCTCTTGGCAAACACTCCTTAGGTCGCTAATTAAAGGTCTAACAGACACTTAAGTTTTAGTTTAGTGTTTTTCAGTTTCATGGCAGTCTCTTGAGACTGAGGAAGCCAAGAGCTGAGCTGCTCTTACTTCCTGTTTGCAATGTGTGTGTGCAGCACAGAATAACTGGGAATATGGAATATGGAAAGTGAATTGTACAGAGCTGGTGGTACTGCTGCTGTCAGAAACAACAGGGTTTTCACAGCTCAGCTATCCCGATTTCTAAGGTGGCTGTGGGGTTGCATTTTACTTTGAAAGCAATACCAGCCTCTGAGAAATGGCTTGTTAGAGTTGTTCAAGGGCTGGCAACCAAAGACATGCAGCTTCTAAGTGCTAAAATGGATTCTTGTCAGCCTGTCTTTCTGTTCCCGTCTGTCTGTCTGGGGCTGGCACGTGCTACAATGGGGATGATGACATGGGAATATAAAATACTTTTTGAGAAAGGATATGAATAACACATTTAATGAGCACACCTGAAATGGATAGAGATATTAAAGTTATTTTCCCACTTTCAAACTGCAGAGTATCTCTGACACCAGTACTGTCTCTAAAACCAGAGCTTAGTTTGCCAGTGCCCTTGCTTTAGTCTCTCCCTGCCAGTTCTACAAAGAATAAAGCAGTTTGTTTTGGAGACATGACATCTGGCAAAAATTGCAGGTTCCCATTCTAGCTGAAACCTACCCTGCTGGTCACCTCATCCATGACATCTACAAGCTGTGTGGAGGAATGTGAAAGGAAAGAGACAGACTTTTTGGTTAGAAAAGCCTTCTTTTCATTAACATTTTTCACAGACAAACATTTTCCACAGAAAAATGTCCATCCCCATTTGAAATTTTTCTAGGTTTTGATTTAAAAAATGAAACCTGGGCACAAGTTTCCCTGGATTAAGTGAGAAGTCTGAAAACTGAAGGCTACTACTTTAATTTTTGTCATTCCCCCTCTCACAAATTCACAAAACACAATTCTTACAGTGCACATACACACACACACACAATTATGAAAAAGCTTCTTTTCTAGACTTCATTTATGATTTAAGACAAGGGAGATTATATTGCTCTTCTGGTTTGTCCCTTTTAATATTGTGGGAGGTTCTCAGATGAAAGGGTAGCAAGGCCCACTTAAATGGTTCTTTGGCACATGTGCAATTCATTCCAGAACTTTTTCAATTCAAGAAATGTACAGAAAATTGCTTTTTAGTGCAAGAATCCTTGGGGTCAGCTGGAGGGATGGTGCTCCTGCAGAGGCCAGTCAATGTCAGCCTTTGTCATACTCTTGAATGTTCAACCCAGGGCAGACAACCTCCAATTACAGCACCTTATAGCTCATATTTACAGTTCTGCAGAGATACAATTTACAACTCATCTTTACTTTCACCTCATTATTTGCAATAGGCAATGTTATTTTTCATCTCTCTCTCACATTCAGACACACACCCTGGGCCCCTCTTCTGCACAAAACCAAAGAAGCACACAAAAAGAATCAGCCTGAGATGTTTAGGTGGAAACAAAGAGAGCTTCAGATGCTAAGAAGAGCTAGGAGTCAAGTGCAGATTTGTTTTTTTGTTGTTCACTTAGTTTTTAGGATGGATGCAGGCTAAGCTTGAATATAAATACACCTCAAATGAGAAGAACTCAGATCTGCATCTTGAGATCTTCACAAGAAAAATCCTAAGTGATCAAGGGCCCCATCCCATATTCTAAACTGCGCTGCTCAGACTTGCAAAGGTATTTAGTAGGCTGGTGGAATTTGCAAAAAACCCCAACCACCCAAGTATCTGAGACTGCTGTTTGCTTTAACAATAAAACCAAAAATCCTTGAAAACTCTGCTTGGTTCCTACAACCACTTAAAAACTCGATTTCAAACCATATGGCTGTCTATCAGCAAATTTAGATATATGACTCAGCTGCAGTAATTTAATGAGCAGCAGGGCAACTGTGGTAACTGTGTCTCAAGCCATTGCAAATAGGAAATAAAGAGCATTAAACACCAGTAGAAAAGATTCAGGCTCACTGCATTTCTTCTCCCCAGAGCTGAGAGCTCCGAGCACACTGTTAGTTATCTTGGAGTAGCTGATGCTCTGCAGCACACTTCAGTTATGTATGAGCTCTGCTTGCACAGGACCTAAAGCAGCTTGCCTTCCTTCTAGTTTCACTTGGGACACCTTTAGGAATTTGAGCACAGGCACTCAAGGGTTTTTTTGTTTGTTTTTAACCACAAATGGTTGCCCTACGTATCTGTCCCCACAGTAAAAAAATTGCACAGTAAAAAAATATGAGGTCCTGGAGGGTTCTCCGTGACTGACAGAGGATCAGCAATTAAATAATCTACCAGTAGAGACCATCTTTAATAGGACATTAGAGACAATGAGTTGAGGCTACCCTTAGAGGTAACTCTTAGAGACTGTAATGAACTTGGATTATAGTAAAGCCCATCTGCAAGCCTGTGAAATTGGTCAAAACCCAGGAAGAGGCAATGCTAGAGAATGCTTTTAAAAGGAGCTTCTCTGCTGGGAAAAGAGGCACATCCACAAAAGGCTGGTGGAGATGATAGACAATGTGCTCAGGCACCGGGTGGGACTCTTGGGCCAGCAGCTGGACTTTGATGATCCTTGTGGGTGCCTTCCAACTCAGGATACTCTATGATTCTATGATACAGAAAGTTGCATCCTCCAGGAAGGTCAAAAGTGTGATGTGTATTTTCAGGAAGGATTGCGGAAATGGAGAGAAGGACTTGTACGTGGATGGTTGTTTTGTACATGTCAATCACTTGTATGAGGAAAGTCTGGATGGTGGAATGACTCCACGAAGACTCAATCTCTTCCTCGGCTGTCAGAAGGCCTCCAGAGGAGCTGCTGCATGAGGGGACTCTCCACAGGGTGTGTGTTGGCTAGTGAGTAATGGCAAGAAAGCACATGGATGTTGCTGAGGCCAAGCAAGCTTAAAAGTGTGGGAGATTCAATCGGGGAGTTGAGTCAGGGCTGGTACCTAAATTGTTTGGGCATGCTGTGATTTCCTGCCTTTTGGCTAAAATAAGCTTACTTAGAAAGCAACTATGCCTCTCTAGCACGGGGAAACATCATTTCCCCCTAGCACACACATACTTTTTTTTTAAGTGAACTAAGATGGTTGAACTTTGCACAGTCTGCAGCTACAGAGATTTAGCTGTGGACAGATCTGGGACTGAGAGGCTTTAAGGTGATGTAGCTGGAGTGGGAAGGTGGTGAATGGCCCAGCAATGCAGAAAGGGCTCCTAAACACTGGCACTTCCATGCCCAACCATTTTCTCAGCTGTAATACTAGGCAAGTCTGAACTATGTAATTAGCTGGGAATTAGGGCAATCTGCAGCTTCAAATGGAGAGGTATGGCTACATCTTTCCTCCTGCAGCTAATGCTTCTAGAGAGACTTTTATAGTTATGCACAAGGCAGTAATGAGGTGTAGAGTACTTAGTTGGTTCTCAAATTGTCTGCCATAAGCACTGCCCTACATGTGCAAGAGGCAGCAGTTTCCCACTCCTGCTAATAAAAGCCATGTTATTATTAATTGATTAGGCAGAGTCTTCTGAATACACACCTAAAGAATACTGGCATATAAATACTTCCTAATGGCTATATGATAGTAATAAATATCCCTGAGAAATGAAATACCATCTCAGAATGATCTGGAAATTAAACTTATGGATCTTGGGTTCCTAGTATTTTGGCATTTGTCCAGCCATTACAAATGAGTCATTTGGCCAAGGTCATCCTCATGTTGCAGTAGTGAGAGGTCTCACATCTGTACTCCCTAGGACTAAATAATGCTGTTAACAATATAGGCATATGCATGCTAAAGACCTCTTTTGTTCAGGATATAACATCCCCCTGCACTGAAATATTACTTAAAGCACACGCTGTATCTGAGCCCTCTATTGTTTAAATCAGGCCCATGGTGCAGAGCTGGCCCTCTTCATGTATCAACTACCAAAACCCTCTCGTAACCACAGAAATGTTTTGCGAGACCCACCCACATCTTGCACTGAAGAGCATTATATAAAAAGTGTTTGATCTGGCTGATGACTGCCTTGGAACCCAACATGGCTTCACACAGGAAGAGAAGCCAAAGGAACACTGTCATACGCCCTCTGACATCAGCTGAGGCCTTACCCCTTGCTGTGTAGGTTAGCCTAAAATCTCTTCAGCATGATATCATTTGACTTAAATGGTTCTGTGATTTCTACCAGCTGAAGAGTTCTCCCAGGCTTGGCCCCCTTTATTTTACAAGGTGATTTGTGCTTCAGCTGCATTTGTTCAGAGCAAAGCAAACTATGGCTGTTCACAACTGGAACTAATGAAGAGAACCCTGGAAGTTCTCTGGCACCCCGGTTTCTGTAAGTACACCTGAAGTGTGTGAAGACAACGTGGTGATGCTCACGGTGTCAAAACGATGAACTGATGTAATTCACAGTCACTGGAGCCAGGGAAGGGCCTTCGGTCCCAGAAAGTCTCTGACCTTGGGAGTGGCACTGCCAGAGAGTCCTGGGAATGGTCTGACTGGGGAGTTTCCTTAAGAGACATGCTGCAGTAGCATTATGCTGTGTTGAGATACAATCCAGCCTCAATATCTATCCATGACATATTCATTTTAGCAGACAAAACCAGAAGAAAAAAGTAACCAAGTCTCATGGTTAAGGGTTCAAATGGCTCTGAGGCCTGAGGGAGCACTGACTGATCCTGAGATGGAGCATCCTGGTCATGAACATATGTTAATCCATGTCCAGGTCACTGAGAGAAAATAGTTTTCTTTCTGTGAATGTTGCTGCTGGAAGCGGGATGGTAAGCTGGTACAGTAAAGCCAATGTTTTTTTGTGGAGAAACCTCTTGACAGACAACTGTTTGTTCAGCTCAGTAAATTCAAGCTGGGGCTGAGTAAAGAGGTTGCCAGATCACACAATACAACAGTTGTATGTTGCTTGTCTTGTACCCAAATGCTGAGTGGGAGATCAGGCAGAAGGAGAGCAGAAACCTGAGACTGTCATGCTGCAAACAGTTGTGCTGTGAGGTTGTAAAAATAACACAGCAAGATGAGGCCAGGCTCTGCCTTTGGCAATAAAAACTTGTACAGAGAAGGAGGATCCAAAAGCTTCATATACCTCATGTGGTTGTAGAAAAGAGCACTGACATCACAACGAATATGTAAGAGATGGGTCACAGCCATTTGAAAGATGAAGACTTTGAAAGCTAAAAACTGTTGTATTAAAAAAGTCTTTTTTCTTCCTGTCCTCTTCTTCTGCTCCATCCCCCCATCCCCACCAAACAGATGGGCATTTTCAGTATTATCTTCAAGTGCTGTTTTTTTCTGCTCCACCACCATGGTAGAAAAGACTACTGCTAAAGAAACCTGTCTTCAATTCTCCTGTGGCTTTTCCTCACCTTTACTGCTCATGAAAGGCAATGACTGGAAAAGAAATTAATCCTCTGCCTGTTCACATGCACTTCTTACAAACACCTCACAACCTCTCTGACATCAGAAAACTGGCCAAACACATTAATGATAGGAATTTAAGAATTAAGAATGAAGCTTTATCTTCAGCATTGTACTTTAGAGAAGTTGGCAAAAGCAGGAATGACTTAATTGCAGCAAAGGCATCCCAACAAGGGTAATAATTTTTAACCCCACAGTGTGAGAATCTCTACTATCTTCTGACAGTTCAGCCTTGGGTTTAGACTTCTGGCTTTTTTCAAGACCAGAAAATCATTGTCTGTAATAGACTACTCCCCATGAACCTCACTCCTGTGTTCTCTCAGAAAGCTCGGAGTACTCTGGGAGGTGTGAGCATGGCTGGAGGACACAGGTCCTGGTGTGTTCCCAGGAATTTTCTCCTGAATGGACTTCATAAGCTGTAAACTGGTGATTTCTGATGGGTTCCTTGCAGAAACTGAGATGTGACCTCCCCTTCTTGGGGTTAAAACTCCACACTGAGACATAGCCAAACTCTCCCTTCCCTTTTTCCCTTCCCTTCCCTTCCCCAAACAGCTGTACCAGTTGAATGGTGTGCATTTCAATTAACATAAACTGATGTGTGCCACTTGGAACTGATTGGTATTAAAGCCAGACTTGAATAGGCCTGTCTCTGGAGACAGTGAAGTGTAGCATCAACACTGTAAACACAACAGTGTGCTTTCCTGGTTTAACTAAGAGGATTCAAAGTGATCCAAGTTTGCTTTGTAGAAGAAATCTGAATTACCAGAACAACTCTAGCCTGAAGGAAGCATGCAGTATACAGGGAAAATAAGGACCTGTTTTCATTAAAAGGGAAGTTTCTTAGAAGAGTGTAACATCCTGTGGACCCCAATGGATGCTTAGGGTACTCTGAACCCACTTACCTGTCTAGCCATAGTATGTGAATGGGTACTGCAGTACAGTAATGAGAAGAATGAAATCTAAATGACTGAGCTTTCCTCTGGCTTGGTCAGTCCTGGCTTCTGAGTAGACTTGAACAAGCCCTGACTGCAACTTCTGCTCCTGTAACTGCAGTAAGAATGGAGGCAGCTGTGAAGCAAGACACTTCACAGAAAATCTACAACCACCTATCCAAGCTATTGCTATTCAGCTATTGTTTCAGCTTCTGTGTCATTAGTTAAATTGGCAGGGAAGGCCCACTTTCATGCTGAAATTAATTGTTAATGCCATGTTAAGAAGACTCTCAAGGTTATAATGAAAACTCCTATGAGTATGAGCTCTATGAGCTTGACTCTCATCCACACTTCAGTCTCTCCAGCAGTCTGGCTTTCCACAGGGGCTCAAATAGACACGGCATGCAGTGGAAATGCAAAAGTGCACATGACTGCAAGAGCAAGTGATGAAACAAGGCCAGTGACATTATCACTGTCCCATCCAAATGGGAGTGACAGCCAGCATTACACCAGGATTTTCATGTTTTTGCAAGGCTCCAATTTATCTACATGAGCTGCTGCCCTACAGGAAGGAAGATCAGTTCCCTGGAAAACAGGTACTGAACCCCTACCACTTACAAGTTAGAACTGCCAAAGGGAACCACTGTTTTGGCTTTCTGTAGGTTGCCAGTCTGTAACTTGTAACTGCTCAGCTGCTACGACCATCTTGTCAAAGCTTCCCCCGAAGTCTGTGTTTCACCAAAGCCCCACCAGCCACTTCTATGCTGTCACATCCTGCGGGGTTCATCACTCATGACAGTGGAGAAGATGGCCTTGGCAGTCCTAGCTGAGTACACAGGTAGGCTCCTTTGCTATTAGCAATGTTATGTGCTGTCCTAAAGAACAGCTGTGTGGTTGATACACCCCAGATGTGGTTTGCCCTCCTGGCTGCCAGGGCACACTGCTGACTCATGCTGAGCCTGGTGTTGACCAGCATCCCCAGATCCCCCTCTGCAGGGATGCTCCCCAAACACTTCTCTCCCCATTTCTATCTGTGTCCAGCACTGCTCCACCCGAGGAGCAGAATCTATCAGTTGGACTTGTCAAATTTCATCCCATCAATCACAGCCCAAGGCTCCAATCTATACCGACCCCTCTGCAAGGCATCTTGTCCCTCAAGAGAGTCAACAGCACTTCCCAGTTTGGTGCCATCAGTAAAATTGCTAAAGGTGCATTCAACTTCTGCATGCAGATTGCTGATAAATACATTGAACAGGACTGTCCCTGGAACTGAGCCCTGCGGAACAGCCCTGCAGAACACTGCCAGCCAGATGTGGCCTTGTGCACTACAACCCTCTGAGCACTGCCCTTAGACAGCTCTTTTCCCAGTGCACTGGGAACCCGCTCATCCCACAGTCATGCAACTCAACCCTGCTGTGAGGGGCAGTATGAAAAGCCTCCCTAAAATGCAGAACAACTATACCCACCACCTTCCCTCCATCCACCAGGTGGGTGACCTTATCATACAAAGATAGCAAATTAGTTAAATGGGATTTACCTTTGTGGCTGACTGTGTCTGATGCCTGCCTATCAGTAGTACCCAGTATAAACTTTTCCATCATTTTTTCCAGCCCTTCTGTGAGGGCTAACGGTATCACTTACAAAACCTGTAACTACTCAGTTGTACTTAGATGCTGGTTGTTGTTACCCTCTTCACTACAAAGGCACACTTGTTCTTTGCCTGCTTTCCCAGCCTCCCTCCCTACCGTCCAGCATGTGCCATTGCACAGTAACTGTGCCCGTACAGCTGTTTTGTACAGAAAGAAAAATAAACTAATGTGTTGTAACACATTATAAATAATAAACTAATGTGGTGCATTTGTGCAAAGGATTTTGCTCATTTATGAGTTAAAAAAACCCAAAAGATCATCCTACAATGTGACACAGTTGTAAATGTCCCGTGGACACATCTGGAGCAGATGTGGGCACTGGGGCTCTGGTCCTAGTAGCTAAGTTGTGAGGAGACACTGCTGAGGTGCAGTGGTTTGAAGTTTGGTGTCTTTTGATGTTTAAGCTCTAAATGTCTACTGTTGCAAATCTAACAGCTCCATCAGCTGAGTTTTAATTTTCCTCATTTAAAAGCTTTCCAGCCCAACTGTAGAGTATAAACAGAAAAAAAGTACCAGTTGATTTGCACTTTTTTAAAGCACTGTATTTGTGAAAGGGGGATTCCACTGTCCCCTCCTGTCATTTCCCCTCCCACACAAATGATTTTTTCAAACAAAGCAGGAGAATCCATTGTTCTGTTCCCCCTCCAAACTCTGTCCCCACACAAAACAATCAAACTCCTTTGGAAGACCTCCCCATGCTCAGAGCCTACGCCCATCCTAAGTGCTGTTGGGTGGATTTTAGTAGAATGTGAGTCATTCACAGCTGATGTGCTCTTACCATGGGACTGCATTTTTGGTTTCGGCCATCAGAGTGTTTTTATTGAGATGTCACTTACACATGCCTTGCTACAGATCCATGGGATTCAGCTATGCCCCTGTGCTCTCAGGATGTGGCACACTGAGAGGCTGAGGTAAACCAGGAGCAAATCTGGAGGCAGCTCTCTGTCATGACTTTGGCAGGGCAAGAATCTTGTCTGTCCTCATTCCAACAGCAGTCAATGGCTTTATGGGCCTAACCAATACAGTGGTAGACAATGTGCCTCCCAACAGTTTAAACATTGCCTGGCTTTTCCACAAATTCCTGAAGGGGAAGAAACAAATCTGGCAGCTCATAAAGTCAGATACAGCCCAGTTGCTAAGGTAACCCAGCTGATAAGAGCAGCACACCAACAGATAACACCAGGCACAGGACTCACCTGCCTTTAGATTTCAGCATGCTGTGGATTAGTGAACAAGCCTTTCAGTCCCAGAGCTGGTACAGAAAAAGCCACTGGGAGCTGGAAATCTCAGGGACCTGCTCAGCAATGTATCTCCCCTCACAAGAAATATCCAGAATTGTGTTAGTGAGTTTTAAGTGACTGCATCAGAAGTGAGGTAAATACCACCATGTCGTTAGCTTAATTTGGATGTTTCTAAGACAACCTCTATGTGATAAAGGTCAGGATGAAACCAACCCTATTACAGTTGGATAGTCCCATAACTGCCTCTTGCACCTTGGGGAAGTACCTCGTACGAGGTATCAAAGCCCTAAAATGCTTGATAACAAAACCTTCGCAGTCAGAGGTTCACGGGGAGTAGAATTTCCAGTCTACAGAAGGGCTAATTTGATTTAAACTGCAATTGTGTTTAAAAAGAAAAAGAAAGAAAAGAGAAAAAAAGGTAGCTATTTCCCCCCTCCCCCACCCCCCCAGGAGAGAGAAATCCTTGGAGACTGTTTGTGGGGAACCAAGATGGACTACTGAAAAAAATTCTGAGCTAAAAGTAAGCCATATATAGACTGCCTGCTTGCTGGAGTCCAAGTTAGGAGCTGACTACCAACAGTGTTGCTGTTTTGAATCAGCAGTTCCCTCTCCATTACACTGGTCTGCTGAACTCCCCCTTTGAGGTATTTTTAATATTTTTGCATGCTGTTAACTAGATGACTACTGATGCCCGAGTTACTTAGTTTAATTTATCCATTGCCTGGTGTCTTTGCAGGGGATGCAAATCTGCCTCTTGATCATCTCAATACAATGACCTCCAGTTCTGACAAAGTTACGGAAAAGATTTGTGCGTATTGTGTTGAGAAGATAGCTAAACATAATTTTCAAAATCAACTCTAGCCAATGATGAATAATATATGTGATCTTAATGAGTAATATAAAGATACTTTATGCCTCTGGCTTTGCTAGAAAAGTGTTAAATGGCCTTAGATGAAAAGTTAATAAGACCTTCAACTTGAAATCCTTTGCTGAAAAAGGGAAAGTGCTTTACCAGTAAAATTAATATTTTGAAAAATGGTATTACATAAAAAGATAGGAAAGATTAGTCAGCCAGTGAGTAGAGGTCATTATTTTGTCTGACAGAAAGTCCAGAGCTCTATTGATCGACCTCCTGAAAAGAGAGTATTTGTGTATAGCAGCAAGCAAAAACATTGTTTTCTTTCTCAGCACCAACTAATTGCATGCTGCATTTAAAAACACACTCTGTCTACAAGTAAACAGATTTATGAGGCCATGAGGTGTCTTAAGTCCAGGGAAAATTCTTTCTACAATATAAAACATCTGAGCTGGGAACAGAAGATGTCCTGCAGCACAGCTTAAGGTTTTAGTCAGCAGCCTACCAGGCTTCCCTAGTAGCTCCTCATCACTATCTCCCCTGAAAATCACCTGCATGCAAGTGGTTAAGCCATAGGAAGTCAAGGCTCTCTTCTCACCAGTGTACACAGTTGAGTTCTTAGCTCTGGCACTGGACTATTGGTAAATCTTTTCATTGCCCAACCCATCAGTCATCCTCATCAAGAAAATGGAAGTAATGCCAGTGATTTCTGAAAAGCCCTTTTAAAGAATATATCTGCATTGATGTACATTTGCAGTTTAAGAGCCATGTCTCACAGCTTCCATGGCCCCTCTCACACTGAAGTGGAGAGCATGGTTGGTCAAGCACCTCCATGTTAACCATGGCACTAAAGGTAAGGATGCTGAGATGAAAAATACATTTATACTGACATAAAAAAGAAATTATGAGAGCTGTGAGATGGGTGGGAAGCAGGTAGAAAGGTACTTTCTTTTAGGGGGCCTAAGTATGCTGCCATTGAATTCAGCAGCTCCAGTGAAGCTGACTTCAGGCATGAAGCATGAGCTGTCTAAATGTTTGGTAGTAATCCAGTTTTTATCACCTTTAAATTAGCTGTGAGCTCTTTAGAGGGTGTCTCTACAGTTCAGGGGCCATTACAGTCCAACCGGAGGAGCAGTAGCTTGTGCCCGTACAGCAAGTGACGCCTGTGAGCATTTACAGTTAAAGGACTTGGGGTGCTGATGGAAGCACACTGGCCAATTTATCAGCAAAAATCTGATCAATCTCACCACTCTTTAATTCCCCAACCCTGGGCCATAAAACTCTGCCCTCATCTGAACTAAATGCCTGAACACACTTCAGGTCTTTCTGGCATGAAATAATTCACCAGCTATTTCAGATATGCCACCCTTGCTTGTGGGTCTCAGCTAAGCCACGGGACTGCAAGTGAAAGCACCTCAGTCTGCACGTATAGACCCTGGATAACATTTTAAATGGCTACACATACTTGCCAAGCAACTGTGTTAGGCCCAAATTTCCAGGGGCTTGGGCTCTGTTGCCCTGCAAACAACATAGGGATAGAAAGGACATGGGAGTTACTGGGGTTGGTGTCACTGGACCCACAGCACAGAAACCAAAAATTACCAACTATGTAAGAAAACTCCTGAGTTGAAACTAAAAAAATTATACCACCACGTACTCTCCATATTTTTTCTTACATTTATTTCAGATTAGGGTTTATTCTTAGAGAATGTTTCTTTTTTGAAAATAAAAATTAACTGCCTTGATCTCCCAACAATACTTTGTGGAAAGGAAATCTCCAGTGATGCAACCAGTAGGGTGTTTTCTCTGCCATAACTTTAAATGTATTTATTAACTTGCTGACAATTTTGTGGGTAATAAAAATCCAAAGGAGAGAGACAAATGTCGGCCAGGCAAAAATGTCAAAAGATTAATTTCTGTAACTCATCTTTCCATTATGTGAAAGGATCATGGTCCTTGCTGTGCTTGATCTTGACTAGATGGTAAGATATGTATCTTTGGAATTTAAAGTGGTAAATCTTAAGAAAATAGAAAATCTTCCTCATTAAAGCTGAGGCAGCACCACATCTGTAACAAATTTAAGGCACGTAAAGACAAAAAAGAACAAGGTGTTTTAAAATGTACCTCTGTGGACATGTGTAACACCCCACAGGAGCTGGGGATCACATTAGATCACTGCTGACACAACTGCTTGGAATCTTTTTGGGCGTGGTGTGTTTTTACATCTCTCAGAAGAAACTGGTTACTGGGGCATCCAGTGTATTTCTGAAGCGGTTGGATTCCCCCTCCCCCTCTCCCTATCTATTTACAGTTCCCTTTGGAGTACAAGAAACATCTTCTGTAACCTCAGCTTCCTGATTCAGCTGTTGTGATGTCAGTTATTTACGATAACAAAAGTGAGACAATGCCTGTGGTTTGTGTGGGACAAAGCCAACCTTGTTTCTGTAAAAAGGGACAATCCTGATGTGAGAAGCCCAGGAAAGGCTACGAAGTAGGACTCTGAGGTGGTATTTCATTAGTCCTGCCAGCTTCATAATGGGCTTAACACTGCATTATTTCAAAGGCCACTGACAGAGGGTTTCTTCCTTTCCATAGGACTGGACACTAATGTGAATGGAATTCTTAGAAAACTACCTCTTTGCAGAACAAGGCTTCAGAGATAGGTATCTTGGGAAATGAATGGATTGCTAGTGGGTGGAGAGGCAGCGAGTGTCAGGATGCAAACGTTTCAATACCAATTACACATTCTGTGGTCACAGGCAAGTCATTCTGCACCTCTGCTTACTTGTCACGAAACTGGTTTATTAATATTTCACTGTCTAAGCCACAGATGTAGTGAAACTTGCAGAATGCCAGTAAACTCTTGATGTCACAGAGTAGCAGAAGGAAACAAGAAACCCTTAAAACAAAGCATGGTTAGTTATGAATGAAGAGCATCAACTTTGGTGTAGCCTAGAGAACGTCCCTTACCTGCTATCCTCCCGATTGGCATCGCGTGGTCCTCGGGAGGGGAGACAGACACCATGATGTGGTTCATATAAGCTAACTCTTCTCGGTGGGACAGGTTGATGGGCTTGACCTCCCTGTGCAGCCCATCCTCAGACAACCTCGGTGGTTTGAAATCGGAGTGCCTGGGGTTCAGTATCAAAGGATGCATGATAGGGCTGGGCATCAGCTGGATGACCCTGGTGTTCTCCTGGCGAGGGCTGGAGGGCTTCTGGAGCACCTCGGAAGGAGGCGGGCAGTGGTTGTTTTCTATCGGGGACACTGAGAGAGGATAGGGCTCCTGCTGGTTGTTCTCGTGCTGGTGCCTTGTCCCCGGCGCCCTGTCGGCCGGGGACAGGCGACGGAGAGTGTTGTCCATAGGGGACTTCAGTGGCCGCTGGTCGGGGTCTGGCGACGGACGGTGGTTGTTGGTGATGGGTGACCGCGAGCGATGCAACAGTTCAATGGTTGGGGGGTTGTGGTGGACTGTTTCTGCGGATGGTCTCGAAGGCCTCTGCACAAAGCTATCTGTGGAGAAAAAAAAGTCCCCAAAATACAGATTGTTTGTATTGTGATCAAGGTGTAGGATCTACTGCTGACAGCTTGCAAATGTTTTTTATTTGTGTGACCTACAGATACCCAGAAAAGTACTGCATAAATGCAGACAGTTATTATTTCTACACAGAATGAAAACAGTGAAAACAATCTTCCTCCTCCACCACGTAACCATAGTTCCTTGGGAAACACACTAAGAGAAATCCCATTTTGAGAAGCTGACTGAATACTTGTGAAGAAAGTAAGATCTGATTTAGCTGTACTAACTGTGTTCCTGCACAAATTTTTTGAAACTTATCTCCTGCCATTCATGTCTCTCCGTGTCGTTCCTCTTACTGTACCATGATGAGCACTGTGAGGTAGAAGGGAAAAAAAAGAAAAAAAAAGAAAAAGTCTACATGAAAATACCGGGTATTAAGTTTTAGATGGTAGAAGCTTAGGTCAAGGTAGAGAATAACTCAGTCTGAAATATGGACTGGGTTGTTTAAAAAAACCCTACTGGTAGGAAGCTCTTTGTGAAACCCTACATTTTATCTCTGTCTTGATTTTAAGAGCATGTTATATCTTCATAAGGGTATTTTCATCTTCTTTTATTTAGTCTGTGGTGTCTACTGTTGGGTTGTCCCATAACACCAGTTAGATGACTTCAGCAGGAGGACTTCTAGCATCACTTTTGCATGAACACACTTTCCCAGCTGTGACGCTTAACAGTAGTGGGGAGATAAACCACTACCAATCCTCTCACAAAATTAAAATGTTTGCCAGTGCAAACTTTCAGGTAAGCTAAAGCCATCAGTTTTGACTTGGGAAACTACTGACAAAGAGGAAAGTACCACCAGTGCTACAGTGACTAACAGGTTTTTATCAGAAAAACAAAGATCAAATTTCAGTGCTGTTTGTTGAAAGCCTTGGGTGAAAAGAGAAGGAAACTTTTGGGTACATGTCAAAAACTGAAACAAGTAGCTGCCTATTTGAGGATGCCCGTTTGTTCATTCCATTTTCTCTGAACAATAAATGATTCTCTTGCTCTCTTGCCAAGGCAGTGACACCTGTTGAAGACTGGTGTTGAGGTGAAGACTCAAGGGCTGCTGCTGCTCTGGAACCCAGGCAGGCATCGGGAGATGGATCAGCACATACCCAGGGAAAGGCCTGAACAGGAAAAGCTTAAGTCCTGAGCAAATGTAGTGCCAGGCAGTGACATAGCATCTGCACAAGAACACTAAAATCTACAGGAAAACCCGGAATTTTAGGCAGAACCTACATTGCTCTAGAATACTTATTAAACACACCTGTCGTCCCAGACAAGAAAAATGCATTTGTAGGGCTATTGGAACAGCTGGAGGACATGAAACTCCAGAGCTGTATATTGTTCTTGCTTAAACCTAAACAGTTTTAAATACAATCTGGCCAGCTAATGTGGGATAGCCCAAATGAAGATCAAAGAGGAAAAATTTACACCTGTACCTACCTCTGTGGCTGTCTTTCCTTAAAGTCTCCTTTCTTTGCCACAACAGAAAGAAAACCAACTCCCAAATTTTACTCAGTTTCCTATCTTCTACAGACCATCCACCCCCATCACTGTACATGCAAATGCACTGTGCTCATTCTTGGCCTGTAAATATAGACCAGAATATTGTATTGTTTGTCCTATTTATTTAATGCCTTGGCTGAAGGGAGCAACTATCTTTAAAGCAGAAATGAATGCCGTGTTGTGCTTTCCACAAGCTCTCTGCAAACATTAGTTGGCTCTGACAAACTCCAAACAGAAGTATTTCTACCTGTCTGCTTCCAAACCATGGTGATACTGAACCAGACAGAGGGGACAGAAAGTAAAGGCCTTTTCTTGGAAAAGCAGGAAGAGGAAACACCACAAATGGATACACACTAGTGGTTTACTTTCCTTCAAGATCTTTCTCTTAAAGTACTTAACAAAACAATCCCCGCATGGCCAAAGATGCTGTTTGCCATTAAACAATTCCAACTCAGCTCCAAGCAAGACTGCCACAAATGACCCTGAACTGAATAAAATCCTCATCACATTCATTCCTTGGCACATCTGGTGATTGTAAGTTGAGCACATATGGTATATCATTTCACACAGCACTAGATTCACTCTGGCTCTTCATTACAAACAAGCAACACTCTTTTCTTGACGACAGAGCTGTGAAAGGAAATTCACCTCCCAGGAAATTTGCTGACCTATCCATATAGGGATGGGTGGAGCCTGCACTTACTCTGGGAGTGAGCAATTGCTGGCATGACAGTCCCAAAGATTGGCAGTCTCTGCTTACCCACAAAAGAAGTGCAGGCAATGACTGTGTAAGCTTCCTGCATGGCATCCCATCAAATGACTCAGAGCTCCGTCAGAAGGACCACTGGAGATGAGGGTAATTCACTTTCCATTGCTCATCCCTCTGCAGGGACAGAGCCCATTCCAAGCCAATATCCTGAACTGCAGTCAATTGATTTCAAACAGCCAAATCCCCTTTGTTTAAGCTTAGTAAAAAACCACTAGATGAAAAGGAAAGCATTTAAAAGCAGGATCATAAGTATAATCCATTAGGAAATAGGCAAAAGAGCCAGAAAATGGAAGAAGATCACTGGAGTAAGGAGGGATTGTAATAAAGATACATCACCTGTGAAGTTTAACCACTCAAAATACAAAAGTGCCAAGGTAAAACCTGTACCCTCTGTCACAGTTTGTGAGTTAGCCAGGGTTAAGTTCTGCTCCTCACATTCATTCTCCTTTTTTAACTAAGTTGCATTTTGCTAAGGGAAAATGAAAACTCAGTTGTGCTGCTTTCTCCCAAGTAACTTTATGAAACAGGAGGAAGAAGTAATGTCAAAATAAACAAATTCATCTGCCTGTAAATTTTTGGCACAGAGATTTTTTGATTGCTCAGTCTTGTGGCAGGTAAAGCTGTAGTTTCTTTTGCTTATGTTAAAGTTCCTCTCACAGCAAACCAAGAACTAATTTTTGTCATTATAAAGAAGAGTTTTAAGTAATAGCACAGAGTTGTCTAAGCAAAAACAGTGGTACTATCAGCAGTCAGGGTATTGTACGGAAGAAATTTATGTTGTTTCTTAATCACTAGATTGTGAAGGACTTATTTTTTAAATGACACACATGAAAGGCCAACTGATCATCCCTGTGAAATCCTCTCTAGTCGAAGTTGCTCCATATGTTAAATGTAGGAATGTCTGAGAGAGAAGCTAGTATTTCTGTTTGACATTTAGAATGGCAACACTCATGGGTGAAGGCCAAGCTTGAGGAAAAGACTGAGATTTTACTAATGGTCTGAATACAGTAGGCAACTGTCTCTTGTACAACTCTGCCAACTGAACCTCATCCTGACCTGTAGCACCCTTGTCTAACCTGGAATATTTACACGGCTGTGTGCAAACACTTTGGAGCGTCGTTATTCCACCTGCTGCTGTCCTGCTGCTGGCTTAGTCTCAGGGTTTTGCTGGTGCCATTTGACTCTGGCTACCTCAGACTAGCCATAGGCAACTTATACAGGTCTGACAGCACCCCTGAATCTTCTCTTGTAATCCCATGTTGAATCTTGAAATGGATTCATATCAAATAGAATTAATACCCCTTTTCTCCAGTTAGCAGAGACCAGGGTGACATCCTAACTCACTTATATTCTCTTCTCCTGTTTACTCAAAAAGGACGAACACAACTTTTTCCTAGATTTTTAAATTCAAAATTAAATTCATTTTTAATTGAAAAAAAAAGAATTCTGTCTGATGCTTTCATGGGAAGGACCTCTGAAAAAACTTAAGTTTTATATTTTTCTGTTATATACCCAAGAAATCCAAGGAGTATGTGTATTTTTAAAGAAATTAAAACCTCCATTTTCCATTGAAAAGAAGCATGCTTACTTTTCGCAGAAGTAGAAGAAGCCAAATATGCAATTCCACAAACGTAACTACTCTTTTTTCATCACCTCTGACACTCATGGTATGTGTGGACACTACTAGACCTAAGCAAGTAATTCTGATAGTAAAAATGAGAGAAAACCTGCAGAAGCCCCCTTCTCTCAGCAGGAATTGCTCAACCAGCCCAACAGCTGAGCCACCTGATGGGCTCAGTGCCAGGAACTCTGGCATGATGTTCTGACAGACTGTCAGCTGAAGTGACTTGGAGTTGGATATTCCCCTCTGAGGCTGCCCTCCCTTGCTCTGCCAACGACTGCATTTAGCTGTATCTCCAGGATACTAAAAGTCCATGAAGCAACTTTGCCTACCTAACTGGGTGTGAGGAAAAATGAATCAATAGAGTCAATAAAAATTTCTGCTTTTTAATCTGTATCTGACATAGCTTTTAAAGATGCTTTGGAAACAGAACAAAATAATAGAAGATAAATGGAGAAGGGCTTGTTGACTCACTAGACCATTTGATTGTTCCACAGCTATGGAGACAGAGGGAGAAGAACAGCTTTATTTTAGTAACTCTGGAGCAAGAAAATGGCATAATTCCTACTCGCCTCTGTAATGGCAGCTCCTGTAAGAAAGAGACAGAGTTACCTTCATCATGATTCTGGTGCAATATGACCTCTGGCTGAGCATGGATAGAGTTCCCAGGGTGGAAGAAAGGTGTGAAGAGCATACGAGCTTTCCTTTGCTTCAGGATATGCTGAAGGAGTTCATACAAAACATCACCTGAAAGACAAACAGCAGGAAAAAGGAAATGAAAATGTACATAACTGATGAGAAGACTCATTTAGCCATCTGATGCATGAATTCATGGCTCCTGGGTGCTATTTTCAGACCCAAAAATGCTAGCAGTAAAATCCTGCATTTCACTGCTATGCGAAGTTCTCCTCTGAAAGGAAAAAAAGGCACATCACACCTCTGAGTGTGACTGTGGCAAAACAGAACGACATTCCCTGGCACCGTAACTGCTGTATCTTTCCTTAATGGAACATAACATCGCAATATCCAGGAGACCAATGGACTAACTGCTTATTTTGTGCCTTTTATAAATTACATCTTGTATGGATGACCTTATTCCAACATCTACACAAAGCACATAGGTACTCATGCATTTGGTCTGGTGTAACTGGTTGCACGTTCCAAAGTGAAATTGTACATCACAGGGACGGAAGTCTGCTGACTTTTCATTCTGCCTGCTCTCTTCTGTTTGTCACTGCTCATATTACAGAGGAACAGGTTGCAACAATTACATATTATCTGAAAATGAAGTTAGTGAAGTTTCACTTAAGAAACCTTAGATTTTCTGGGAGAGTCTTCTCAAACATGGGGTTTTTTTAGTAGTTGTTTCTATGAGATTGTAAGCCGTGCACCATTTGTCCCTTGTCTCTGTAAACTGCCAATACTCTGTGGGCAACTTGAGCTTCTCGGTGTGAAACAGTTAAAGCCATACTGCTTTCCATAGTTCAGCTTCCTTTATTTTTAACATCTTGAGTGCTTTTACCGTCTCAGCAGTGACTTTAGGGCATTTTTAAAAGGTGACTGCAATACCTGAAAACCTAATTAAAAACAAAGCCTTGAGCACCCAGTTACATGAAAGTCTAAAAAGTGATTTTACCACATAATTTTCATCACTGAATACAACAGTGGCATAATCATAAATAACTAGTGTTGTAACACTCTGAGCAATAAGGTAGCAAATTTGTACCTCTTTTGATTGGCCTGACAGACTAGTGAAAATGTCCATAAAGCTGTCTGTGTTTTTTCTTTTTACCTAATGAAATAGCTGAGACTTCTGCATCATCCAGATGCAGCAATGTTAAGATGGTGAAAAGTGTTTGGCCCTCCCTCTCTCCCTCCTCTGCTGCCTCCCTCCCCTGGGCAGCCCTGAACAGAACAGCTGTGGGGCTGTGAGCCCTTTATTGGCAAGACTGTGGGAGTGGATGCCCTTCTCCTGCTTTAAGCATGAGGGGAAACAATACAGCTTTCGTGTGGCTTCAGTCTGGAAAAACTTAATGCCTCTATGGCAAACATTATTTCACAGTTCTTAAATTTCACGTACAGTTAATTCTGGGAAATGCTGAGGTAATGTCCCTTTACCTACAGTTATCTAAATTTTTAGGGACTGACTCAGATATCCTCCACAAGGTTTATTATCAGTGGGGAATACCTGGAGAGAAGGAAGAGACAAAATGCAAGGGAGGAGGCCTTTAGCTGGATTACTTTGTTCCAAATTCAGCATAACCTTCTGAATAAAGTGAGATTTTACAAATCAGAGGCTCTTCACTGGGAACACTCTATTTCCAGCCTACAAACATTTTTAATCCTGCTTATTTCAAGTGCCCTCACAGCACACAAGGGGAAGAATAGGGGCATAACTTGCAGGCAGGAACGGGAGTTGCAGACCATATACATAAAGGTGTCCCTTGCAGTCCTTGCCCACATCCCTGCTTTCAGTACTCCTTTTGTTTCAAGCAGGGCTAATTTTTAAGGAAATCATTCCAAGTGGTGTACCAGAACTAAAAAAATAATTAAAAAAAAAAGACATTTCTAGGCATCAGTTCTCACTAATGTACTAGAGTGACAACAGACATTAATGTTTGGTCTCCCATAAAAAATTAGTCCTGGATTTGAAGCACACACTTTAAAAACTTTATATACACTAAACATAAGCAACAGTTTGTGAGGCAGATTCTGCAGGAGGATGGTTGTGGAGAGTGGCCAAGCAGGTTGGTGCAGAATTAGACCCACAGCTTGATTATCAGCTGGATCCAAGCAGCACCAGCTGTACTCCTGCACCTTGTGAGCCTTGCACTGGAAGCCTCCTCACAGCAATTCTGTCACCACTTGGTCCAAGCTCTTTGATCACCTACAGTGATTGAAGTGCAAGCCTTTATATTTAACAGGAGTACCTCATATGGTCACAAAAAAAAAAGCTCGCAACTCATATTTAGTTAAACACCCCTGACAAAGGGGGGCAGAGGCTTACTCTGACTGTAAAACTGGAGCAGACAGACCACAGGGGATACAAATACAGGCAGGCAACACACACATTTCTAAATCTCCTTTGTGAATAAATGAAGACATAATTTGAGCAATAGGCAGACTGATTCACACACCTGTCTGTGCTGCGCTGTGGGCTGGACTCCAGCACATGTGAGAATACAGTGAAGTAAAGCAAAACCCACAGGGGCTGTTAAATAGAGGAAAAATCCCCAAGGAAGGAGTTTTGCAGTCACTTTTAGCAGCACCTCAGCCAAGACAACTGTGAGGCAAAATGCTAATCTGGCCTGCTTAAAGAGTCTGGAGCACTTGATTAACTTGCTGCTGTAGTTGGGTCTGTGAACAGATAAGCCTTTATGAGGAAGAGCTGGAAGTCACAAAATGCTGCTGGAGCAGCTTGCTTTCTGGGAGCTCTGCAGGGAGTTTTAACCATAAACAGGTTGGATGTTTGGGTTTGGATTTGCATTCAAATATGCCTACAACTCAGGTGTATCAGGATTTCCTTCCCTCTTTGTCCTTTTTCTCCTTGTCTCATACAAGTGTCTCTGTACTCCCTTTCCCCTCCCTTTCCCCGTCCACCCCAGCAAAGGTGACTGTTCCCTCCTCTGATCCTCTTCAGCTTTTGTTGCAGCTTCCTCTCTTTCCAGTCACAGCTTTTGTAAATAATCCTCACCTGAATGAGGGGACCTGTATCGAAAGTCCTCTTTGGTCAGGAGCAGCAGAGCTTTGCCGTTCATCTCAAAGGTGTTGCTCTCAATGGGCCTCAAGGAAAACTCCTTCTCTGCCCACCGGAGCCACTGTGCCACATCTTCCCTGCTCCAGTAAACCGGCTGCAAACCTGTGCCAGAAAGAGACCATGGTTCTGTTACCAGATGGAGACGAGGCACAGGAACACAGGCAAACATCACTGAATCCACCCCCTCTCCCCACAGCATAATGTACAAAGACTCAGGGGAAAGTGTAGGGGAGGAATGTCATGTTGGTGCAGGATTACTCTAAGCACTGGACTGCAAAATACTTTGTTACTTTAGGCACTTTGGTTTATCTGTGACATACTGAGAAACAAGAACTGCCTCAGCATCCTGGAGAAAGCTCACAGGACATTATTTCATTCCAGGTTTTCACTATGCAAAAGGATTTTCGTCCACTTGCTCCATCTGATGTGCAGAGCAGGCAGCAGGCAAAGTCCTTGGTGCCATCCATCCTTGGTGTGTATCCTTTCATGGAAGAGAGATGTGCTCTCTCTTCACACCCCTTGTACATTCACAGATCAAGAATAATGAAAAGTTGTCAAATGCAAGAGAGCCATGGCTTCTCTCCAGGTGGCTGGGGTGGGGTCCGTAAGGAAGGGCTGCTGAAACACAGCCCCTGTAACAGTGTGATTATCAGCATACGTGTTGTCGAGAGAGGCGTATTCAGACAGGCCCACCCCTCCTCCAGGTGCCATTCTGTGAGCAGGTGCCATTCCCACATGGGAGAGGAAAGCCAGGGCCAAGACTGTGCCACCGTTGGCACTGCTTTAGCCTGTGTTTCCTGTATAGCAATAAAATATTACTGATGTAACTATGTCCATGTAAGAGGGTATAGCATTTTTTAGTGGGAACAGATTTTCCAGGGTGCCAAGGAGAATCTGGCATTCCCTTTCTGCCAGCCAGCTCATACAGCTTATACAGCCTAGGCTATTGTTTTTACTCACAGAGGCCCAACCACATTACCATCAAAGATATTTTGCCTGCTACCTTTATTGGGCCCAGGCAGAGAAGCTTAGGAGGTATGACAATTCAATATCTGTTCTACACACAAATTTAAAATAGCTTCCTTCCCCTGGAGAGAAGGCAGCACGGTGAAGAGCTGTTTATACCCAAGTAGAGAGATTATCTCCAATCCACTGGGTGATAAAAGCTTTATTTTCCTTTCCCCCTCGTGAGATGACTCATTGTTTGACTTGCTACAAAGCTTACCCACTGTGCATAGGAACATAAAATTTGCCATATCTGATCAGATCTCTGGTACACAGCCTCTGGCAGGAGCCAGTACCTTATGCTTCAGAGGAAGACGAACCTCCCTTCCTTGTATTGCACCTGGCTGATTGTATGCTGCACATGGGAAGAAATTTCCTTCCTGGCACACCATTCTCTGAGATCTGATTACCCTCCTCCTACCAAGCACTAAAAGAAGCCTGGGAGAGTTGTACCACTCTTGTTTTGGTTTGGTCTTTACTTCTTTAACAGATAGGCAACCCTTTTATTTCTGTTTTAGCAAGAGGTAACATGAAGTGAGTTGCATTCTGCTGCTTTGCCAGATTCCCAGACAACAGCTTTGGAAAGTCCCAGAGCCACAGCTGCATACAGAACTGAATCTCTGAAGAGGAATTGAGATTGTGCCTGAGAAAGGGTCAGAGCTGACCTAAGGAAGGGATGTCTGCATGGCAGTAGCAAGGATTTCCATTGGCTTTCAACTGTAGCATACTACTGTACTACAGAAACAAGTGGTAGCCTTTATTTATTTATGACGTAAATTCTCTTCCCGCTATGAATTAGGATCTGCTTATTGAGGTCACAATTTTCTGTAGGACCTCTCTTTTTGAAGGGACTGGGGTGAGGTGTAGATTTGCTCACAGACATGGGAACTGTCATCTAAAATGCCAGAGTGAGGTTCATCTTCTGCTGAATAAAGGGCTATTCCTGCAGAAAATACACTCCAGACCCCAGGCTGCTGCTGTAGCTAAGAGAAAGAAGTGAGACATGATGCAGGCAGACCACAACATATGAAAGGGTTTTAAAAGACCATGTGACGAGTGCTTCAAATGCTCATGTGTGGTTTCTTTTGCCTCTCTGCCATGCCATGCAAGTAATAAATTGCCCAAAGGAGAACTGTCATGTAGAAATCTAACCAGACTTCTGACGTGTACTTCACCAGAAAGTGAAACAGAAGAAAACATCACTGTGAAACTCAGGCTCACAAGGACAGAGCTGTACAATAACTTCACATGAGGTGTGTGCTCCCTTATAGATAACAATGTAATAAATAAATCACTCCCTGTACAAACACAGATCAACATTTCCCATGTGCAGGTGACAGTATATTTTTGTCTTCTGTCTAACTAGTACAAAAGTACCATGTCCAAAGAGAGCTTTAGACCAATCAGTGCTAGACCCAGAACAGCCAAGTAAGTTACACAGACTGGGATAAGCCCATGAGCTGTGCTGGCAACTGAAACAGACCCAACACTTCACACTGCAAATGAGGTCTCTGCTGGGTTTTAGCAGCAGCTCTGAAACTCGTGAGAAAAGCTCCAAAGTGATATGACCTAGGACCACTTGGCTTGAAATTACTGAGAATCAGCAAGCAAGTCTAATTCAGTTTGGCTATGGCTAAACTGAGTAGGTGGATGTGCCACATCACTCCACCCCTGGGGTGATCCCATAATTAAAATACATTGTGTTTGGAAAACATAAGGTGCCATAAAATAAGTAAACTGCCTTTCCCTAGATGGATCTCTTATTCTCTTACTTCCCTCCCTTCCTGCCCTCCTGCTTTCCTGGGAAGTTAGTTTCTCAAAAAAAACATGCCCCCACCACATGCCCATTTGTTTAGTGAGGCTGAACCAGTTCAGTCACAGGAGGCTTTTCTAAGGGTGCACAGCAGTGTTGCTGAAAGTGCTTCAGAAACTGTCATTCAAAAAAGAATTCTTTCATGAGCAGTATAGCATCTGCTAAACTTGAATGCCACCTTCTTTGACCCTTCTTAAGAAGGAGTAGTTGGTTTTGTGAAAACAAGGTCATGGGATGGTTGGCTTTGCAACTGAAGGGATTTTACAGCACAGTGTACATTGCTATCAGTAGGTCCTGAAAATGCTTTCCTGTACTGTCCATGAAAGAAAACCTAATCCCACTTATACTATTTTTCTTCTTTGGATGCTGTTTCTTATTTTCCTCTCTCCATCTTCTTTTATTGTCATGCCCACAGTGGAAGAAGACGGGCTCTTTTTATCTCTCTGGTTTTATTCTCTGCAAAAGCTAACAGCACTGTCTTCAACTAACAAAGATATTTACCAAGCAGAATAAAGTGAGGAAAATGAGAGCTGTGTTGCAAAACGAGGGCAGAGTTTTGACTGCTGAACTGACTGCTGAAAACAGTGTGAAGGTTTTGCTGCTTTCACTAGGTGCAGATCAGACACGGGGGATGCTGCCTTTCTCCCACACTGTTCTCTTGGTGGCCATGGACTTCCCCAGGGTGAATTTTGACCTGAGAGTCAGACCTGGCTCTGCTCCCATCTCTGCCTTTGCTCATCTGGTAGAAATCTGGCAAGCATTCCCCATCATGGTCTCCCTATCTGTGTAGCGCAAAAATAAACAACAACAAAAACTTCTTGAACTCAATAGCTGAAAGCAGGTTAGACAAAGCCCTGCAAACCATCAAAATCTGACTCTGGGAGATCCAGCGTATTCTCTGTCTTCTGACAGTTTCCAAGCACCACCTCCAGCAGAGAAAAATACAATAATTTATTGACATGTTTATAAACTGACAGCTTCATATGCATTAAACAGGGAATAAAATCCGTGCTCACCTTTCTAACGCTGCAGGCTGGTGCACTGGTGTCTTAATAGATTATCTACTTCTGCAGCATATTCCTCACCTGAAGTCATTTCTAACACCTGTTACTCTGGCTACCTTATAAATTATGAGAACAATCAATTCTCATGCTGCAGGGCACCAGCTGGTAACCATCCCGAGCGCAGAAGAAATCTTGTTCCTTTCTATTCTTAAGCAGCAAAGCAAAGCACAATGGAGAGGGGCTGATGGGGCAATTTACACTTAGAAGTAGCCAGTAAACCTGTTAAACACCGATAGACATGGGCACAAACAGGAATGCACTGGTCTGTTGAAGAGCTCAGGCTGATGGTCTCTGAAGAGTTCACTTCTTCTGACAGAGAGCCCCTCAGGAAACCGAAGCATGGTAAGGCTTTGAGGTCAGAAAAACAGAGCACTCTGCCCAGGTAGTATAACCTTTTGCACTTAAAACTACATCGCCAGCAATATTTTCACTTGACCACATACTTCTTGTGGGGTTATGAGTTTGTTTTTTGAAGAGATGTAGCCAACCTTGAATCTTGCAAAGCACTTGCACTCAGCAACTCCTCCTTTGGTTTGGAAGACAGAGTATGCATTTTACAGTATGAGTTGCTATGTTCAGTGTTTGCAACACATACACCTAAAATGTGAAGTATAATGTACCACAGGCTGTTTTCACCTTGACTCATTTTGGAACAATCTGAGGACACAAATCCAATGCAAAATGTGATACACAGTACCACTGAAAGCTGCTGTTCTGCTTTAGTTTCGAGATGAGGACACAGCCACAGGACAACACGCACGATGGAAACAGCATTCATTGTAAGTTTCGTCTAACTTTTTGTTCCACTTCAGCTACGCTCTCCATCCTCACGCCTGGCTGCCTGGCAGGCAGGATGATGATGTGAGAAGAGGGTAAAGACAGACCTCTCATTTATTTCTGCTTTCTGCAGGGCAGACAGAATTGTCCACACTCCCACGCCAAAAACTACTTAGCATGGTTGGGCAAACAGCAAAGGGGCCAGCGCATGCAAATCAGCAGCTGGTTCCCAAACACCCAGGGACAGATGCATCGTCACTGGCAGCATCAGGGAAACCAGCTCATGTCTGCAGCTACTTTGAGCCTTTAGTGAGAAAATGATGCTGGAAAAGTTCAGAATGTCTCCTACCAAGTAACTCTTTAGGAACTGATACTCTCTTTCTTTGTTACTAAAATTTTTCCATGTTACCTGTAAAGCATAATATGTGTCTCTGCATATGATGGTGTATGTCAAGCAGGAGAGGTGCATGAGGTTATGTTTTGGTCTTAATTTCTGCATTAAGGCAACACGGTCTGGAAGAAAAACATATGATTAGATTTAAATCCTTTTCTCAGGCTCTGCCAGAGCAACTTTTTAAAGTCCCTTCCTGTCTCACATCTTTGTTTGGAATGCTGGACTACCAAAATGCCAAGAGGTGTCATGAGGCTTTGCCAGTTAACATCTGAAATGCTCTGGAGTGCAAAATGCTGCAGAACTGCTCCAAACTACTCCAGTTCAACACTGCCCTGGTGCTGTGTGTGCTGCTCTCTGGTTCCCTGTTTGGAGTCACTGATTGTTGCTGCAGACCAGGGGCCCTGTTCTGGTATCGTGCTCGGACGTGACAGAACCACCACCACCACGCTGCTCCCCAGCAGGGCTGCGCTGAGCTCAACAGCAGCGTGGGATCACGCTGAAGGGCTTTCCAAACTGAGGGCCAGGCTGGGCACTGAGGTCCTCCTGAGGCAGCAATTCTGTGCTTTCTCTGCTGGGGCTGCTGCAGCCATCTCTTACCCCAAGTGACTTCCCCAAAGCACCCAGCACCCACAGGGTGCTGGGCACTTCTTCAGAACTATCACTGCCATGGAAGGTAAAGGCAGGAAGGGTAAGGATCTTGCTTTCTCAGGAAGTCTTTCCAGTTCCTCAGAGGTGACTGAAATCTGTGGCATGCCTAGCTATGCCCATGCAGATGGAGAGTGTAAATAAGTGCCCTCTGGGACTGATCTGGGGTTAGCATACATGTGGAAGATGTAGCCCTGCCACAGAGTAAATCCTGTACTGCTGGTGGTCTGTGCACTTGCTGTTATGAGCAGGGCACAGAAGTCTGGTGTGCAGTGATGTGCCTGACCACGTGCTCTTCCCAGCAGGTGTCCCTTGACCCAGGCAGTGGAGAGGCAGTGGCTACTCATTGCTGTTGGGTTGCAGGGACTGTCTCATCCTACAGCAGAGAGCTGACTCTGCACTTCCAGCCCCAGAGATAAGGAAAGGTAGAAAATGAAAAGGTTAATCCTGGCTAATCCTCTGAGAGAATTATTTGGGAGGTGAGTACGAACTGGTACAAAGGAAATGCATGGCAGCAGATGAAAATGCCCCTTTACAGGTCTTGTTGAGGAAAAAACGAATGGATAGGGAACAGAGGAGTTGTGTGGCAGGCAGGAAAAGAGACCACAAGTGAGGTTTGCACATCCTTATGTCTGAAAAGTGCCTGTAATCAGAATGACAAGGCTTTGGGGAACCTCCTACACTGCTGGGAACAGAGGGCGAAACAGCTTTTTCAGTAGTAATCTGAAATAAAAGGCACAGGCTTATTTCTCCTGGTGTCCTGTTGAACGAGGTATTAGAGGTAGAGCACAAGTGCAGGAAATGCTCCGTGCACTGTTCCTGCTCTGGGGCCTCCATGTGTGCAGACATCTGCAGAAACCAACCCAGTGAAGCTCTGCCATGGGTTTCTGCCATGCTGACTTTGCTGGTGCGGTGCCCTGTTACCCAGCCCTTCTTTCACTGTCTGTACAGAGACCCCGGGAAGCTGACACATCCGAATCCCTCAGGGCTTCAGGGTCATAAAATAAATAAAACTGCTTTCCTAATGCAGCCTTTGGAAAGTCTGTAAGAAACATATTGATTGGAAAATGCTCGATTAGAACGAGCTCTCATACAGGGAAATAAATCTTCTCAATTGCCCACACCCAGTGCCAAGCTCAGCTTCCTGGAAGCAACTATGGCCCTTTCTGGAACTGAGGTGAAAATCCCATGTTCCATCACCTCACTTGACCTGCTGACATTACACATGGTTTGCATTTGCTGATCAAATGCGCAAGCGGGACTCTAAATTAGCTTGCTGGGCTGAGACAGCTCACTGATTAATGATGGCAGATGAAGTCACCGGTACAAAAACCCCACAAAATTTGAAGCCACACTTAAGAGAATTCAAAACGAAGAACATATTCTTTCTCACTCTATACCCAACCCCTTTCCTATGCAGAGACAGGTTAGTAAATGAAGCAACTCTCTCAGACAAAATTACTCAGCTATGTCTAGGACCCCCGGCCCCAGCAAGTCAGAAAAGTCCCTGAACGCTGCTGACCAATTCATGAAGTGCTTGCAGTTGTACCTGATGTCAGACTAAAGCCTCTAGTGCAACCCCAATAGTTTAATGTGGCCGGTTGTGCCGCGTTTCTTATAACTGAGATCCGTATTTGACCCATAGCAGCCGTTTGTCTCCCTTCTGTTTCCACTGCATCGTCCAGAGCGAACCTATAGAGTAAGTGGATATTAGGATGTAGCCCGCCATCCCCTGTGCGCTGCCCCACTTTGGGATTAGTCAGAAACAGAAAATGTTATAATGCTGGAGCAGCCTACCTGCTGCTGACAGGCTGTTTGTGGCCTGAAACGAGAATTCACCCAGGCCAGGACAAACCAGTCTAGATAATGGTGCTGGTTTGTGTGTTGAAGTGACCAGGATTTGAGGTTGTGAAAGGGAAAAGCTACCAAAGAAGCGAGCAACCACAGAGGCGATGAAAAGACCAGTGGGTTTTCTAGGCACTCATTCCATGAGCCATGTCCAAGAGCTTTCAAGAACTCTGCAGACAGCTCCAGCTTCCTTTTATGTTGTTTGCAAAACCTTCCTAGAAGCCTGACAAGAGCTCTCCTTCCAGGGCAGGGTGAAGGCTGGCTTCTTCCATCTGGGCAGCATGTTCAGAGAAGGTCAGAGTGTAGCAGGGGTCAGTGAGCCATGGACAGCAGGACACTGCCTGGCTGCCAGCAGCCGCTCCGCTGCTCCCACGGCTGCCACACAACCGCATTCCTACCACAGCAGCCAGTGCAACACCAGCAGTGGCAGCGGGATGGGGAGGGGGGAAATGCTGGCTTGGATCTGCTCCCAGTTACAGTCTTAATCTACTCCTGACTTCTTCTCAACCAATTTTTGGCTGTTGTCCATGGAGCAGACATTGCTCTCCTCTCCTCTCCTACTGCTCCCTTCCAAAAGGAGCTGAAAGAAATGTCTTCTGTTGGTTTTTTCCTTGTATGTGCAAAAACTATATCCTAAACAAGAGCAGCTGAGCCCTGACAATGTCACAGGGTAGCAAGCTCAAGAGACAACACTACCAGAAGCAAACAGTTTTGCCAGTAGAAGTCAAGAGATTATAAAAACTTTCATTTTCTTCTCAGCAACTTGTTATTATTTCAAACCAATTTGTTCTTAATCCAGGTCAAAATTCTATGTCTAATAAGCATTCTTTACAGTTTTTCTGCACTAGCTATGGCCACTGCTGATACTTAGTAACACTTACACATTTACACTGCACAGTGCCTTTCAACTGCAGACAAATTAGATTGTTATATCTGTTTTACAGATGGCAGGCACAAAGGCACTGGATGCCTGCCCATACACTGAGGGATCAAATCCAGGAACTCTATTCTGCTCCTCTTTACAACTGGACACACGCACAGCATCTTTACATCCTTAACACCTACTTTTCCTTCCCACTTCTTGTATCAATTATTTGATGCATCCTGGCAACGGTAATTTTAAGGTAAACAACCCAACCCTATATTAGAATGAACTGTCAATACGTGCTGTTTCTTTCTTTTAACACAATATGGCCTTGATCTCGGGCTGAGGTGTTGAAGATTTGTAAGTAATCAGAAATAAATTGATCTTGGTAGTCTTGACCTACATACGGTTTTACTCAAGTCTTTTGCCTGCTGCCTAATTGCTGTACAGTGGAGCAGAGTGCTCAGATTATTACCATGCTTACAGTATGTGGCAGTAATGCTGGTGACAGAACTGGAAGCTCCAGGTTTAGGTACCTGATCAACACTGCTGAAAGATAAGAAAAACGGAAGAAATAGTTGCCAGCTGCAATGAATACAGCTGCCTAAAATTAAGATGGTTCCTTTCAGCAATTGATCACTTTAACCTGCCATCAGCTACGTCACCTTGATCTCCTGGTGACTGCAAATTTAAAGAGATCCGACAGTTTTGTAAGAGAGAGGTCAGGAAGTCCTTTTTGTACAGCTGAATCAAGTGGAAAGTTTTCAAATCTCAGTTTCACATATCAACAAAACACCACCACCACCATTATAATCCTCTGTATTAAGAAGCTGCCTTTTTCTCACAGGGCGATTTTGTTCTCAGAAGCTCACATCCTGAAGAAGTTGGGTCCCTTTCCCTTGAGGAATTTTGGCTGGGACTTTGTTTCCTAACTCAACTGTGACTGTGAGAGCTGGGGAGGGGGGAGTGTGTACACAAAGAGCATGTTTTCCAGGCTGTTTCCAGGGAACGTGAGGCCAGCTCCACTACAGAACAGTCTATGCTGTAACAGCAAAATGTCATCTGTTGGCTTCCTCTGCACTGGGGCTCCAAGGCTCCTGAGCTGCAGCTGCACTTGTGCTGCTACTGTAAAAGCAGATTTTGGCAGCACAGCCCAGAACCATGGCTTACTTTGCCTGTAACTATTAAGCAAATCACCATAGAAAAAAAACTACCACCAGCATGTGACAGAAGTATGTCACACTTTTACTGTAACTGACTTTGCTTTTGGATGTCTTGCCCATGCAGGCATTCTCGGCAGAGCCCTAATGAAGGAGGGCTGTGACAGCCTGCTTCAATACACCGGTACACAAGTTCTTCCGTGCTTTATGCAAAGACCTGCCTTCAGGTGACATTAAATATTAAGTTACTGGTGGAAACTGTACAAATTACAACTTTGGACACTGCACAGTGTACTTAGTTCTGAACCACATCTTTGGAGGTAAAAGCCCACTCTTAGCATGCTGCAGATATCTCTCGCTCCCAAGATGCTGCAAACTGGAGTTCTGACATGATTAAAAACTCCAGATTTAGCTTCATTTCTTGATGGTTCCTTAATGAACCAAATCCCTACAGCTCTTACAAACTGTCAGTCATTTCTCCAAGAAGACACTGCTGTCTTAGAGAAAGGTGAAGTGTTTAAAAGAACAGCTCTAGATGCCAGGGGTCCTTTTCCACATTCAGGGGACAAGGAGGCCACAGAGATGGCCTCCAAACTGCACTACAACACATCACCCATTCAGAACAAGTAACTGCATTGCATTTCCATGGGGCCCTTTAACCTTCCAGTGCAACTTGTGCCCAGAAAGGCCTCTTGTACTGAAGTACTTGTGCTTGAAATACATTGATAATGAGAACGAATTAAGTGTGCGCTCTTTGATTATCAGATGATAAATTATCATGATTATCTTTGCTGCAGCTTGAGAATTGCTTCCTCTCCAGCATTTAACTCCTGCTTGCTCTGAAGCTAGTCAGCATACCCACTAACTTCTCATGTTAGGGCCCCCAAAATAGTGGCTTGCACTTATTATTTCTATGGAAGCCATACGAAGTTGAGGCATTAATACTTCTATTCAGGACCACTTGAAAATACTGTTCCAAGGAATAAGAAATGAACTTTATCAATTGGGACAGCATGCAAGATCCTGTTTGGGATAATTTCTATCTCAGTGCTGGGTTGTCTGCAGTACCTACAATGTCCTTCAAACAAGCTCATCCTAGGTGACAGCTTGGACAATACATAGTGTTCAGTGACTGTGTCGACTTAGTGCTGTTTTCTGGCCACCACGATGATGTGCCAGTGCATTTGGTGGAGGAGCTATGCTGTGTTCTTGATGAGAGAGATAATCTGTATTCAAATACATAATACACTGGTTTCTCCCAGATCAGCTTTCTGAGCAGATTAAGAGCAGGATTGCACTAACAGTTAGGTCAACACAACTGGCAGGGAGGTGGCAAATTGCAAAAAAGAAAAACAGCTGGATGTGGTAACAGAAAACAGAGAAAATGCTTCAGCCAGTATTGTTACAGAACATGTCATGCCACTGAAAAATAATGCATGGGCTTGCTGTAGCACTTGAGTTTAATCTGGATGATGTCACTGAGAAAGGCTTGCTTCCAGGAGTGGAAAAATGACTGCAATGTCAATAGAGGCAAATGATTTACCTATGCAGTTCCAGTAAAGGATCAAGCTTTGAATGAAAAGGAAAACAAATGGATGAGCTAAATCACAAGAAGGTTGTGTCTCATCCTGCTTTTCGAGTTTCTCGCCACTGTAAAGGTGCAGTGAGAGAGGCTGCATACACCTAGTAATGATGGATAACTGGTACCATCCCAGATTCACAATTCCTAGTGCCACATAATCCTATTGTGTTGGTACAGACACTTAGTGGCCTCGACACCAGTGAACCTATCTCCAGGACTTCTGTCCTTCCCACCCTTCCTTTCCCACAGGAACGATGGCCATCCCTGTGCTTGCTATCACCAACAAACTACTGCAAATGTGCCAGGGGAAAGGGGACCCCTGTCCTTGGAGAGGGGCATCGTTGCTGCAAGCCCCAGAGCTGAGCTGGGATTGGCTGTGGAGCTGTGATAGCAGGCAGGAGCGAGGAACTCGCCCCTCTCAGTCCCACTAACAGTGCCAACTCTTCTGAAGGGGTGGGGGGTAGCAGGCTAAATAAATTTAAGTGTTGGGAAAGAGAATGAAATGATATCACCTGTCAGAAATACTTAACACCATCTAATGGCTACTTTACATGGCTGACAGTTGTGCCAGGTAGTGTAAGACACTGAAGCAGGAGGACTCCCCGCCTGGAGGACAGGAGAGGGAAGGGATTCAGCATACAAGTGAAGTGACAGCATGATGGTGTGCTCATGTCCCAGGAACCAACTGAAACTACTGGAGTCCTTAGACACTTTATCATGTGGATATTGAGGAAAACGAAGTTGAAATACTTTTTCACCAATTTGTCTAATTAAAATTGTCTTAGTTGTGCTCCCCCGTATATTGGCAAACTTCACTCAGCTCTGTGAAGGACATTTGTCTAATTATTGTATCTTATCTGTTGCAGAAATCCAGATCTATAGGTCTGTCTGTTGATACACCACTTGTATTCACAAAAACTCAGACAATCACAATGATGATGAAGTCAGGAGAACAACAGAGGTGTCTCCATGAAGTAATTTCTCTTCTATTTGTCCAATGCTTCAGGACCTGCTTGGTTTACGAAGTCCAAACCAGTTTTGCTTCATTCTTTTGTACTGTAACTTCCAAACCATCTCAAGTTTTTGCTCTCCTGGGAAGACTGACTCACAGCCAACTTGCAAAGCTTGGAACACCGTTTTTAAAAAAGGCAGACTGGAGAATTAAGAAGGTAGGAAGCAAATACAAACATTAGGGAAGGATGGTGAACTACATTTTGAAGAGAGGACACCTTCTAACCCAACTTTTCAGGTTGCCTTAACTTTTCCCTTCATGCCTGCTTTTATAATTCCTACATTACAGAAATTACTAAACTAATTGTTGCACATCAGTGCAAAGCAAGTTGACATTCCCAGGTCTTTTCCTTCTTCTTAACAAGTTTCAAGTGGAAAACTACTTTTCTAAAATGCTTTGCTTATTAATGTGATTTCCTCCCTGCCCCCTCCCCCCCCATGACTGGGGTCAACCAGTTTGGCACTGACAGCATGGGGCAGAAATGCAGACATGGGCACATTGTCAATTTCAGAAGTGGGAGAAGCCTTCTTCAGCAATTTCACACAAAATGACATTAGGGAATGCAGAGTGTCAAAAACTTTCCATGAAGCCCTGAGAAAATCTGCAAACTAGATGTCTCACACCTCTCTGGCAGATAATAAACACAGAGCATATGGACTCAAGTACTGAATGTTCACGAAAACGAAGTTCTCCATGTTTGAGACCATGCAGAGTTTCTGAGGACATTAATGAAGTTTCAGAGAAGATTTACACTCTTCTTACTTAGGTGTTTGGATAACCAAACAATGGAAATTCAGAAAAGGTTTATTTGTGAGTTGGGTTATTCCTTAATAAATTACAGTATTTCTTTCTTATATCTTCTTCTGAAGCTGCTGGAATGGCCATTGGTCCTGTTCAATATCGTGTCTTCCCTGCTGTGACCAAATTTGTTAATTTAGGTCCTGAAACACGACTTCTCTCGAAGGCTAATTTTCACAAGGAAGCACCGTGATTGATTTTTAACAAAATGCTTTGTGATGCCTCATTTTGGATTTTTTCTAGACTTCCTCTTCCCCCCACTACCCCTGAGGTGTGCACATTGTGTGAAGAGGAGATTTCTCTTGTCAGTCCAACCTCAGCCTTATTCATTTAGCACTGTCACAGTCATGCTTTTGCAACTCTGCTGACGGAATCAGGTGGGAGGAGGAGGAGGCTGACTCGGCAAGAGGAACCTCTTGTTTGCACATAAATACCTTGGTGTTATCAGAAGGAAAACAAGGAGTGAGCAGCATGCATTGTACAAAAAAATCACGGCACTGTTACTGTTTTCCCCCTTCTCCTGCAGAACAACAGTCGCTTCATTGCCTCCCCTTCACTGCTGAACAGCATCCCCACAGCAATCCTAACGATTGCTAACCTGGAGAAATGATACTGAGACACAGGTTGTTCTCAAGAAGGAGCATAAAAGCTCCACGTAGGAACTAGCTTTGAAGGAAAGAAGTTCTAAAAACATAACAACAAAGACGGGATCTAGAAGAACGGACTGAGACATTCATTACTCGGGCCAGAGTCCAAAAGAGTGCACACCAAGTTTTTTCTGTGTATCTGAGCATCCTTCTGTCTCTTCAGGTTCGTGTCCAGAGAAGGGGTTTTCATGGCAGAGGCCAAATCAGCAGAGAACTTAGCCCAAAGCTGCACACAAAGCACCTGCATTTCTCGAGGCATTGTTCCTTTCCTGCTGCTGTGGTTTTGCCAAAGGTATGCGAGCACAGTGCCCGCACTGTCCTGCTCACAGAGGGAGAGGCAGTGCTGACCCTGACTGGGACAGAAGGAGCACAGTTGCTCTGCATCAAAATTTCTGGTTCTTTCTCAAATTCAGGTCACTGATCATTCTGAAGGACCCCAGTTAATTTTTTTTTTTGGCACAGCCTCCATCTCCATGTAACAAGAAGGACCTTCAAGGCTCAGAGCTTTTGTTGGGTACTAAGGAATGCCTCTCCCTGCAGCTTCCCACTGGGCTGGTGGGTCCCACAGCCCTGCACCCTGGGAGCTCCAATGCACACAGGTTTCTGCTGACTAGTCACCTCCACTAAATCTTAGTCCTCCACCCAGGACATTCTCACTATGGGGACAAGGAGAAGACAAAATATTTTGGTTTCTTCTTTTTGCATGCTCCTCTGCTTTAGCATGCAGAAAGATCACACTGTTTTTTTTCAGCCTTTGCCCTCTTTCTTAAGTAATGCTACTCACATGGTTTATGTTTTAAGCCTGGGAAGCAGCGACTCGAATAAAGCAGCATCAACACACTGGATGCACCCTCAGGGTGCGCACTCAACCCAGAGTTAACACTTCAGCCGACCCCTTCATCTGACTGTACCCTCCAGTTGCCTCCTGACAACTGAGTCCAACCCTAGCTATGAAAAATCCTCACCAATATGTCATATTGACCATGAATTCAGTCCACCCAGCTGAATGTTAAACGAGAGACCAGTAAGTGCCTGCTCAAGGTTTTGAAAACACTGGCTTTCAAACCTGAAAAGCACGTCTGCATCTCCTGTGAAAATCAGTGGTAATTGGTAATCTTGACAATTTAGCTGCAGTGCTAAGAGTAGTACGCAAGGCACTAAAAGGCTGAGAAAAGATTCCTAGAATATCAGAACATAATGACTTCCTTTTGTGTTAGTTAACAAAACATTTCATAAATCTTGACACACTTTGGTGTTTGGAAAACTCTGTGTAAGATCAGATGCTGCTTTCCTGTGTTTAAGTGGAACTTAATCATAAGAGGCGAGAGAAAGAGAGCAGCACACCTTGACCAGGTAGCCTGAGTTGGGCTGAACAGCAGGAAATGTTTCTTCTTCCCTTCTCCCTTCAGAATGGAAGTCAGGATGGACAGACACCAGTGCCTCCAGAGAAATCTGGGACTAACTGTGTACCCCTGTCAAAGCCTAGTGCTTCCTTTGCTCCCTTCATTTGCTAGAACCCATATAAAATTGAAAAAATGGTACTGGGATATCACCAGGGTGCTTGCCCTCTCCAGGATTCATTTAACATCTCTGCCAACCTCTTAAAAAGATATAAAAGAGGAGGCAATTTTTAATCTCCTTTCATGGTGTGGTTGCCAACATCACAGGCTAAAGCTGCATCTCCTCAGGAAGAGGGAGCTGAGTGTGTCCATAGCTGCTATTTCCGAATTGGCAGGCATGGTGGAGAGGCCTTTTGCTTGCCCTGATAAGGTCATTTGCATAACTCTACCCAACTGGCTTTGCATATATTTTTTTTCCTCTTCTTTTTCTTTCTCTCTCCACTCTGTAGTTCTCCATGTGCCAGAGAAGCACCAGGAAAACCTTATATTAGATAATCCCAATAATAATTCTGTTAAACACTTACTGATTTATTTTCATTTCTTGTAAAAAGCTGGTGTGCATTTTGGTAGCTCTATTCTTACACAATGTGAAACAGAAAATTGTGCTGTTAGTGCAAAAAGAATTCTGCTTTCTCTGTACAGGTTCCTTTCACATTCAGTCAAAATGGCTGTGTGTTTTCTGCTTTTAAATGAAAGCCTCCCAATTACTTTTGTTTTAAAATAAGCAATTGACATTCATTCAAACTAAAAGTAATTCTAAACAAAAGTGTAAGTGATATCCATACTTGCTTTGTAAAAATTGAGATAAACGCAAAATTGCAAAGCAACCCTCGTAAAGAGTGGAAAGGAAGATGAATACCAAATTGCATCAATTTAAGTCTTGTTTAAGTAATAAACAAGACACTGAGAGCTGCATGGTTTATCTCACATTCCTGAGAGCAGTTCCAGTGATTTTAGTGAGGTGTCTCACTTGGATAACTGCCATCCAGGAAAAGAAATGGCTGAAAAACCCATCCTTCTCTTAGTCAAATTCTTTCTTAAAAATACACATTTTTATCTTGGTGTTTGTGTGTGTCACCTTAATTCCAAATTTTTTACTCTGGAAAGGACCATGCTGAAATTTGAACGCATTTTGAAGTTCTTCCTAACAAACCCTTGCCTTATTTTTCATGGCAGCTTAAAAATACCAAGTATCTTTAAACCAGTGGGCCTCATGCCCTGTTTGTACAGAAAGACAGAACACATTTATTTCCCTACCTATGGCAGCTCACACTGTAAGGCCCTGGTCCATGTGAAGGACCAGGAGATGCTAATCCTAACTGAAACCAAATGACCTTCATCATTTAATTCAACAGGCCTGCATTGTTACTCTGCATAATTGCAGTGTCTCAGTTGCAGTCATAAACCAGGACCCCGGTGTGCTTGGCAATGCACAAACAGGAGAGGAATACTATTTTTGTCCAGAGAGTTTCCTCGGATTGTAATCTCCATGCAGAGCTATTAAGAGGATGTAGTTTAGTGGTATTTTTCCCAAATCCCCAGTTCATGAAAGTTGAACAAAACAGAAATGATGGGGTAACATGATAGATTTTGCTATAGAAGGCAGCATTTTGGTCTCCACAGGCAGTAATTGAGGGAAAAAGGAAAAACAAGAGTTTACAATACTCAAGAGAATGGTGAGACCCTAACGAAGCTTGTTTGAATATACAAAATCAGACCCACTGAAAAAATAAAATGGAAGAAATTTGCAATATTCCAAGGTTGGCATTAATCCATTGCATTCAAGATGCAAGCTCTCTTTTATGTTTTGGTTTCATAACACTTACTGTAAGGTCTACTTTGAGTTTTGGGGTAAGACAGATTTTGGGGTACGCAAAATTTTCCTTAATTGTTGCAAGAACCCATTTGATAACCAGTTCTAAAAGCTCTTCATTTCAGCTTAGAATATTTTGGAAAAACAGTAAAAATGTTACATTGTTGACCTCTTCTAAAAAGAATTTGTTTTAAAGACACTACTTTCATCGTATTAAAAATTAATGTCAAGAAAGTTTATTGACAGACAAGGTCTATTAATGACTTCACTTCTGAACTTCACTATTTATATTTACAAATTAAGGGTGTGAAGTCTCCGTTTATTAATCTGCCAGCTGGATCATTTCTTTGCAGCCTTGAGCTGTTTCACTTCACTGCAAATATTTAATAGCCAATCTGTAGTGAACTTGAATTTTCCCAATACTTTATTATGTTTACACGCTATATCACAGATTTCCTAGTGTATTATTAGCATTACAAATTATTAAAACAAAATGACATTTTTTGAATGAACAATACAGTGCTTTCTCCTGCCATTATCCTCTCTACTAAGGTTCACCCCCTTTCCTCTCTACCAGTATTTAGTGAAGTTACCCATGCAGCCCCAGAGCCCACACTTTGAAAGACCCTGCATGTGTTGATGCATATGCACAGCTCGTGTAAATGGAGGATCAGTGCACTCACAGGCAGTGTTAATTTGACATTTCTTCACCTTTAAAACCTTTGGAGCTATAATGCAGAATAAATATATTGAGTGTAATTTTTTCCCTTGTTTTAAAAGTATCAGTAATGGCGAAGAAAAAAACCCTCAGCAATTCCATCGTGGCATCATAATGAAACCTGCACGGGCCAGCAGCAGGAGGACTGGCCCTTTTACAGCCAACCTACAGACCTTTGCCACTGTTTGCTAAAGGGACAACTGATACCAGCAGGAATATAGCGTCATTCGTTATAGGAACCAACACTGCCAGGAGGGCATCAGACGCCCTGCCATAACCCTGGCTCATTTTTCCAGCAAGTTGTGCAGCAGGTGTATATGACAAAGAAGAAAGGCGAGATTCAGAAATCCATCCTCCTAGTTCGACTTCACATCCCTCTCTCTTGAATTCTAACTGTGCCAGAGTGCAATGCTGATCTCCCTGACCAACCTCCTTGTTGCAGGCTCTTCCTTCTGCTCCACCCCACGTCTGAGCTCTTCTCACTGTTGCCTGTGCACAGGCAGACTTCTCTCCAATCCACATGGCCCAGCAAAGGGGTATTGAGGGTACAGAAGAGACTTCCTCTCTTTCTTCAAGTCTGTTCCAGGTCTTAGGGCACTGGACATTTTTAGAGTTCAACATCAATGTATTGGTCTCTGTCCTGGCAAAGAAATTATCAGCCACAATAGGTAAAAAGTAGAAAACCTATCAAACGCAAATTCTTATACTGGGAACTGTCCGGAAACCTGAAAAACAAGTGGATCAACCACTCACCCCAGAAAATGAGCCTGCAATTTTTCCCAGATACCTTCGATCCATGGAAGGTTATAAAACATAGGGACTGCTGACTACGTATAACTCTGAAGCTGCTTCTTCGCTTTTTCTCAGAAGACCTGAGATCCAGCAGTGCCCCACTCCTGTGTGCCCCACAGCTGAGAAGCAGCACTTGCAATCTGGGGTCCCCTTTTAGCCAAGAAATGACAGGCAGCCGGCCAATGTCACCAAGCCAACGGCCGGACCAGCTGGCCAGGCTGCACACATTTCTGAGTCAAGCCTGTTACTCAAACCACAACAGTAGCTGGTGGCTGAATGAAGGCTGTACTGAAATTACACCGTATCAAAAACTAAGAGCTTAAAACACCTGCTTTTCCTAATCTAGGGGGAGTGGACCTAAAGAAGTTCCTTCAGGACTTCATAGTCCCATTTAATTTGTTCTTAACCTCAATATTTAAAACAAGACACAGAAAAGCAAAGAAGCAAATTACATGCCTTCACCAGATTCAAGAGGCTGAGCTCTGAAGAAAAACAGGAACATTGAGGTGATAATGTCTGGAAGATTGTTCTGTTTTCCATCTTTTGGCAAAACACTGTCATATGTGCCTGGGATAAATCAACCTCCAGAAGAATTACATGCAGACAACAAACACCATTGTGTAGGCAATATTTAGGCAACAGATCACAAATGGAGAGGAGTACTACCAACAAGGAGGCTTAAAGAATGTTACCAGGATCCAGTAACTTTGTGTGAGGAACTGTAAAAATCATCGTGTGGTACAGATGAATGCAGCAGACAGCATGGAATGCTGAGGTATGGTAGGGGCAGAGGGAAAAATCTGAAGAGTTGAAAGGAACACTGTAGAGAGCAGAAGAGCACAGGGTAGATTGATGAGAGGGAAGCTCAAAGTTTGGTTTACAGGGCCCGCACATCTCTGGGCTGACAGATTGATAACTCTGAAGTCCTGCACCAGGTTTGACAGAGGAGACGTCAATAAGGGCAGAAAGAAGCACCACCATCACAACATTACATACAAGCAATCTGAGGCACTGCAAGGCTAAAAGGCAAGAGCTGCGGAAGGATGTAGGTCATCTTCAGGTGTTTTATTTGCCTTAGTGTTGCCTAAGGTCCCACCCAACTGAAGAGGCAACATCATGACCATTGAGCTTGCATGCTTTTGAAGAGCTCTCTAGCATCAGGGTGCTTTCCTGAAACAAATTTTGCACTGTCAGCCTTGGACTGATTGAACACTGTTGCAGTTGCCGTCCAGAGCTCCTAGGAGCTCACCAAGCTCCAGTATGGCCCAGCCCAAAATGACAAGAGGTCTCTGATGGAGCCTGGAGTGCCATTCACAGTAAGTCATTTGACAGCCAGACCATCCTTTTTACACCAATGTAAGACAAAATCCTAGTAAGTGATACAAAGTGGTTCTCTAGAACCATGCCAGGGTCAGACATGGGCTCAAAACTTACAATGGTACCTAAAGAGGGGACTGTCCCTCTTTAGCAAAACAGCTGGTAGGAGATAGGCAACATTATCAAAATGTGCTGTTCTCCCATGAGGCAATGACGTTTTCCTCAGCTGGTTGCGAGCTTCAGAGCCACACCTGGTACCCAGCTCACAGTGGGACACGCAACTACGGGCTTTCTTCAGAGCCCGAGAAGCGCTGACCTAACTGACCCATGGGGAGCCCCCAAGATAGAAGTTCATCCATAGCTTCCAGAGACCTGCTTTCTACACCACCAAGTTACAGTGCCCAGCCTCAGTGAAGGCTTCAGCAGTCAACGGCAGCTGTGGGTTTTCCAGTGAGTAGTTCCCCTGTCCTATCAGCCCAGATCACTCAAGACGGTGGTTGGCTCTTCCTGCCGCCCAACCTCCCTCGGCAGAAAGCGCCAGGTGACGGCGCTTCCTCAGCGGCTGCGGTTTGTGGCCTCCAGTGTCTCTGTTATCTGCCCCCTGCAGCCTCTCCTTTGACAGGAAGCTTCCCCAGAGTTTTCCATCACAGGAAATTTCCTGTGGGGAAGCACTTAGTAAGCAAACAAAGAGTTCCTTGGTACAAAAGAAGAGTGAACATGCACACAGCTGTGAGGAAAAAACCAAATGCTGAAGCAGCAGAGGCAAGGGCACCGGGTCACAGTCCAAACTCCGTGAGGAGAACCAAGCTACATGAGAGGCTTAGAAATTCCCAAGTGAGACCACTGTAGTCAACTTTGGCTCACAAGGTTGAAGCTCAAATGTCACAGTCAGGTTCTGTTTGACTTCTCTGAAGAGAGTCAACAGCCGTAACACAGACCACACTGAACACAGACCACAACTCAGGCAACATTTCAGGGGCATTTTCTGTGGCACCCTCCCAGCGAGGTCATGGACTGGTACAGGCAGAGGGCACACAACTGTCCCCACAGATGAAGTTGCAACTGCAGTCTAGGGTGAACTGCCAAGTGTCCACATCAAGCTCACTCTGCCATCACCTAGTAACAGGTTTGACACCCCCTGCATCACAAATTCCCTCTTGTGTAAAATCTAATCATTATCTGTACACACTCTTACAAAAAATACATTTGTCTCCAGACTGGCCAGTTTCCCTTTTTATAAAATCTGTGCTCCTGGTGTCTTTTTCTTTCTGTCCCCTACTCTTTCTGCCCTTTGAACTACACTCATTTCCTCCTATTATCCAGTTGTCTCTTCCCTTCTTTTTTACTATAGCATTTTATGTTAGCATCCTGTGCCTCTCCTTTTTTGTCTCCTCACTCCTCTTTCCAGAAGCAGTTCCCCTGCTCCCTGCAAGTGTTGTTTCAGAGGGCTGGGGAAAGAGATGCACATCTGCTATAAGCTAAAATAAAGATCACTCAAAAAGAAGGGTCTTCCATGCTGAAATTCGGGCAATCAACCCAAGTTTCTGGCATCACACAGATTTAATACAACAAGTAGGACATGGCTTATTTGGCGATTTGAACTTGTCTGGGAAGTACCCACTGGGAAGCCTCATGCAGGGATGGGGGAAAGCCCTGCTGGAGAGTACAGGCTGACTAGCAATGTCTCATATACCCTGCAACGTACGAGGCTACAGTGGGATACAAAGTGCAGGTACCAAGGACACATTTCATTGAAGTGGTCTCCTTCTAGCAGCATCAAACTTTGGGATACTTCCATGTACGCCAAGTTAGTCTGTAAGGTGGGCAGGAAGCATGGGAGTATGAGCAGGGATGACCTGAAATTCTGCACCATTCTTATTTTCTTTGTTTTTGGTTTTGAGAGTACCCATCTGCAAACCCACTCTGATTTACCATTTGCTTATGCTATGGATTTTTAAGTGTCTAGTTCAGGCTCTTCTGAGCTATGTGTCTGCAAAAGGCAGTGCCAACTATTTTCCACCCTCTTCTGGTTAATTGCAGCTGTGGTAAAGGGACTTCTGCCAACAGACCCACAATGCTCTGTTCCACAGGAAGTCCTAAGATCTCTTCCTGCACAGGAAATTTCCTGTGGTCCAACAGACATTCCTCTTGGCTTTTATCACTCACATACATTTGTTTTGGCAAATATCTGTTCTTAGGAACAACAAGAAACGGACAGAGAAAAAGCAAACACTGCCACAAAGAAGAAAAAAAAGGCAGTTATGGTTAGAGCAACAAGCATGACCAAATTAACCTCTGTCACACACGAAAAAATATGCTACTGGAGCTGACTTCTACCTTAAACATTATTCAGAAATCAAGTCTGTTTGATATATACATATACAATGTTTTTTAAGATTCCACACACAAGTTTTCTTTGCCTTTTAGAACACTTTACTGATGCATTTTCCTAGAAATGCGCTAGACAGTGTGAAAGGAATTCTGGAGCTTTCCTCTCTTTGCAAACTTCATGTAATTATGGCCCTAGTTCTGATCTTACCACATCATTATCAGCAAAGTTAACAGAAGGAAATGCTTAAAAAGAAATGCTCTGGTTGTATTTCACCAGACACACCCTCCTGCAAATCAAGGACCTTCCCAATCCTAAATCACTCCTCATAAGCACAACAAAGTTATTACTTTAGAAAGGGAAGAGATTTCAGTTTCATTCTTGCAAATTCTTGAAGCTATGAACCCCAGGAGACATCGGATAAGATTTTCAGATGCCCTTCCATGCTTCAAAATAAAGGTAAGGGCCTAGGGGAACTCCTAGAAGTGCTCAAGAGAGTAAGAGATCTAGATTGCATACAAACCCCTGAAAAACCCAAAAGGCACCTGTTTGTTTCCTTCATTCACCTAAAAAATAAAGTCTAAGAGCAAAAGGTTCAGACTGGAAAATCTTTTTCACTATGAGGACAGCCAAGTGCTGGGACAGGTTGCCCAGAGATGTTCTACAATCTCCATCTTTGGAGGCTTAAAAGACCCAACCTGATAAAGCACTGAGGGACTTTGGCCTCAGAGCTGACCCTGCTTTTAGCAGGAGGTTGGAGCAGAGACCTCCCAAGGTCCCTTTTGACATGAACTATTCTGTGATCCTAAATCTCTCTGTAAATACAACTCACTACCATTTAAGCTCTAATTCCACACTACTTGAGAGCAGAGTTAGAGTTTACTATCCCAACTAAAAGACAGAATTTTTGAATGAACTTCAGTGAAAATAAAGGGGAATAGATGATATCCTGTAAACAAGGCTTTTCAAATAATTTAGCGAACACTTATGATTCCAAAGTGTTCTGAAACTCACTTAGCAACTACAGTCCCTTCAGTCATCTTCTCCCTACATCAGCTCCTTTCGCTAGGCTTATTTTATCCTGACAGCAGACTACGGAGAACAGTCAATAGTAGCCTGACATTCCTTCCTATAGGCTTTTCCTGGGGTTCATCAGCCTGCATACAGCACAGAATCACAGAAAAAATGGGGCTGGAAGGCATCTTAAGGCAACCGCCGAGTCCAACTCCTGATCAAAACAGGGTCAACCAGAGCAGGCTGCTCTGGGCCACCTGCAGTTGGGTTTTGAGTATCTCCAAAGACAGAGAGTCCAGAACCATTCTGGGTAGCCTGTTGCAGTGTTTGATCATGCTCCCACTTGAGGAGTTTTTCTTCAGTGTAAATGGAATATTTTGTATTTCAGTTTGTGCCCACTGACTCTTGTCTTCTTCGCTTTTTTCCATCAAATATTTGTACATACTGACGAGACACCCCCAAGAAATCTCTTCTTGAAGGTAAACAGCTGCAGCTCTCGCAGCCTCTCCTTTCATGTTAGATGCTCCAGCCCCTTAATAAACCTCATGGCTCTTCACTGGACTTCCTCCAGTATGTCCATTTCTTACCTGTACTGGGGAGACCAGGACTGGACAAAACACTGCAGGTACAGACTCCTGGGGCTGAGCAGAGGCAAAGAACCCCTCTCTCTACCTGCTGGCAAGGCTCTGCCTAGGGCATTCCAGGATTGGCCTATCTGGGAGACTAAGGCAGAAAAAATGATATATTCCTATGCCACCATCAGAAACATTACACCCTACTATCAAACATTAGATCAGGTCAATCAAGAGTTCAAACATGCAGGTTCAGAGGCAAAGCTTTTTCCTTCCATTTTTAAGGAAAACAGATCACTAAGAAAAATCCAACCGTTTTTTTAGAGCTTTAGACGAGTCGTTTGGAAAAAGAAAAACAAAAAAATCCCCAAGGCAATGAAAAAAACTTCAGAGCTAATCTTGCTGCAAGACAAAGCTTCATTAGGGAGTCACCAGGGACGGAGTGATGGACTGTGCAGGTATCAGCACAGCACCCAGACTTCAGCAACCCTCCCACATCAGGGTGATGGCTGAAGATTGCTCCTCAAACACTCAGCCATCCAAGGCAGCAAAGAGAAGTGCCAGAGTTAATCCAGCAGGTACTACAGAAGATATTTCCCACCTCCAAGGAAGGCAGTGTGACAGAGTTCCACAGTATAGATTAGGCCATGACACCAAGGACTGCCAGTTGGACACTTATAGTGAGTTTAGTACTTACTTTTCTTCTGAACATCTAATAACACCACGAAAGCTTTAGTGATCTATTTATTATACTTTGAGTATACAATTGCACCATTTCCTGGAATGTTTTGCTCTCTGGACCAGATAATTTGTTATGCTGGAAGTGCCAATGTTACACCCTGTCCAGTAAAAGTCATTACCCTTATGCATTTTGCAAAATCTGCTGTGGGCATTGTACAATCCACACAGAACTTGGGATTTTATACACAGCTCATTTGTACATATGCAAGTACCTGGAGTTAGTTTCCACTCAGGATTCCAAGACTTTTAGGGATATTTAGATTTGTATTGGGATTTTATTTTCCCCATTACACCTCCCTAAAAATGTGCCTGACTTCTCACTATTTCCATTCTTCTAGCTTTCAGACGCTATTTCCTCATTGGCAGCTCCCCATCTTCCTCTCCCATTCTCAGACAGTGAGACATAAAAGCAGTGAAACTTAAATACATGCTTAAACACACCCATCTGCAAGTAAATACAAAGAAAGAGAAATCTAGTGCAAAGTAGCACAGGGATGACTGCAGTTTCTGAAGCAGGCATAGTACACAGTATAAAGAAGAAATACACCAGGTAGCCAGGATGATGACTGGCTATTTGATCAAGATCCGTCTTTTAAAGCAGCAACAAGTTTCTGCAGATCACCAGCAGCTGACAAAGCAGGTGTAGACACACACACACACGCACACTCTGAATGACCTCAGGAATTCCATCAGCACACCCAGGTGTGACCTAAGAACGTGGATGTATTAGGTGCAGATTAGTATATCTGATCTCACAGACTAAAATGTCCTGACTGACTCTGAGCCCTGCTGTGATCTACATCACAACAAAATCCTTCTCACTTATTTATCAGCTGTTGATAAGTGCACGTGGCAGACAATCAATAAGCAAGAAGCATTATTGATGTGGTGACCTCATTCAGCACCTTGTTCCTGTTTCAGAAAAACAAACCTCCTCATGCTTCGAATGAAGTCCTAACAGTCAAAGCTTCATATTAACAACCCTAAGTATTTCTCAGCACAGCCCCTGAATTGAAAGACAGAACAGAAACTGAGACATAATTAAGTGTGCTTAGAGCTGTGAGCAGCAGTCATGTTGCAAGAAGCTCTCTGAGAGTGGAGCACAGTAAATCCTAGGAGATTACAGCCTGCAACCACCAAAATGTGCCTCCTAAGGAAACCACCAGGAAGCAGAGCTGGTAGCAGGAAAATACTACAGCTTTTTCTTCTGTTCCTAACAGCATTTTGTTAAGGTAACAACCATAATGCCCATGTGGCAGAAGCTTGGATGAGGCTGACTTTAAAGAGATGACCAGCACCAGGGATATGAACTCCTGAATTTTGGGTGAGCTTCCTTTGAGAAGCTGCAGAAGACATCCCCGGTGCTATCCAGGTGTGTGGCATCTGCCTCTGCATCCAGCTCAAAGGGATGTGACATTATTCACGTGGTGTCATCAGCAAAAGTCAGAACATTGTGTCTCAATGTTTAAACATGCCCTTGCACATGCAGAGACCACTCATACATGCACCAACCAATGTTTTTATAATGCAATGAAACAAAGACCTTGTCTGAATAAAGCAATGGAGCCGTGGTTTTCCTGCAGTACCCTTAAAAATTTTTTTTAAAAGCAGATGCTGGACTGTTAAATCATAAAGCAAATTACTGACACAGAGTTTATTATCACTTGACTTCTTCTGATCCCCATTAGGCTTCTAAAAAAGTGAAGGTTCATTCTTCTGAGCGATACCCTTTCAGCTGCAGAGATAAGGTGGAAGGCTTTTGCAGGAGCACAGCAGCAGGTGACTGAAACACTCCTTAAGGGACCTCCTCCAGCTGTGTTTATTCTAATTTTCCTTGGGATGACCACAGCTTTCATGATTTTCAGATTTAAAGTATTTCAGAAACCAGGGAGTGGAAGTAATGAAGACTCAAGGTTTTTGTAAGAGATATGATATAGCCTCACTTGTTTTCTCTTTGTCTTGCATGTATACGGAATTTACAATTTAATACCAAGTTCCTATGAGAGGACAATGAACCACAGTCAGTGTGTTCTGGGAGATGTTCAGGCAAAAGCTGAAGGAGCCTTGGCACATGTGAACATGTTTACAGGACTTCTCTCTGCCTCATACATCCTTTTAAAGCTGAAAACCATGCCTTGCCAGGAAATAAGCTTCAGGAAAAATCGCTTCCTTGTCTTTTTTTTTCCCCTGGCTGCTCTTACGTTTGAGGAGTAGTGGCTTCACACCCATAAATCAACCATTATTAAAAATAAAAGGAAAAAACCACCATAACCAGTTAAGTACTACTATCAGGCTGTGGGGAATGTCTTTTCACTGCTTTGGAGAACACAGATGAGGATTACTGGATTCTGCATCTTGCACTATTGGTGCCACCTCTGCACTTTCTACTCGCCTGTGGCCTCTGTGGGCTAGCCAGGCTGGCTGAAATTCAGATGCAGCAGCACAAGACTGCATTTGACTGGGACCCTGTGCATGTCAGCTTACCAGAGTAAAGCTGACTTGGGGAAGCCCCCAGGAGTGATGTGAACAAGCACTTCAAAAGGCTATTTACCTGTACCTCAGGCCAGAGTTTCGTGAGCACTTCAGGTTGGTTTAAAGTGGCACTGTCACAATAAATAAGTCCTACCTACTCCCAACCTGTGTTCCAGTTTTCACACAGCTCCCCTGAAACTTGTTAGCGTTCAATTAGCTGTACAAACACTCTGATCAAGGTAAAAGAACCAAAACCCAACTACTTTCTCCCAATATTAGTTTTAACCCAGAGGAATTTCTCAGTCTGAATATTTGAGCAACAGAAAAAGAAATGTTGCCAGCAGCCAGCATGCAGGTGAGAATAACAGCCAGAGCAGCACAAGGCCAGGACTGGCATTTTCAGCAGGGCCATTACATGGCCCTGGTTTACTGTATTGGGTGCAACTGGAGCCTCCATTTTCCCTTCTCCAAAATGCATAACGGTAATAACATTAACACCCCCTTCCTCTGGGGGACTCTAAAAGTTTTGAAAGTCCCTCAGCAAAAATGGTATTTCAGGATCTTGGTGGGAAAGCATCATCATAATATACACTCACATTTATCAGCAGCCAAACCAAGGGCTGCATTAGCAAACAATCCCCAGTGAATGCTACTTTGGTCAATGGCACAGAATATTACCAAGGCTTTAATATTGCCACTAGGCCAGGTATAGACAATTAGCATGTTGTCAAGGTCTTCCACTCCTTAAGCCTGTGAAAATACGTCCAATACATTGCCTTCAGCATACCAGACAATTTATTCATAAAAGAGACTTAATCTCTTAATGGTTATTTGCTGAAGAGCGTCTTGCTGAGTTGAAGAGAATTATGATAGCTGATGGTTGGAATCCTTGTACATGTTTTGTTATTATTGTTTTACTGATGATTAAAGTCCTAACTGTGAAGGAAATGCCAGGCATGAAGTGACTGACAAAATGCTGAGTCTTCTAATTTTTTAATTTGTTCAGCTGACAAGTGGATTTTTCTTGGCTTCCCTCCCCCTTCTGATGCTGTACCATCCAGTTAAGCTTTCTCTATCACTTTCCATGACACTTCTGTATCAGTAGGGAAGTCAGTGCCTGGGAAAGCAGGAAGCACCAGCCACCAACAAAGTCTCTATTACGAAGACTAGAGAAGAGCCACTTTACATGATTTTGCCTCAGCCCTGGGATAACCCTGACACACAGAAGTAATTTTGAGCTTTGAGAACCTGTTTTGCTCTCTGATTCCTCCAGGCCTGGCAGATACGCCTGAGCTCACAGATACACCTACAGTTTGTTTAATGATAGGGAATGGATGTGCATGGACAATTCTTCATGAAGACAGGACAGACACCATCCATTCACTTAGCAGAAACCACTGACTCACCACCAAGTGTTTATTTACAATCACTGCTGGCATGATTTGGACTCAAACCAAATCTCTTCATGTTCCCTTAAGCCAGCTTGTTCTCCCTTTTCACCGGCCCCTTTCCCCCATTTTTTCCCCTTAGTCTATTGTGTGACTGAAATAAAAACTGATGTTTAGTGGGTCTTTAATGTATGCTACATGGTTTTCATACCTGTGGGTTCTGGAGAAGTGAGGATGGTGTGGTGCTGTGTGAAGAAAGCTTATGCCAATATGAAGAACAGAATTAAAAAAAAAAAGTTTAAAAAACCCAAGACACAACAGACAGGAGATATAAGACATAATGAGCCCCATCTTCAAAACATTTGAATTCTGGTATGTTTGAGGATATGGGAAGAGAGGGAAGAAAGTTGTTGAAGCAGATTCATGTACCGCAACCAGACCTTACATAGCTGAAGTTGTTCAGTGTCTCTGTCTGTGGCTGCATGGGAGGCTGAGAGTCCGAGGACATGGATCACCTCACTGGAACAATTTTTCTAGTGCAGCTTGAGATTCCCTCATCTGTCTTCTTTATTATCTCTGCAAAGATTCCTGTTTCAGCACCTTGTTTCTCTCACAACAAGCATGGAATGTGATAAAGCAGAACCTGGTCCAGAACAACCACAGCCATGGGTATAATAGACTGAGACTGAACTTCCTAATTTCCTTTAACCTTAAGAGTACCAGAGAGCCTCATGTGAAAGAACTGACTGGAAATGCTGGCTCTGAACCAACCCCAGCAACACTGTTTCTTTGTTTTCCAAAGCTCTTGAAGATACCTGGACTATGAGGAGCTTATGTCCTCCACTTAAAACTGCTTATTTAAACTGGAAATTTTAATGCATTACTGCACTAATTTTGTTGAGTCTCACTTAAAATAATCAGGCAGCTCTCAACTAGCAACAACTTTATGTCTTTCCTAACTCAGCCCTCTATAGTTGCTGACACCTCTGTGGCACTGCCAAGGAGCATGTTTTTTCACAGACAGCTACTGTCTTTTAATAGCCACCTCTTTATATTTACATGGTTAGTAGTCATCTTTATATTTACCTGGAAAGTAAATAGTTGGAAATCTATGACTGACAGAAGCCACCCAGGTCAGTAAAACACCACTAATGTGAAGTACTTCCCTTTTGTTACGTAAGTGTAACATGTGCCAAGGCCTTTAAAATAAGACAAAGGTAAGTCTCAGCACTGGTCTGAAATACTGAAGCTCAATTCTCTTTTTCTTTTACACAAGTTTTGCACTGCTGCAAAACTGTTTCATTGATCTGTTTCATTGTTGTTCTTCTGAAATGACATCAGGAAGATCAAAACCCCCTTTACATCAAACAGCCAAATCAGTGCCTCTTAAAATGAATTAAGATTATGTTGCCTTTCACACTACAGAAAATGCCATGGAAAATACAAAATCTACAGTTGTTTTTATGTGCTTGAAGAGAAACATGCAACAAAATCCCATGGAGGAAACAATGTCAGAGCTACTCTTTCTGAAGTTCCCAGCATGTGCATTCACCACCAGAAGTGAAAAACCAAGCCAACTAGTTTTGCTTAGACTAATAGCACCACAAACCTTTTCCAAAATGCAGCCATTTTCTGTTGGTGTTTGCAGACTCTTGTGACCATTTGGGGGATGGACTATGAAGCAGAATTAAGGTGTCAACAACACATTCAAAGTCCTGATAATCACAAATGAGGAAACATGTTTTGTTCACTCTCTGTGCTCTTCCGAGTTATTGTTGTGTGCTACAGACTTTCCAGCCATCCCGTGCTGACTTTGGAAATGCAGATGTGCTGGGATAAGGCATTATGGGGCTCCAGCTTCTCTCAGCATTGCTCAGAGCAAAGGCACATTGCTGCATTCAGTTACCCTTCCTCAAACAGTCTTTAAAGGCGAGCCTGTTAGATAAACTTCTATCTGTCAATGCCTTTTGACCCACATTCCCTATTCTTCTGTGCTCTTCAGACAGAATTATTGCTAACACACTGGAATAATGGAAAGAAGCACCTTTCATAGGCAGATTTAGACACATTTTCTAGAAATTAATGTGTTTATCCTTGCAAAGGACCTTCTTCTAGGTAGGAAAAGTAAGAAGCATCATGCAATAAATTGTCACAGCCAGTAAAGGATTGCAGAAGGCTTGATAACCTGTAGATCATTAAATACAGCAAATGGGACAGTTTTTACCAATAATGCAAGCCTTGGGCAAACTCACGTAAGTGAAGAATGACACATAAACTCTCTGTTTGACAGTCAGATAAAGAAACCACATCCATCATTCTGCTGAGGAGTCTCACCAGTTGATAATCACCCAATAAAATGTAAGAGTATATTGATTCATTTATATTCACTGACTAAGCCTTCAGAAAAATCAACTACTTCTGCTGGAATAATGTGGTTTGCACACATTTGCAAGTCACATGATGCCAAATATGCCAGTTTTCTATCCCAATGCAGGTAGCTTATGTCTGGATCCCTGTTTTTTCACAGAGCAGACCAAAGGTCTCTTGTGTACCCCCCACTCCTGGTTTCCCAGAAAGCACCTCTGTAACTCCCTAACTCCGCATGTAATTCTTTTGCTCAGATTAACTCTCTCTCTCTCATCATCTCAGTCTGAACTCTAATCCCTTCCACAAATATACACACTTTCAGTCTGCATGGGACACAGGTTTTTGTGGCAAGTGATAACCATAGGAAAGTCAATAAATCTCAGGTTTTGCACACATCTCAGGCACTCTCATAAACCTTGACTTGGAAAACTCCAGTGAGAACTCCAGATTCGTGTGAGCAGCACACAGGGGCTCTACGGCCACCAGGTTTAGAAGAGACCTCTAAGTGGATCTATAGGAGACTGGAGGAACAGTTGACTGGCTCACGACTGGATAAGTTGAAGCTTGCAAAGTGCCTTTGTCTGGATGTTTTAAAATTTACTAAGTATCTTATTCTACTTGAATGTTTTAAAGTTTGCAAGCAAAACTTGTTATTGAGCCTCCTGAGAATCTGGCTGTTTCTCCCATGCACTGCCCAGGGTAAATCCAAGTATCTTTCCCTAAAAACATCGCAGAGGCTGAGGCACTACAGGATCACCCTTCAGAAAGCATCCCCAAACTGAATCCTCTCTACAGTAATCCTGTTTAAAATAGTACCAGCTCCATCAGCTGCTCAGACTGCTCCAGCCATTAATCCTGCTGGATGATTCTTCTAGAATCCCACTCCTCCAACAGCTACACATCTGACATATCCCAGATCAATGTGCTCATGGCCATTACTGGTTTTGGTTTTCACTTGTGCAAAGGCAGAGGCTGGTACGGGATTTTTACTAACCTTAATCACTTAATTATCTTAATTTCTGTAAGACTCATCCCTACAATAGCCAAGCACCCTTGTAACAATGGAAGCTATAGCACTGAAAGACAAAAAAGGTATTCTGCCCTTAGAGGCATAACAGGGCCTGAGGTGAATTTACAGAGTGAAAACACCAGTAAAACAATACAGCCTAGTAGTTCATTTATGGGAGAGTACCTAGGATAAGGATTAAGTCTGGTGGGCTTAAGGTTTCTAGGTAAGAACATAAGGTTATTTGATTTAAGTACATCATGTTGCTGAAAGCTGAAATGTAGATCATTGCCGGGTTGGTGCCTGCATTGCATCTTTCACAGAAATATTTGTGGTGGAGTTGGAAATTCTTACTATATCCCAGAGCAGCTGCTGTCACAGGCCATACAGCATCCTATGAAAGTACAAAGGAAAATCTTTAAAGCACTAGGAAACACTTTAGACTTCCACCGCACAGCTTTAACACCTATAGCAGCATTGTGAGTACCTTCCTTTAGTGCTATTTCTTTGACTGAATGGTAAATCTCAGGCAGCAGCCCTCCAAACAACCCCTGTGGTTTGGCACTGCACACACACTTAGCCAGGTACTATTCATACCCTCCTGTGTGTTAAGTCAATGAACAGGGAAGAAGAAAGGTGTATTTATTCTGTCTGTTCCAACAGCTACAGAGAATGCACAGCCCTTCAATGCTAATGCATCAGTGCTCATGTTTATTTAGTAACTCAGATTGTTTCTTGAAATTGTGCAATTCAGCCCATGGAAATTTCCTTGTTTGCATAATTCCGTCACTTTAATGTTGTTGGGGTTAAACTCAAAGCAAAATGTTGCAGGATGACAATTTTAAAACTAAAAAATCTCTTACGGTATAAGTAGGAGGAGGCAGATTTTTATGCTTTTGTGTTTTTGGGGGGGTTTTTTAAGTTTACTTCCAGTAAGGCTTGGAGGTCATTTTGAGTTGAACAAATTGCAGTCACAAGTCATGCTCTTCTGAGCATAAGCAACACAATTCCCAGAGTCTTAGACATAACAGCTAAAATGGTATTTAGAAGTTCTGGCTCATCTGCTCCCAGATTTCCTGGACACTAGTTTAAAAACCTGAATTAGTAGCAATGAAATGCAGAAGTTCTATCCTACAGCTTTTCCCTTTTCTGACCAGAATTTCTCATATGTGTGCAAAACTCCATCCTTAACCTGTGGACAGAGCTCTTTGCAGGCTGCTGCTCCCCAGTAGATAAAGCATTATCCTTATTTTCATGGCAAATCCAACTCATCTACTGTCATGCTTGCTGTGCCTCCTTTGTACTTCCCTTGTTCCTCTCTGCATTTTAGGTTGTGGCATTAAGCTGCACACCCTCATTAAGGGCAAATAACAGCAATCAGGCTTTGGTTTTACTTATTTTGTTCTATCAGAACAGTTTAGTGTTTTCCAACCAGGGCCATGAATCTGTAGCTGCTAATGATGTAAACAGGCCCACTGATGGTGGGTTAAAAAAGAAAGAACAAGGAAATGTCAATGACCTGTGCTTTTAAAACACTCTTTCCTTTTGAAATAGTTAATAGAAAAGAGCTGCTTCTAACTGGCCATTTTCGTTACTCAGTGGTACGTCACCAACGGCCTTTTCCAGGAAATGTGTAATCCGGGCACTCCCTCAACTCATACTGGATTTAAAAATAATAATAGTTATTTCATATGACTAGCTTCCTTAGAAAGGAAATTTCCCTAAGAAAAATATCATTTTGTCTCAGTTTTTCACAGGTATAAGCAATCATAGTGTCAATGTGAAGAGAGAGATCACATCCCTCCACCTGCTTCAAAAAAGCTGACTGCCCATCCTCAAAAACATTTAAACCAGACAGTTATGGTCATTAGTCTAGCTAGGCAGAGCTGAATCTCTGACATGTGTAAAAGAGTCAAGGGAAATGCAAGTGATTATGGTTTCGAGACTGCTGAACTGAAAAGACATTCTGTGAAAAGGACAAGTATTTTCAAATTCTAGTTTGTGGATTTCAGAGAGTCTTTCAAACTATTTCCAAGAAGGCTTTGAAAGATAATTGAAAAAGTAAACCTACTGTCAATACCCCTTGCTTAGTTAAGACACTGTTTGCAACCTGTCCTGGAAAAAAAATTAAAAGAGAAGCACTGGGAAAAAAAAAGATGCAAATTACTAAAGACTACGAAGAGTTTGACTTTGCCTATCTTATCTGTACCTGCTGCTGAATTTTAATTCAGGCCTTCGCTATCACGTTACCCATGCTTCAGTAAAGTAACTTACATGGGGAGCCACGTCTTTTTTCACCCTTTCCCTTCAAGTAGCATTTGTTAAAATACTAAGAGGCAAATTTCTTGGAGAAAATTATTACATCCTTCAGCAGTTAAGAAGTCAAACATTTTCATATACAGTCAGACATAGTGATTGAAAATGCCTAAATAGGGATTGTGCAAGAGAGGAAACTCATGTCCCTAATTTTCTCTTCCAACCTCAGTGTTCTCCATGCCACTCCACTTTCTCATGGGAAGCAAATGCAGCTGGTGCAGGACAGCCTCTGTTACCATGTTGAAATTCCATCACAGTGACTGCTTGGGCAACATACCAACCAGCATTGCTGCACACCTCATTCTCCCTCCCTCCACATCCTCAGGAGGTGAACCCATCTCAGCTCCCAGGGCTGCCTGGAAAGCTTTATTTTATTCTTAATTTAATAACTCTCTCTACACAAACATATAGATATTTAGAGGAAGTAAAACACAGTTGGAGTGTTTACATTTCTTTCCTGTTAACATTTCTTGCTGCAATAGATATGTGATTGTAAATTACACTGAGGTGAAAAAGGAAGCATTTCAAATGATCAGGACAAAATCCAGCTGGATAAAACACCAGTTACTGTCCTCACAACCTGCGACTCAGAACAGTAGAAGAATCCGAAGAATAGCTATCTTGAAATGATCTCTGGCTTTCCTATTCCTTCCCCAACTTTTCCAACACCAAACCTGCTGAGCTTTCACAAGCATTGCACACATTTCATGCTGCTCTGTAGGAGAAGCAAATAGTCTAGCAAGAGAAATGCCCACAAATATTTGGTATAAGCAGCCCACGAGCAGAGATTTAGAGCGGTCTGACCCAGTGTAATTCAGAAGATGGAAACTTAGCTTGACCAAAGGAGAACAGAGGCTAAAAGTTAGCCTCCTATGGGCAAGACTTCAATTGTCTCACAAGGGAAGTCACAGAAATTCCACCAAAGCAGACAAACATAACAAAATTAACTGTTCTGGAGCAGGGACAAGTACTATAGCCCAGACTTCTAATTTCAAGCAGAAATACAGGCTACATGGAGGGACAGAGCTCAAGATAAGGCCCTGGGAACATCATCTGCAAGAGTAACCGTAGCAAGATGCATCCTACCTCACCTCTCCAGTCTTTCCTTTGTCCTCAAAGACCTTGCATTGGTCTTCCACAGCTCTTCCTATGACAGGAGTAATTGCCTACAATTTATTTAAACTTCATCACTGCTAGTTTTTAGCTGATTAGAGAAATCCCTATTGACCTGCTATTTCCAGAAGTGAAATGTGAGATTTCCACTCTCTGCCACCCCAGCAAGAATGTCTACCAGGAATCTCTGAGCTTACCATGTGGAAGCAGGAACAATACCCTTAGAGATCAGTCGTGCAGTCGTGATTTTCATGTCCCTTTTCTACCTCATTTCCTTCCAGCACTCTTTTGATATCATGCCAAGAACAAGTAGTGTGTGCATTTAAAGCACGAAAAAACCAGCGCAAATCAAGTGTCCTCCCACCCTCATTTTACTGGAACTCACTATCATGAAGCTGAACAGTGACTGGAGCGGCACCTGATTAACAATGCAAACCTCTATTACCCACAAAACCTTGGTGAAACTGTTCTGTTTTATAAGCAGTTCATCATTGTGCTCTCACTCGGATTTCCTCCTGGCATGGCTATAGCTGCCACCATCACAGGATGCTACCTGGATTTTATTTCTGAGTAGATTAGAAGTAATTCTGTGTAGTTTTTGCTCAGGACAGAAAGGTGACAGAAATGAGTCGTGTGTTGTCTGCAGGGGAAGATGGGATAAAGGGAGCTCACAGTTTGGAAAGGAGGGATGACAAACCCCACAGCTGGTTGAGCCTGTGTCAAGCACACAAAGAGGAAGTGCACATCACCCCAGCCTAAGAAGGAGGCAGGCAATACAGAAAATGCAATGACATTTCTTTAGGTGGAGATTAGCTGATACATTAGCAAGGACAAAAAAGAGGAGCAACTTAAGCAAACAGTATGTAGTACATTGATTTTAATCATTAATTTGAGGTGGTGACAGCATAGAAGTTATGAGCCCAGTGTTTATCCACTTCAGGATCCTTTGTATCTGACTTCTGAGCCATGTGAACCACCTTTTCTAGGTTTTCTTTACACAGGTCAAAAACTTGCTTTAAAAAATACAAATAGAACCTCAAGTTCTTTTACTGTCATGGAACTCCATCATATGCATTTTTAAGAAAAAATTCCCAAAACTACAGCACTTATTATAAAATCATGCAGTGTTCTGCCAGTGATTTCAGTGTTTCAAAACTCCAAAGAAACTCACTAAGCAATGGAGAGGGATAAGGCCTCCTTGGAACAACAAGGCACATAATGCACACAGTTCTGGGGAGTCCTGCAAAGAATTAACACAGCTTTAATTGCCAGCCAAATAGGAGGCAGGGACTAAAGGCTTTCTCTCCAGGAAGAAAAAATGCTGATGCCACACTTGTCTCAGTGCATGTCAGATCACTTTGTGGAACTAGGTGTTGTGGGCAGAGGGCAGAATCACCCATTAAGTTTACAGACAGTATAATTGACACAAAGAAAGGTAACACAAAACTCTCACTTGTTTGTTCCCCCTACCCCTGTGCTATCTGAAATGATATCCTCCATCTGCAGGTACGACGTATTCGGCAACGCCAGCAGTCTGATCAAAGCTCTTCGCCCGGCCCAGCTGAGCTCACAGCTATGGGCATCCCTTAGGGCACAGACACCCACAAGCACTGGCCTTCCCTTTTCCACAGGTCGCAACCGGGCAGAGCAGGGAAATGGCATGAGCTGGTTGGTGCCTATTGAAAACAGCTTGAGCTCTCTGGCCATGCCCTCCCTCCATTGTGTCTTGACCAGGATGGAGCAAAGGTCCTTTTTTTCCTCTTATTTAACAGGAAACAGTTATCTGCAACACTTCCTCCCAGATATTTTCATAACTGCACCAAGACATTCCTCCAGGCACTGACTTAGAACTCTGAGGATATCCCTAATTTCTCCTTGCCACAACCACATCAGGAGCAATGGCACCAGTTTTGAGGACATCCCTGTGCCATTGCTGTGACTTCCACCCAGGGCACTCACCCTGCTGGCCAGCACAGCAGGGCTTAAACCAGAGCTGACTGCTCCATGGAAGAAGGAGCACATTTAGCAAACACTCTCCGACCTCACGCCCCTGTGCCTGTTGGTTAGAGGGGGCTGCAGAAGATACATGACAGTGAAGCAAACAGCAGGGGAGGGGGAAAGGAGGAGGAAAGGGAGACCTACAGGGAGGAAGGCTGGGGGGAAGGATATGGTCTACTATGGAGAATCCTGTCAGGATGCAATTTATTTTCATTCTGCGCAGGAGTATAATGGTGCACCGCCCGAGCTCTCTCAATAGCTGTTTTGAAGCGAACCAGGGCTGGTATGTCTTTAATTTATCATTTCATTATGAAACGGTTTCCCTTCCAAGAAGCCTTCAAGTCAGGAAGCTCTGTCTGCCCACACAGGAAATTCCTTTGCAGCAACTTCCCCAAAAAGGAAATTTCCCTCAGAAGTGAGCCCAGCTCATGCCTTTGAGCAGAGCTGTTTGAAGAGGCTCTGGCATGCGAGCCCCGCAAACACCCCTGCCTGCTTACAGCAGCCAGCACTGGGATCTGCAGCTCTGCCCTCGCACAGAAGACCCCACTGCACCCAGCTCCCCTCTCCCCAGGGACAGCCAGGAGAGTTTGGAGAGCACAAGGCACTGATTTTTTACTAGAAAAAAATATCTTGAGAGAGGCACAGGACACACGGAGCTGCGAAAGAGCAGAGGAAGAGGAGGGGGAGCTGCAGAAAAGCTTTGCAAACTATTCTAATCTCCCACTTGAAAATCAGGGGGAAAATTCTATACCCTATCTTAGATCTCTTCCGATGGTATGTCAGAGACTGCACTCTGTCCCTTACATGTACCACGGGTTTTATTTAACGCACTCGAAAACAAAGGAGAAGGGAGGGGAGAAAATACAGCGGGAAGGGGGAGAACCACATTTACAAAAATGAATCTCACAGACATCTTGTGAATCACTAAGTGGGAGAGAGCCAAGAACATCCAGGCCAGAGTGAATAACAACATACGGTATTTTATAAAGCACCTTAGGAAAGAGGATACAGATCAGAAGCACTACCAGTCTCTTCCAGCCAGTTTTTAATTTACCATTTCAAATCACAAGTAATACTGAATAACTTTTTTTAATGACTACACCCAGAAACCCAAACTGTTGTTTGGGGCAAGAGAGGAAGCAGAACTGAAATTCATGTTACACATTTACATGGATGTGAGACAGGGTCATAAAAGGGGCACAGGTCGACCTGGATCTTGGACTGAACAACGGCAGAAAAATGAAAGCAATCCTTTGAGGCTGTATGGGAGAAACAAATGCCAGGGATAACAGAATAGCAAAGCGCAGTGACTACAATCCACTGGAGGCTTCTATGTTGTGGAGAGAGGCTCTCCACATTTTCCCCAGTCCCAACTTCAAAATTTGTTTTTCAAGCACTTGGAGCAAACCTGGTCCCTAAAGCCGAAGCTCCAGGAGGTGGCTGCCTGCCCTTCTCTCCCATTCCCCCCCTTACCAGATAGCTGTGCCCTGTTCCCTCGCCAGCTAATTTACATGATTTTTTTTTTTCTCTCTTGCTGCCCTTGGCATTACATTCAGCAATCCAGTCAGCTGTTGTGTAAAGAGACTTTTGTCAGAATTGCTTAAAGGCAAATCCCCTCACTTAACTTTTTTTCTGTGGCCTCTAGCTGATGAGTTAGTTATCACCTAAAAGAGCCCTCTGGCGCAGCATATGCCTACTGAATATATATCTGCTTGGATGGCATCCACACTACTGTCAAATCACTGGAGATGATTATGACATGGAGAAAAATATAAAAACTACCACACTAGAAAAGATCCCCAACCCATCTATCCAAACATCTACAGCAGTGGTTGTATAAGCAAAATGTTTAAGGAATAAGGAAACATGAAGCAATCTCTACTGTAATATATATTACCTATCTCAGCCTCTGGTAATCTGTGGTTTAAGGACGTCATGAGCTGTGGTTGCACTCAGGCCACTGTTTCCATACTGACCACATGGCCTATCCCTCTCTCCACAGGTTTATCTGGTTCCTTTTAGAGACCCACTCACACTTCCAGCCCTGCAAATAGCTTCCTGCAATGATTTCTTTCATGTAGTGATGCATCCTCATTCTTGTTTCTTTTAGACACGTTGCCCAATGACTTATCTTGGATCTCTGGATTCGCTGTTCTGTTTGGAATGGTGAATAATCATTTCCTGGTCACCTTCTCCATACCAAGCATGACTTCACAGCCACATTATAACTTTCTCCCTGCAAACCTACTCACTTACGAAACTACCTTTTCTGCAAACTGCAGGGTTCTGTTTCCCCCTCTAGATTCCTAGGAATGGGAAGACTAGGGAAGCAGTCTGTTCTAACTACGTTCCCTAGCACACTAAAAATAACCACATGGATGAGACCACCACATCCTGAGTGGGACAGAGTTTGAATAAATACAAGGCATTAAGACACCTCCCTAGGAATTAATGAGCTTTAACAAGCCTGTGTCAGAACTTCAATTGCCTATAAATTTTGGTGCAAAATTGTGACATCTATTCACAGTTGCTGTACAAATTTGAATCTGGTGACTGATTTTTTGACAAATATCTTTCCTTAACTCTAGAGTCAAGGGACATTCACAGGTCTCACTGCAAAACCACATGAAAAAGTCATGAGCTATTCACATCAATAATTGTTTTCTGCTGAACAACCACAACATCCTTCTGAATGAGATTCCCTCGTACTGTGGTCCCATACAAAAAACCAAGAAAACTATCAAATAAGAATAATTTGCTTTCATCCCAATTCTGAATGACACTGGGAACAGTTAATTTAGTAGATAACCATAACTTCAAGACATAATGACATACCAGGCATTTTATTCATATGGAAGATGTCCCCACTCTTCCAGTTGTCAGGATCTATTGAAGTACAACTGTCCTGATGCTCAAATTATTTAAAGCATATGTGTAATTTATAGCTGGCCAAGAGACATGTTTTGTACAACAAATGATATTTTTACAGCCTTTATGTTGTTGATGTTATACCAACTTATAAAACTGTGCAGTGAAAACGCTTCAGAGCGGGGCCAAGTAATTTCAGGATAAAATTATCAGTGTGAGCTACCTTTATTCACAATAGGTTATAATACTCTGATTATTTCAGCTTCCAAACTGGTGCCGAGACTGTTTGTGGATTAGACTTCACATTAGTACTCTTCAGGAAGTGGCTTATGGAATGCACGCAGTAAGAAAGCATTAAAAACAGCTGATGCCCCATCTACAATTTTACACCAACTTGAGATTTCAAACGCACACAGTACTGCTGACTCTGTACACTTGAACCAGTAAAAATGGACTGAAAGATCAGTTCAGACCTAGGCCTCTAGACTCAAACACAGGCTAGCTCTCTTGTGCCTGCTTGTTGCTGCAGAGATGTGGGGAGGACAGCACTTCTGAGCCTGCTTAGCAGCTCCTGTGACACAAAAGGCACCTTCCACCATCTTCTCCACTCATTTTTTGTTTCATCATAGGCAGTAATTTTACTACTCTGCCTAAAAGAAATGGTTGTAACACATTCTAAGCACTAATTATCTTCAAAAGAAAAAGGAAAAGTTACAGTCTCTCTGCATAAAACCCAAGGACTTGAGCAAGCCCTCTTTCCACAGGATCTAAATATGTACATGCACATGGAGATACACATGTCAGATTAAAAAAAAATAACCAGAACTTCTCAGCTTTAAGATAAATTTTGATTGTTAACTCTTGTCTGAGTTCCAGTGGAGTTTTTGTGCACACATGTTCTCACTGCAAATGATGGAGCACCAGAAAGGCCATGTGTGAGAAGCTGTGTTCTCAGGGTTATTCTGGACTAGCTAGATTCTCCCAGAACTCTCACAAGAAAATCATAATTATGGAGAACTCACCATAACACTACAGATCCAACCAATTTAAAAGACATCTGGATTTACTTCTGGGTGTTCTGTTGAACTGAATCAGCGCCAAACTTTCTGAGATACAGCCATTGCTATTGCACACACTGATAATGGTGTGGCAGGAGGCCAGCAGCAAATACTGACTCCTTTAACAGGCCAGCTGCTTCAGGTCTGCCCATCACAAACCCGGCTCAGCTCACTATCACTGCTGTCACTCCCAGTTCCTCTGCTTGTTTTTCATTCTGCATGATTTTAAAACTGAGAGGGGGTGTAAAAATTGAAGATCTATAAATGTTCTAGCTCTTACAGACATTAAGTGCTATGCCTTGTTTCTACTTTGCTGAGCTCCAAGGCTTCAAATCCTGCCCTAAACCTTCTACTGCATGTGGCCCGTTCACCACTACTGCACACCACACACTGCATCCCTGAGAACATAAAGTGGAAGCAGAGAATGACTCCTCTGAGTTGGTTATGCTCACTTTCAACAAGCGAAAAACCACCAAGCAAGCTGTAGAGCAGTGATGAGACAAGCCCCATGTATTTAATAACAACATTTGTCACCACTGCCTATTAGTATTTAAAGAGCAGTAAAAAAACCCAAACCTCTAATAAAAAGATCAAGGTGCCTTGAACAATTACACACCCAGCAACACAGTAATGACTACCCAGAGTAATGAAGCTAAAAGCCCAGAGGTAGTAAGACTACTAAGGAAGTTTCCAGGGAAGTGAGATACAAAGAAGTATAACACAGAAAAACAAAAAAAAAGGGAACAAAGAAGTATTCTGTACAGAGGGTTTTTCTGACAAAACGCCTTCACTGAATCATGGAGAGGAAGCGAAAGCCAGCAAAGAAGTTAAAAATTGAAGGAGACAGATTGCTTGGAAGAAATCAGAACAAAAGAGAGACTAGGAAGGAGGAACTTATATACATAAAGGGAGATTTCCCCCACTAGGAAATACACAAGGACCCACTCAAGTGGCAGAACTGAAATGAGTAACTGGTTTGCGGACCAGCAGGGACTAGGGCTACTTCCTTCTGCACTACCGAGAAGGAGGAAGTTGAAAGGGAGAAATTCTCTGTATTGCATAAACCAAATAGGCACAGTCATTCTTTCATCTCTCTTTCCCCAAACATTGGCCAAGTAAGTAGAAGCACAGTGCAAGCCTACAAATTTACTCACACACACACAGGATAAAGCTGCGGGAATTGCTGGAGACAGTGAGACAACTCCCGTTTATTTCGGCAAGTCCAGTAGGTCACTTTTCGCACCTATTGAGCTGGCTCAACAAACCGTATCTGGCTCAGCCCCAACATTTTCACCCAGGACTTGTGCCGTTTTACTCCTGAGGGTCAAAGCCTGGTTATGCTTTCTGCACCCTCCTCCTTTACCACCACCGCTTTTGTTGCTGGTGCCCAGGGTGGCCAAACCCTGCGCTCTGGAGTCTGTAGGGAGGGAGGGTATAAATATCACAGAATCTCTCTGCTGGCTTGAGTTGATGGAAACGTTCTTTAAAGCTCAGCATCAAAGGATTCACTTTATAAGCTGCAAGCCTTGGTTCTTGTGCCAGCAGCAAGTTCTCCCCATAATTAATTAATGCCATATTAATTGTGCATGTTCCACGGGCCTGTTGAGGAGGTGTGGCAAGGCCTGCACACGCAGATCAACCTTTCTGGTGCAGCCAAGAAAGGAGCACAGGAGACAGGAGGTAAAACCCCTCCGGGTGCCCACAAAGGAATACCGTGTAAAGCAGTGTGCTCAGGGGCTATGGAGGGGCACGTGCTGAGCCCTGCCCTGTCATTCCAACAAACAAGGAGCGAGAGGGGCACGGAGGGATCTGCCACCAGCTGCACCCTTGTGCAATCTGCTCGGCTCTGGGCCAGCCGTGAGCGTCGTCAGCAGCCAAGAGGAGAGGCCCATGGCAGCTGAGTGCCCTCACGGGCAGGATTTGGCCACAAGTCACAAGATCCTGTGAAATCGCTGGAAGGAGAAAGGCAGAGGAGGAAAAGGGGGATTATTCCACTCCCTCTCTGCTGCGCTGGGCCCCAACTCTCTGCTGGCTGCCGGCACTGAGGAAGCAGCACCGTTGCCTTCCAGGGGCTTTGGCTACGGTTCAACCAATGCTTACATCCAGCCCAGCCCAGCTTGTCCACCTCACCCACCCCCCGGAAAAACCAGAGAGCACGCAGGACAGGAATACGTGGGAAAAGAGGATGACCCAGCCGCCAACACCCCCTGTGAAGATGCCTGTCCCCAGCTGTGCCTCAGGATTTTGCTGGAGACCCTCATCCATCACAGCTATGCAGGACATACCAGCCTGCACAGACCCTTCCCTGCTGCAGCACAGAAACCAGGGACTAACTAAAGTCCAAGTGCTGCTCGAGATCATTTACAAAGCACTTATCCTCTATAAAACTCTCAAGGCAATGGACATGTATATATTTTCAGCTGTAATCTGAATGACTGCTACAGCCAGCTTGAAATCTAACCTGCAAAGACATTTTCACGTTAGCTCTTGCAGCAAATTTATTCACCTCTATAAATTTTTGTGGGGGTAAACAATTATTTGTTTCTCTGAAGGTACCGTGTGTTTGGTGTTTGCTTTTTAAAGAATAAAAAAAAAGCAGGACTGGCAAGAGAAAATTTTAGCAGGAGTCCAAAGTGAAAGGCATGAAATTAAAAATACATGAAACAGAACTGTAAAAAGGGGGAAGATAACGCAGAAAATTCAGAAGCTTTATAAACTAACTGCACAGAATTGTCAGAGCAAGTTACTTTTAGAAAAAAGGAATTTATGCCTAACCATGCATTTGCTACAGCATATCCACAGCAAAGGTGAAAAAATGCAGTTGAAGATCACGCTACTTATTCTGAGATGACAAAGCACCTTAAACTATACATAAAGAAGCACTGAAATATAGGCACAAAGCAAAAGCATTAAGAAATCTGCGAAAAGCAGGTAATACTTCCCCTTCATGAGGGAGGCAAAATGCAATTTATGTTTACCATATAAAAAGGTGGGTTTTTTTCTTTTACAGTGTTGTGACAACGATGAGCAGAAAGAAACAGACATCTAAACTTTACAAAATTAAACTTTTAAATCTGCATTTATATATTTATTTACTGGAAAGCAAATGGGTGCCAAACCTAAGACTTTTATTGTACACTGTCCCTTTCTTTCAGTAGTTTGAAATAAAAGCTAAACAGATCTCCCTACATTTTCAAAAAATAAAAAGGTAGCTATTTATAGCTGCATTTATTGGAGCCGTTTCCTTATCAGGAAGTATGTAGCTGGGAATTACTATCTGCCTGCATCGGAAATTCTTTCAGGGATACAAAAACCCAAAAAGGAAATTTCCCTTCAAAAATATTCTGTGGTTTTTTTGCTGCTGGTGGGTTTAAAATAAAATGTCAGTACTCTGACCAGCTCACAGCCCCTTTGGGATGTTTGTTCTGCAAACAAGAAGCTTTAAGACACCTGAGGGAAACACAAAAAAAATGCTCCTAGAGAACTTGAAGAGGGAGAATGCTGAGAATATAATAAGAAAATAACCCATTTTATCAGGATGCTGAGACAGTGCAAATTCATTACCAGCACTACAGTATCTACCTCTGAAATAAGTGTGTTTCTACAGTTCCCAGACTCTCCCGACTGAACTTCTGTGGCTCAGTTCACATGTTCTCCCTGCACCCTCAGGGTAGGAGTGGTGCATAGTCCAAAAGACAGTGAACTACCACTCTTCCTTAAAGAGGTGATGGCAAAAGCCCATACGGGGGTACCACACCCTCCTGCACCTCACAGCACCGGGACAGAGCAGAGGCCATGCAGGACATGGGTAAAATAATGCTTTCCTGCAGGAGAGGTCCAGGTTCTTGCAGTCCAAGGGATCCAGTGCTACAAGCAACTCTGGACTTGGATAGTGAATCTCCAGCTACAAAGAGCCCCCCAGGAAGCTCTCAGATAGGAAAACTTTCACTGTCTCCAAAGCAAACCCCGTAACCGAGAATTTTGCCATAGAGTCCCTTATCCTTCCTCTCCACTGACTGCAGAACACCCCATACTGTGCCTGTGGACTCTAAAGGCAGGAAGAACACGCTGGTTAATCATTGGAGATGTTAATTTAATTTTTACTTGTCATGGTATAATTTAACATTTTCATTTTCTGGTCTGTATAAGTGCCACAGAGCTACCTGACCATGCTGGCAGTGCAGTGCAGACACTTTTTTTGCAGCGGGATACAAAAGCATACAGAGATCAAAACCAGACAGGCAGATGGAGTAAATAAAGCAGGGTGCTTCAGGCTATTCCTGGGGTATGACTTCTATGCATAAAAACTCATGAGGGAAGATTTGGAGTTAAGCAAGTTTCCTAACGCTTTGACTCTCAAAAGCCAATCAGTGGTGATTGTTTATTAACTCACAACATCACCAACAATAGGCCGATTAAATATATAACTAACTCATAACTTCTTGAACAAGGATCACTGCTACATTAATAGCACCATGCTAGTCCTGCACAAAACATTTTACATGAGAAGTGAGCACATTCAAATTTATTCATCCCATAAAAGACAGTGCACAAGCATTCCACAAGGCTGGAATGCCTGATGTGTAAGTGCTTCACCCTCCCAAGAACCTCTGGAGAATGATACTGGAAAGAGGCTCTTGGCTGAGGTGTTGGACTGGGCCTCCAAATCTGGAATCATTTTACCAAAAATGTCTTCAACAAACTCAAGAATCCAGCAGCTCCAACAGTAAAATGGGGAGTTCTAAAAATGGCATAAAACCCCATTTAATTGATCTTTTACCAGGCTGTATTTGTTAAGCACCAGAAGGAGTGCCAGCACAGGAGAGGAAAGACATAAAAGTACAGCAGAAGAAATCCAGCTTCCCATAAAGGGCATAAAATAATTGTTTGCTTTCTGTGTGGGTATACACATGACCTATCACATTAGCTCCTGGGACCGTAAAGCTACAGCAGCTTTCTCCTTGGGCACTGTATGCCCCTCTCAGTGCTGGACAGAGCTGTTCTCTTCCAAGAGGCAGCAGCTCATCTCTGTTAAAAGATCATGATGCTATGCTGTTTCTGCAGGGTTTTTTACCACACTTGTGTTTTGTTGCAAGGCTCTCACCACACAATGGTTTCTTATTGTGGAGTTGTTAGTCATGGCTTACACGCAGTTTCTCTTCTGTGTTTTCATTAGTTGTATGGCTGTTTATGAATGCTGCGTTCTTTGCATTCATTTTATGTCTTACAAAAAAAATTTTAAAAAAAGAGCATGGAAGCATTTATAACATAATACAAATGAAAAATTAAACAGACATTTGGGATGGAAAGAGAAAAGCGAGCTAATTTTAGGTTCACTGATCTTGACAGTGTCCCTTTAAGACAAAGCTAAAAATGCTTCAAACCCAGCAATACCATAAATGTCCTGCTGCTTTTGCTTCTTATTCCTCTCCACACTTTCCAGGGGAATTCCACAAGGGATCAAGCTTGAACCCCATATTAAAGTGACATGGCTTCCTTTCCCCTCTGAATAGAGGTGAGCGTGTATTTTGGAGATTTAAAACCCTACAGTGAAACTTTGCAAAAGGGTAAAAGACTGGCTAAGCACCACTGGGACTCCCACGCTGCCAGCTCTCTGGATCCTGAAGCACAGGTCTCTTGACCTCCCACGTCAGGACTGCTTTGCAAGTTCCCACTGAGGCAGAAAGGACCTTATCCCTCCACATGCTTCCACCGGGAACTGTCAGTGCAGGAAACTGCTGTTAACTCCGGGCAACAACCAGGCACACTGGGAAAAATAAAAACCTCTTGATTCTAAAATCTCTCAAGGAGCAGAAACCAGCTCACAGCAAGCGAGCTCCCTTAACAAGTTTTTCCATACTTAACCTGGATGCTTCTGCCACAGCCACCAGGCAGCAGTAAGGAGTTCACAGATTTAGGGTTCAACTCATCATTTGTTTACAAAAGTGACAGCTGATGTGGCCCTGTGTCACTCCAGTGCAAACCCAGTCACAAGGGGGTTAGCTTCCTACAGGTGATGAACAAAGACCGTGCCAGAAAAATGCAAAGCAGGATCTTCATGATCCAAAGGCCACAGTTTTCCCAGTGGAATCAGTAATGGGGTTTCACTCTTCCCAGTGCAACACAGTCCATATAAAACAGTAGCATCTATATTGTGCCCAGCTATGGCACAAGAGTGACTCAGACTGGGCTTCTCATCCAGGTTCCCTGTTTGGATAATCTCTTTGAGGCTGGCCTGAGATTCACTATAAGAAACCCCTGGGATGCAGGGTGGAGCAGATGAGTTCAATTCAGGTGAGCACCCGAGGGTGCCTGTGGAACAGCCTGCCTTAGGTTAGAGGCAGGCATGATCAGTGCCTCCCCAGCTGGTGATTTGCATCCTGTTTGCCCAACAACTGGACACAGCTCAGAGTCCTGAAGGAGCTTTGCTGGGGTTAACCAAAGTAATGGTCACTGAGGCTGACAGGACGGCCGGCTGGGATTTCCACACTCCAGTTGGCCTGTCAGTAGATTATTAACAGTTATAATATCAAAGACCAGGATGCACTGCTGGATGGACCCTCTGCATAGCTCACAATAAAAATATGCACGAATAGCCTATGGTAGAAGACAAAGATGCAACATCAAGATTAAATACTGCAATAAGGTGTTAGCAAGCAGTGCCACTGCCAGGCTTAATTTTTTTCTTTTTTGTAGTGGGTTGGCATTGGTTACATGTAAGGTGAAAAGCACATCAGGAGAAAAGGCAAGAACAGTAAGAGGGAGGAACAAGGCTCAAGTGGCCATTATGTCAGAGAAGACCAAAGAGTGGTCTAGGAGAAGCCAACCATTTGAGAAAGAGGCCAGTCCAGGTCCCATGAAAATCGGTGGGAATTTAACCACTCATTTCAGCAGGACCAGGATTAGTCTCAGCCACTAATTTGACATTCTGGCCACCTCTCCCAGTCCCTTTGTCATACGAAGCTTTTATTTTATTTTCCCTGTATGTGCGTCAGTCAGTTTTGTTCCACAAAGATCCTTCCAAAGCAAATATTTTTATTGCTTGCTGCTCTAAATGTGGCTTAGGGTAAAGGGCTTTTTTTCCCATCTCACTACATACTTTCAGTTCAGTGCATTGAATATTCTAGTAACTAAACAGCAATATGCTTAATGCTTCAAAGTGGCTATCCAGCTGCTAGCCAAAATTGTAGAATAATTAACAGGTGCCAAAGGATTAATAAAGGGAGTAGCATAATTAATAGACACTATACAGAAAAAAAATGAATCCTTGGCAATCCTGAGAGTGTTGTTGTTTCCTCCTCCTTCTCTTAATTGTTTCCTGCATTCCTTTAATAAGAAAAAAAAAAAGAAAACTAGTGCCCTTAAAACACAAATGATACATATAAGCAACAATGCGTGATCAGAAGAAAGAAACTGGCAACAAACTGCCTTTAGGTCTAATAAATGCCTTAGTTTAAAGAAACTGCCCAACTACCTGTCCTACCCTACTAGTCATGTCCACACAGAACTTTATTGCAGTATGTGGTACAGCTAACGTCACAAAGATGCCAAACCAATACCAAACCACTGGACTAGTTCCCACCAAATCAGAGTATCAGTAATACAAATAGCCATGAAGAAAGATTCCTATGAAACACTCGCTAAAAACCTAAAGGTCTTTAATATAATCATTGCAGAAAACTAAACAAACTTCCTTTCTGCCCTTAATGAGGGAAGTAGAACAGACAGCAACAACAAGGGACACAGAGATACTTAAAAAAAAAAAAAAAGTGATCTCACTAGCTGTATGTGACCAGGTCTGCTTCTATGAAGTTTATCCAAATCAGCTGTGACCTGGAACTTACCACACAGTGGAAACCAAAGACCAGAACCCAAGACTACACTGGAAACAAAAAGCACTCAAATGATTTTACAAGTAGGTCTTTAGCTTTCCCTACCACCACAATGCCCCAAAAGTGAGTGGAGTCAAGACAACACTGCAGTCCCAAAGTAAAAGTTCTCCCCTATGAGGTGATGCATGTTCTATGACATCTCGAGTGCATCATTGTGCTCTGAACATCTGTGCAGACTGTTGGGGGTTCAGAAAAAAAGGCAACAGCAAGAAAAATTAGTTGTTGCCAAGAATAATTGCTTTGTATGCACAGAAAAGTATGTGCAGCGTGTCTTACTATGACAATGGGCTGCAGACATGTGAAGGTGACAACATTAAGGAGAGAAGAGTAATTAGTTCAGAGGAACAAATGAACTGGTTTTCATGTTTGTATCAATAGAAAACTCTGAAATCTTTGCCCATGAGATCCCTCTCCCTAAACAAACATACACATGTTCCCAAGAGAAGATGGCCTTCAGAGATAAAAATCAAACTGTACAAATCAACATAAGCGTCCAAGCAGGAATGATGCTGGACAGGATCGGAGCGTGCAACAAGTCCTTTCTCAGCACCGAGATTTCTTCTGTCTCTCTTGTTGAAGACGTTTTATGTCAAAGGAGACAAAAGAAAACCATGAAGCCTGTAGCACATATTTAGTTGCTGTTTTAGCAGGCAAACCACCTTATTTTAATCTTATGAATTACAAAAAAGTAAAAAGCTATTTTCCCCCTAATTCAGAGCATATTAATAGACACAGGGAAGGGTTCTCATCCATTTCTTACATGCTGTATCCTCTATCCAGTTCCAAGAACTTTTTACTACAAGGTATTGGCCATAGCATAAAATAAGTAGCTAATGACATTTTACCAGATGAGACAGAGAGATGGGCTTTAAGAAAAATGAAATTGAAAAAAATACAGACCCCTACCAAAAAACCCCGCTAACTTTCTCTGTGGCAAAATGGAGTGTCTCCCCAGAGATAAGGGGTATTTAAATAGTTACAAAGGACTTCCACCTATCTCTACATTTTTCATTATTACAATACCTTGGCAGTTTCTGTGTTATTTTTCAAAACATGTAAGAGTCTTTGCACTCATGGGGTTTTTTCATTTTACAGTGGGGGAGCTAAAACAAGGTGTCCAGCATCCTAGAAGCCACCGAGGGCAGCACCTTCTCTGCAAGCTGAACTTGCTTCTCTTCAATGCTCAGTAAAAAATGCCCATTTTCCAAACACTCCTATCTGACATTAGTGTAGTCTAGTGGAGATCATATACTCTGCAAAACTGCCGTGGCAGACACACCAGGGACAAAGAGCAACTGTTTCCTGACTCCATACTTGAAGTGTAGGAAAGTATATTCCACAGCTTCCCGCTGATATTTTGTCGACAATGCCCCCAGTACTCTGCTCCTAATGGATGTTAGGCAGACAAGTATGTTTAAAAGTATGGGTCAAAAGTCCCTTACAGAGAAGTGCAGCACCAGAGGAAGGTACATTTTACCCAGAAATTATTCTTGCTAACCCAGAGATTTAAAGTTAAGACTGATTACACTGCATTTCTATACAATAGGCTGGCTGGGGAGAAAGCAGCTACTTAAAACATGAAAGGCTGTGTGAGAAGGGGAAAGTGCCTTCACATCACCCCCAGAAAAGGGTGTTTGTCCACATAATTTTAGCTCTGTTGACCAAAGAGAAGGAAGCTTGTAGCAAAGAGGGATCTGCATTCCACCCTTCCAAACTGCACGTCTCCTTCTTCCAGTCTCTGGATAAAATCAGCTCAGCCTACCTGAGGCTCATTTGCTCACTAAGCAGTGAGAAATAATTTATTACACCAAAGGAAATTGCTCTACTTATTGTCCTGATACTATTGCTGTTGGTGCTTTCAGAGTGCTCTGGAACATTAGAAACAGTGACATTTCTTATCAGAAGGCATAAAACTGCCTAAATCCAGAGAGTGCTCTACATATTCCATGTGAAACGTTTGTCTCTAGGTCTCTCTTTGGGCCAACTGCTCTTTTCAGCTGCACCTGCAGCACCTACATGAAGTTGGGGGGGTTGGGACTGAACCCTGCCTTGATTTTGTTGAACACCATCAGAATGTCATGGAAACAGGAGGAGTGGAGGCCTGACAACCTATCGGCTCTGTGTGTGCGAGTGGCGGAATTTACCACATCTCTCTGTTGCACTGGAATGAGTGAGAGCTGAAAGAAGTTATTATGCTCCACCAAATCAACAAAAACAACCATAGGGATGGAACCAAACAAAATCTCAGACCTAGAAAGTCCTTGAACTTTGCAGATCTAAACCCAACCTTCACACACAGAACCACAGTCTGAACTAGAAATTAGGTACTTTGCCTGACTTCTGAGGCAGTTTGGATTTAAGATCAAAGCTGTACCTCAGACACATCTCTAAAAATAAACAAATAAACAAAAGATAAATGAGAGGAGTCCATGCAGGAACTGAAAAACCCTGTATTAATACCTCTTAAAACCTCATGACACGAAATCCAAAAGGTGCTGAGTTATTTCTATACATGGTATTAGCAAGACTACTCCTGGAATGTCATCTTCAGTTCTGTTGTCCTCACTTTAAGAAGGATGTCTGAAGTGGGAGACAGTTCACAGAGGCGATATAAACAGAATTTGAAATCTAAAAGCTTAACAGGAAGACTGACAGCCTTAAGAACCTCTCTTCGTATCCAGTTTAGCCAAGAAAAGGTTAAGAAGTGACTATCTAAAAGCACCTATATCAGGAGGAGTCTTTCGACAATATTTAGCAGGAAAGGCGATAATGAGATCTAATAGTTGGAAACTGAAGCTTGACTAATTCAAACTATAAATAGGGCACTTAAAAAAAAAAGGCAAATAAGGAGATAATTAAGCATTAAAAGAACATTTAGAGACCTTATATCCTCCTCATCATTTAAGTTTTTTACATGAAGAGCAGAAATCTTTCTGCACATGTTGTAGCTCAGTTACTGGACCTAAACACAGCAGTCACTGCATGAAGTTCTGTAACAAAAGTTACACCAGAGATCATTTCAGAAATTCAGAATGGCTGCTCCTGGCCTACCTATGAATCTATGTACTTTAAAAACAGTGATTTTAACAGAGTTTGAGTCTGCTGGCTGACAACAGTATTTTGTGTCAATATTAACTGCATACTGAGCCACAAAATACTACACTGCCATTGACTACAATTAGTAAGGCTAAGTAAAAGTGTTCCATGTTGTCTGTGGCCTCGGACACTAACTTTATGGAAGGCTATTTCACAGATATTTAACGATTAATCATCTGTGCTTTTACACTGCAACATGTCAGACTGGTGCGGAAATACTAAAGGGAAAGAAGCCTTGCAAGTTTAAAAATGTGCACCCAAAAGAACAGAAAAAAACAAAACAAAACTCAAGGTGAAAGGCTGGACCACATTCTAAAAACACTGTGAAAGAAGCCTTCACTGAGAGGAAGCTTTATAAATTCTACACTATCCAGCATGCTGGCTAGCTGATGGGAAGGAAGCAGGTACAGTATGTACCACCACTTTTGGTATCAAGAGTCTGCCCTCCTGCCTTATGCATCTGCCAGACACAGTGCGCAGGGCAATAAGTAACTGGAAAGCCAGCTGTGATCTGTGGCTATGGAGTGGACAGACAGTGGCTCCCACAGCAGAAGTAAACAGTACCAACTACTGCAACGAGGAAAAAAAACCAAAAGATCTGGGGATGAACCGCAGCAGCAGGGAAAAGAACTGCCGGAGGAAAAACTGCTGCTGTGTTGGGTTTTTTTGTGCCTACTTTGGGCAAAGCACAGAAATGCCCTGTAAATGTGGGAGCCAAGTCCTCCCTGGGCCAGGGGAACAGCTGAGCAGCCGCACACACGTGCAAGCCGGGCCTGGGAGTTCACAGATGCTCAGGCAGAGACCAGGCATGGTCAGAAACACTGCAGCACCAGCTCCCATTCCCACCAGGAAGCACAGAAAAGGTACAACCTGGGCCACACAGGACATGTGGGACACAGCATGGGAGCGAGTGACCGTGGGGCAGAGTAACTCAGTGGCCAGCAAGGGAGCGAGCACAGGGCTACAGAAATGCTTGAAACAGTTTGCACCCAGAAAAGGAGTGTGTGTGGAAGACAGCTGAGGACAGAAATGAGAGTGTCTTGTGATAAACATGGATTTCCCCCTCTTACCCCCACAAAATCCCAAACCTGTTTGTCAGAGGGCAAAGCACAAGGTTTTATTTGCTCCTGGCCCTCTTGTTCATTGTTGCTCAAGTACCCCAGGAATGTAACACCTGACAAAGGTTTACTTAAAACATCTTTATTTCCATCAGAACTGCTTCCCCTCCAAAAAGAAAAATTCCACTCTTCTTGTCCCCATCCTAATTCACCTCTTGCTGGCCAACAGTCCTTGGCCTTTCCTATTTGTCAAACACTAAATCATATCAGCAAGGAAGTACCTGGCTCTCATCTTGCCCCCAGCTCCAGTTTTTGTTCCAATGTCAGTGATATGTCCTTCCTTCTTTGCAGCATCCTTTTGTGCTCAGCTAAGATCACTCCTACTCCTTTCCCACTGCCTCTGTCAGCACTCATGCTCTACACTAGAGAGCCTGGGCATCACAAGTATTTGAGACCCCTCAAAACCTGAAAATAGCCACAGCACAAGCGCATTCCACTTGCCACAGCTGGTGAAACTCTGACCTTGTGTCGCAGCACGTAACTGAGCAATTCCAATAAAGTGGAAGGAAACACAGCACTTCCCGTCAAAACAAACCCTCCATATTTGTGCCTGGCATGAGAAACGGGCCAAATGCTTGACAAGGGGTGCAGGAGATTGGAGGGGAGATTCAGCACACTGTATTTAAGAGTAATTTTCTTTAGTTAGAAACAATAGCTAGGAAAACCAAACCAGCTAGAGCTTATTAAAAACACAAAAATATAAAGCCAGGGACTTCCCTGCTCCCTTCCATAGAAATAGAAATAATTCCTCGCCCCGCCCCCTCCTCAGTCCAAGAACTTAAGCAGCCTCGTGCTGACACTCACGCAGGTGTGCTGGCAGTCTGATGGTGTCTTCCTCCATCCTGATCGCTTGAGGCACTGGGACATGTAGTGGTGACGAAGTGTAATTTGGTACCGGGCTCGCTGGAGGTGTGTACGAAATTCTTTCCTGCTGTTAAAAGAAAGTAGGGGGGGAGGGAGAGAAAGAGAGAGGACAACGTGAACTTTGGAACAGGGGTGTGAAACCATGGCAGAGGAGGGGGAAGTGGGTGGAAGGAAGGAAGTGTGCGCCTGGTGATGTGAGCAGCACTAGTGATGCACCAGCTGCCCAGGGAGCCACAGAGCACAGACAGAACGCTGGTGGCCAGCGCTGCACACTGCTGCAGGTGGGCCAAGCAACTTTGAGGGTGGTGGGTTTAATTTTCAAAAGGTCCATGAAGCTTCCAAGGGTCTTCTCAGAAATTTGCCAAGGGAGGAAAGGGGAAGTGAAATGCAAGTGGGGAAACCCCAAAGGTTTTGTGTCAGTGAAAATCTGACAGCACCTCCATGATACACGCATGAGTACCACTGAAGTGCCAAAAACCACTTTATCTTACACTAACAAATCAGTCATGATCAGAAAAAGGTAAGTGTTTAGCACTATACTCCTACCATTTTAAAGACATCAATAATTTTTGTCATTGCTGCAGAAAAACACATCACTGAAGACCACTCTATTTACCATCAAGTAACGTAGTACTTCTGTTTTTGCTAACTGAGTTACTATTACCTTCTCTGAAGCAGTTTAACTTGCAACCAAATACAGTCAAATAGAGTTAAAGGGCAATTTGTAAATGTTGTATTAGTTTCATAATTGTCACAGTTAGGTTTTTACTTACGAAAATGCCTGACAAGAAATCTAAGACTGAAACTTCATGTGATCTGACGGGAAAATTCTTCCATATTCTAAGCCTCCAATCACGTACTCCAATCACAGTACAAAATATACCCTTTGTAAATAAACATAGCCACAATTTTACAGGAACATAAAAAAAAAAAAAACATTCTCATATGCTTCCTGGAAGGCAATGCATGTTACTCTCCAGAACCACGCTACTGGCATGTAATAATGCCAGTGCAAACAGCATGGATTTACATCCCTGCACATACAGAAGCAGAAGGACCTACCGTAATTTCTGAACATTTGCAGGGCAGTACGAGGGCAGCCTCTCACCCTGACCTCAATCTCTGGCAAACGGAAAAGACAAATTTGGTGCTGGACCAAGAGAAGGTAATTGCTTCCATGACAAACCACAGCATTATCGCAGCCGTGAGACAGGAAAATAGACTGAGGCTGACAGAGGCACCTGCAGAATGTAATTTTAGCACCTTTACCACCAAAGGGAAGAGGTGGCTTTGCAAGAAACTCTGCAGGCAGATTTGGTGACATGTCCAAAAACAAATGGGACACCTAGAAAATCTTGTAGCCACCGCTTCAAAGCAAGTCCAGTTCATTCTTTTGCAAGGTGCTGTTTGCTGCTCAGAAGCTCAGGCAGAACCAGAAGTTTAGCCTCAACGTCAGGAGTCCCACCACAACACCCTATAACCACATGGCAGAGAAGATTGAGAGCATGTGGAGAATAAACTATTATAGGTTTAGACAGAGTGAGAAGACAGGCCTGTTCCACTCCACCATCACTTCGTTATTTCTTCAAGTATGGCTTCAGTGGCTGTCAGCTCAGTACTTTTTAAAGAGAAAGTGTTCAGTCTTATGTTCCTGTCTCCCACAAACTCAGTTTCTTTCTACTCATCACTGTCCAGGCCACAGCAACCCATTAGCTTGCATGAAATGCAGTTTTTCGTAGTAACCGAACGGGAATGTTCACTGTGACGTGAGGAAAGACGCACCTGTGGAGCTACAAGGCATTACTCCGATTTCAATTTACCCAACTTCCTCCCCGACCCAAACCAGCTGACTCTGTGCTTCCCATTCCAGAGGTGCGGCTCTCCGTGCCCATCTGCACCTCTCACCCTGGAGAGGAGGGAGACCAGGCACTTCCCAGCACCTCCTGCTGCGATCCACAGCGCAGATAATCGAACCACATTGCAGCTGCTCGCTTTGTTCATGGAGATACTTATAAAAAGAGGAACACTTCTGAAACACAGCCGCACTGATGCCTGCCTCTGCAAATGGGCACTAGAGGATAGGTAGGTGGGATACCTGATGTCCTTTTCCTCCCTCCTGAAGAATGCAGGATACAGTCCAAGCTCAGGTCACATTTCATGCTCACTGAATCACCACTGCAAAGACCAAATGGCTTCAAAGGGTCTCCTCACTGCCCAAGAGCAGGTGGAAAATGAAATTAAATCCAGAACCCGTCCACTTCCCTCAAGACCCAGGAGGTGCTGTATCAAACTAAGACATTATGCTTCCAGTATGTGCTGCCTTTACTAATCAATCTCCTAAAGGCATACCATAACTTGATTTATACCATGACAGCTTCATTGATATTTACTGTTATAAACAAATGTATTTGATTCATTGTTTCCTAGTATTCATAAGGACAGGACAGCCAAAACCAAACAAGATATGGAACTGCAGTTACTTTTCCCACACATCCTGGATGTCCACAGTACTGTGTGAATTACTACTTGCAGAAAGCATTTTACAAGGCACGAAGGGGAGTTAGCTATCCAACTCCTATTAGTGCCTTTGAAATGCCCTCTCTTGCTAATCCTGCATTTTTCTGTCAGCACCTTTAGCCTAAATATCAAAGCAATTTACAGACATTAGGTAAGTCTTTTTCTTTTTATTAGGCACACAGACAACCTGAGTTACAGCAAGAGCAAAGCTCAAATGAGCTAAGTAATTTCAGAGTTAAGCTGTCTTGAAAAAGGACAGCATGTGCCTCTCAAGGGCAATACATTTAACAATTGCATGCTGAAAGAGCTGCCCTTGTAACTGTCCTGGACGGATTTCCAAAAGGTGTGGAATGGTAATGGCACAGGGAGGTCAAGACACTGGGCTTGTGGAAAAAATCAGCTTAATCCCTGTTTGCAGCATGGGGCAGTAACATGGCTGGCAGCAGAACTGCAAACACCAGTCTAGTTCTGCAACCTGCCCCTGCTCTGTGCTCAGCCACACGCAGTGCCCAGCCTGCACAGTCAATGCACAAGGTCACACGTGCTCCTCCGGGCTTTCTGAGGCTTTTTAGAGTCACGTTTCCAGGAGGTACCTATTGTGTTCACACCACTGAGAACGGATTGCATTAATCTTCACAACTCCAGAACTGGCCAGTGCTTCTCCCTGTGGGATCCACCAAACAAAAACATAGCTGGTGTCTCATGCTTCTAAGGTTATGCAACTAGATACTCTGCTACTAGGAATTTTTCTGAAAGCGTTTCCTAACTAGTCAAGTTTAATGTTTCCCTTTGTATTAAGGCCAAGAATGGTAGGCTTGTTAAAGCCACAGCTTGGGAGGAAGGATAGGTAGTGCTGGTAGAACCTGCATGAACCTTGCGTGTTCTTGAGCAAACAGCCTTGCTGCAGCTTAATCAACTGGTAAAAGAAACGAAATCAATACACATTTGATGTGGTCCTTTGAGATTTTTGGTGATGAGTGCTAGGAAAGAGCTTGGTACTACCACATTCCATATTTGCCACCTGCCTGGGGACTCTATAAACATCTAAACCTACAAGTGACCAAATGCTCAGACCCAAACAATTACCAGCTAAGAAATTTCAAAATAGCAACTCCCGAGCATTTTGCCAGTAGCCACAAAGAGGTGACTAAAACAGATGGCATATTGCTTGCTGTCATCATTTTTGATCGGTTTCTTCAGCTCACAGGGAGTCAAGAAATTTCATGTTGCTTACAGTAATTTAAGAGCTACATGAAGTCAACTTTTATGGAAGGCCCTCCCTGGGGTTTACTCTGGTGGCTGGTGCCCTAAGAGTGTCACCCGGACAACCAGCCAGAGAGAGTAGGACATGCTTTCACCTGCCCAATTGAGCAGAGACAGGCTGAAACACATGGCTAAAAATCAAGATAATCTAAGGGTTCTTTCTCTTTACTAAATATTCAGCTGCTGAGAATGCCATAGATCAAACCATCCTGTCTAAATCAAAAGCTATACTGACCATGACTATGTAGTAGGAGTGTATGTAACAGCTGACTAGACTCCCAAAGTCATCAAAGCACACACTGACTTCACTTTGAAGAACTGGGGTACATTCTTTACTGACAAAATCTACCTGAACAGAATTCTCTCTGTCAGGAATACAAATAATTCATATTGCTAAAATAAAAATATTAATACAAAAATCAAAGTATCAAAATTAAATTTAAAAGAAGTCTAACAGTTGAGGATGAGGTTGAGGGAGGCTGCAAATAAAAATAGCTTCAGGCTTTTGGTATAATTGCACCCTTCTAAACTCCAAAGCAACAGCCTTGCAATCTGATAGTCTTTTTGTCCCTTTACTAAGTTCACTCAGATGGCAGGCACAAAGAACATACATGTTTTTGTAGAAACTAAAATAAAATATGTAAGAAAGTCTGCTAAGCAAGCACTTATTCCAATGACATGATTATTTCAGTAGCTGGATAGGTGATACAGTAAAACAATGTTTTTTAAAAGTGAAGGTAAAGCTAAGAAATGCATTACCTATGCAGCAGTTTTCAGGAAACCAAAACAGCCAATGTGGTCTGCAAATACCTCATGCTGGACAGAAGAGGCAGCTGACCCCAATCACTGCATAGAAACTTTCTCCTATACCGCACATAATGATACCACATAGGGAGAAATGAACTGAGAGTGAAAGCTGACACACATTTGCCTCCCAGGATGCTGGTGTACCTCTGCCACGAAATGAAAAGACAGGCCAAGGGACAGGGGGAAAGAGCAGGAGATTCAAGTTATCCGTTAGGGAAGCAGGTCAGGAGAAGAGGAAAGGGAAGGCAAATGCACTGTTCACCAGTGGTTTGTATGCAATACCACAGCTGGACATGAAAGTCCAGAAGACCACTATGAGATGAGTTACAAGGTCTAACACAGGGAGCAGGAAGGAAATCAGAGCCCCTAACGGACTGTATAGCACATTTGGGGACTTTGGTCAATGTTATGGTTTGCATACTCCAACTTCTGCCAGGGACAAAGGCTCAGGCTCCAAAAAAAGCCAACTAGAACTCTGCAGTAACAGGGTATAAATTAAACTCTCCACTTCCCTCCCCCAGCTGCTGTCATCTTCTTAATTTCCATGGCAGACATCTCCTAATTTTTGATCCCATTAATATAGCAATTCACGTCAAATCTATAGCAGCATAATCAGCACACGATCAGTAATTAGAGAAATTAAAACAAACACAGCTCTCTGGAATGGACCTTATGCAAAGCAGCACTGGGAAAAGATTAACATCTCGTTTCCTGGGCAGAGAGCAGAGATTGTGTCAATAACCTTTGCAATTTTGTGAAGTTCAGTTCCTCCCTGACTCCTCCCTCCAGCCTGTCCTCCCTGCTCAGGGGCAAGTGATGGCTCTCTTCTCATGCCTCAATCCTTACTCAAGCAAATAAAAAACAAACATAGAGGTGCAATGGTTCATCACAAAGGGAAGGGGAAGGAGACAGTGGGGAAGTTCAAGCTTCTCCCATAGCGATTATAGCCACTGTCCTAATTAAATTAAAACTTTACAGACAGCAATATCAATGCACTCAAGTGCTACGAAAAAGCAGGTTGAGGAGATCAATGTTGTCATTGAAAATGCCATGATACGGCTGCATTATTGTATAAGCACTCCAAAATATTTCAAATTAGCAAGTATCAAAGAAGCAAAAAACTAGCTGAACCACATGGTCAGAAAGTATTTCTTTGCTGCTAATATGGGGGAACAGAGAGTAGAACAAGCTGTGAGAAGACAGTATCAGGTAAAACTAGAAGATAAAACTAAAGCAAAAAGCTCAGTACGAATCATGAAAGGATTAGTCATTTATATGTATAAGAAAAAATTTTATATGTAGATATCCCAGCTAGGCAGCAGAAAATACATGAGAGACAGATTCTCGTTCAGAATTTGGGAGTGGAATCATCATACTCCAAACAGGAGTAAAGCCTTATCTATCCACCCACCCTTCTGCAGCAAGGCTTCAAGAAGAGGCAGTAAAGCTGGGACTTGGCCCCCCTAACCTACTACTTCAAGGCAGAAGTCAACCACGGATTCAACTGCCTGATGTTAAGAAACTATAGGCCCCCAGCCCTTTTCCACATGCAACTCCAAAACTTGCATTATGGGGTTGTCACTGCAACACTCCTCTGAAGAACTTGCTACTGACCTTTATTTAAGCAGGGCATGGAGAAAGGTGGGCCACTACTGTGACCCACAAGGGTCCCTCTGGCATCTATATCATGATTTGTTGGTACACTCTCTCCACACAAAGAACCACAGAAGGCTCAAGAGAGACAGTTAATTGCACAGCTGGGAAAAAAAATCCTACATGAGGCTTTGAAGTGCTGTGGCCAGTAAGTAAGCAGCAGGGAAGCAAGGAAGGCAACAGAGGAGAACTTTCCAGGCTTAGCTGCACATCAGAGATATTTCACTGCACTTTTTGTGTTCTCTTTTCTAAAACAGGCAGGGCTGGGGAGCCTCATCTCTGCAACATACGGTGGTTGTACAACCCTGCCTGTGTGCGTGGGAATTAACACCCTGAACACCCTTACTGCAGTCATGTGCTCATTTCAGGGCAAGATTCCTGGAGGCCATGAAACTGAGATGGGAAGACTAAGGGGAAACATGCTGTACAGGGAGCTGCCCTCTCAAGTGTTATGGGAAAGCTCCTCTTCTGCATCTCAGGGCTGGCATGGCATAAGTGTTCTTGGTTGCATTATTGAGCTGTCAAAGTCACAATGTTACTATGCATTCAAACACATATCCAAGCACAATCTTAATTTCTGATCTTCCTACCATGGATGGGCACTGCTTTCTGAACATTTCTACTGAAGCTACAATTACTGTGAACAGGATCCTTCACAACAGAGGATATCAAATATTTACATAGCACAAATCTCAGGTCAGAACTGTCACACAGACGAGGTCAACTCATTCACTGTCCTGGGATATCTAATTGCCCATCAATTAAGTAGTGGAAAGATCATGGGAGAGTAATTCACATGAAAGTCATAGCTTCTTTTAACCCACAGTCACCGATGGAAACAGAATTCCTGTGGAGCTGCAACATCCTGAAATACACATTTTTAAAATACCATTTACAAATATAAGAAATTACCCTTCTTGGTCCCATTGCACAGCTGGATCCTGCTCCCATCTGTACCTCCAAAATTCTTCAGTGATTTTTTTTTTTTTTTAAACAGTGTTTCTGGTCCAGATTTCCACTGGTGGAAGTAAAATCCACATACGAGCCTCAGTCTTTCTCTTCTCCAGTAACCTAAGCTTACCGTCTCTCCTTATTTATTATCTCCTTACTCTTGGCATACACAGCTCCCCTACATTTCCACCACAGCATTTCTCCACACTTCAGGCTTCTGGCAGACTTTCCATGAAAAAGGACATGCCAGATGCCCAGAGAAACCCGGGAGTGCCATGACGAGGTCTAATGCTACACATTACAGTTTGTTGCTCCTGAAGATTCAAGTAGTGCCACAGTAACCCAGCACACACAGCATGGCAGGGAGTGTGCCACATCCCCTTGTTCCAAAACACCTCTACGTAGGTAAAAACAATTTTCCAGAGAGAATCTAGGGCAGTCTGGGAATAGGATAGCTGTAATAAGGGCTGCTGGTAAAAAAAAGGGCAGATCTACTTCAGTAAAACTAAACAGAATCCTCGATGAGAGGAGACAGCCAAATAAAATACCCATTCTCAAAGACTGTCTTAATAAGCTAGTCCAGAAACAGGAGATCATGGATGTTTGCCACTATAAAATATCACAAAGATTCAGATTATTCAACTCCCAACACATTAAATGCAGAGGGAGTTCCTAAAAAGGGCCATACTTGCACTGATGTTGACTACTGTACAGAAACTGGATATGGAAGAAACATCAAATCACAATCTTCCTCTCCCCCTATTCTCTCACCTACTCCAGCTACTTACTTCAATGGGAACAACATTAAGATCAGTGTGACTAGAAAAGGAAACTCTAGTTGACAAAGGAGAGAATATAAAAAACAGCTGGTAGGATTTCACTTAGAATATTGCATCCTGCACATTTGCAGGCTCTTCATTCTGCATCACACACACACCCTCCTGTGTATGCAAGACAGGCGAGTTTTACAAGAGTCAAATGATCTAGCTTGTAAGGAAGGACTAAAGGAACTACTGAGATGGACAGAAGAAATGACAGATGCAGCCCAACATCCAAAAGGAAATAAAAACAGAGGGAAGAGAAGGTAACCTGGAAGACATATTGCAGAAGGATAAGCTAATAAGAAGCTGTGATTAAAACAAAGATGCATTGGGAGACCACTGAAAGAAGCCGAATTACATAAAAAGAAGCAAAACCTGAAGCAGGTTGGCCTGTACAAAAATTGATTTTTTTTTTTTTTAACAAGCCATTCAGCAGCTTTTGTAAGGTCTCTCCAGTCAGCAGTCTAATGGTATGAGAATGCAAAGTAGAAGAAACTGAACTTTCTGTTGATCATCAGACACCAAAATACTACTTAGAAAAAGAAAACAAACCACCTAGGGGATAGCTTGAAGCACAGTAAAATCTTTTATTTCCTACAAAACATGGTCCTTCCAGCACAGGACCATCAGAATTGGCAGAACTTTGAGCAGAGTTTTAAAATATATTTGTACAGAAACAGCTGGTCACGGTACTGCATATCTGATCCGAAAGAAGAATATATGTGCTTTCATATGTGTTCGAAGAGAAGCTGAAGCTCCCAAGCAAGTCATACTTTTAAGAAGTGGTAGATGACAGGAAAAGAGCAGAGCCTGAATGCAACAGTATGGTCTATATTCCATGGACAATGACAGGGTCAAGTGATGGCTCTTTATTAAATGCTTTCTCCTTCATTAATGCTGCACACTCTAATGATTTGACCATTGCTGTTAGCAAATCTGCCATGTCCCTGCCTGGAGCTAATAAGTAATGAACTAAGGGGGTGAATATTCTGTTGCGTAAGGAGAGCTATTAGCAATCCTTTCCCAACTGCTCTGAAAACAAGAGATGCCTTCCAGGTATGACCTGTCCATGTGACAAGGGTACACCCCACACAGACCTTATTCCTTCACTCTGGAAATTCCAGGGGCACTCCCAGCACTCAGAAGAGGAATAAGAGGTGGATCACCTCCTGTATAGTGGTGCTGTACAGGGCTGGGCAGCAGATGCCAGACAGCAGAGCACAGCATAAAACAAGCTCCACAGAAAAGGTTTGAAGAGAAACAGTGAGGACACAAGTCTGCTGTTCCCAGACCTGCTACTGACTCTCCAAAACAACTTGTGGCATTACCACAGCCCTCACTGCCTTGGTTGTGCCAAAAGGACAATGGGATAAATGCTGAGGCCCACAGGTGTGTCAAGTAACAAACCTCAGTTTAGCTGCTTTCCTTCTGACATAGCTTTTCCTGTTCGTTAAGTTCCCCAATTGTTTTAATTGTTCCTTTCAACCTCTGCATCGCTTTTTGTTCTTCCTCAAATTATTATTTTGTTTTAGCTCATAATCCTGAAGCATTGGTCACAATGTTGTTCCTGGCAGAACAGAAGTGCTGAAGTTTCACTCTGGTTATCTTTGGCTTGTTTTCACAACTAAGCATTGCCGGTTCACATCTGAATGGACACTGCAGTGAGAGCCGCTCCACCCTTACCGTAAGACTGCCTCTGACCTGCAAATATTGCCTCACTACAGAAGTGAGAGGCTTGGGAACTGAGCCAGCTGAAATACAGTAAACTTCAGACATCTTTAAAAAGAAGAGTAAAGTGCTAGTCTTGAGCCCATTTTAACTCAATCTGAAGGCTTCTTCATGGTCCTTATTACCACACTATTTAAATATGTCCTATAATACCTTTAGCACTTTCTTGCAATGAAGAGAAGTGTTATTACACTCACCTCTACAAGTGGAGGGACCAAAACATAAGCAGATTACGTACCCATTCAGGGTACAGAGGCTGAGGAAAAACCTAGTTTGACACCTTAGAAAACAGTATTTTCTTCTATTTGGCTCTGAAACCCACGGTTAGGACTTGACATTTATACAGTGATAGCACTCAGAAGCAAACAAACACAGGGCCATTGCCCAAAGTGTTCCAGAAATAGTGAGCAGAGGACAGCCCTGATGAGCTCAGAGTCAAAATAGTCAAGATAGTGAAGCACCAGAGCAAGGGCCTGTTTGAATCCTAGTTTACAGTTAGAAAACAGAGGTGCAGGAAGAAGCAGCAAGTTACCTAAATCCCATTTCAACCCTCTACCCACATGGCCATGTTTCCGGGTTATGCTGCTGCTCTAGAAACAGAAGGATGAACTACAAGAGACATAAAATGACATGGACAACTCGCAAAAGCTCTCAGAATGCATCATTTCATTTTGCATTTTAGCATTGATTTTAAACACCCTCCTCATGGGAACTTCTGATTTCTAACGCTCCTCCTTGTCAACGCATTGACTGAAATCTCTCAGCTCACAAGTGGCAGCAGAGATGGCCTAAATCAGAAGAGAGCTTCAAACCCGTTCCAGAAACACATCCCTCCTTTGCCACAAGAACCAGGACAGAGGCACTCCAACCCTTCCCACGGTTATGCAACGGCACAGATCCATTTGGGAAGGCAGGTTTCCTCACCCATCCCAACTCACAGCTACACAATCTTAAATACCAGCACGGCTCTCTCCTGGTACTAGCAAAACAGGGGGACATCAATCACCCCCAATCAAGCAGGGTGTGTTTAACACCAGAGCTGAGCTGTGAGACTGTCACAGGAGATGGGGAAAGGAAAAAAAAAACAAATCTGCTTACAAGAACCACAATAAAATGCTTCTTCTGTTCCTACAGCCAAGAAGGTGACTGAGACAATATTCCCAGCATTTGAGGACACACATGTTCCTTCCAGCAAGCACCCCAAGCCTCTTCCACCACAGGCCAATCCCCACAGTCCACCTCACACACAGTGACAGCTGAAGTTTTCATTAGGAGAAAATTAACCTGCTTTTTTTAAGCTGGCAACAAAGACATAAGACTTTCCCTGGCATTTCTCCTGTTTATACAGGACCTGCCAAACCGGTTGTGTGATTTTTATACTGCTTTCTTTTCCACAAAGTCCTTCGAAAGGCAGAATAACAGAAAGCAACTAAGGAAAAAGTTTGGTTATATAGGTCCAAAGATCAACCCTTGGTAACACAGTTGAAAAATCAAAAATTAACCAGAATCTTCCTAAATTTATTTTGACTATCCAAAGACCATGGTTGTTTACATTTATTATTAAGACTGTGTTGAAGTAGAACAGCTGTTTTAAATAGTGGAAGGCAGTCCCATTTAAAATTGTTTAACAGCTAAAGAGGTAAGTTACATGGCAGATAAAATGGGAAACTGAGGCACAGAGTAGTCAAATGAGCTGCTCAAGGTAAGCTGGGGCAGAGATCAGGTCTTCTGAGCAACCAGCTGGTTTCCTGCATATTCAGTCCTGTCACTTCTACATTATACGTGTCTAATTCCTAGCCAGTGCTGGGATATGGATGCCTGAACTCCAACAGCAAACAGTTCTGAATCCAGAAACTGATGCCACTTTATCCTCCTATAAGGCACTAAGCAGAAAATTATTCATCACTGCCTGGCTCTAAGTCCGCTGCCAGGGGTCTGAAGACCAGAAGTGGTAACAAATGTTAGTAAACATTTCCCTCAATAAATGCAATCTAGCTAAAATCAAAACGTTACACCAAAAATAGCCCTTTCAATTGCTACATAGGGGTTTTTTTATGTTGAGGATTGTTGTTGTATTTTGGTTTTTTTTCAGAATAACAATCTTGAGTACAGCAGCACACTGTGCTGCTACACTTTCCACCTTTGATTCACAAGAAATTTCTGTTTGGATATTAATTTTGCTGTCCACTTGCAAAATCCTGAAGCAAAATTAAAAATAAAATGCAAGTTTAGCTTTCTGTTTGGAGTGCTCTTGTCTTGCTCTAATGTCAAAATTTGCCCCCAGAACAAAAAAATAAAGCTACAGACATTAAAAAAAGAAAAATCATTGGCGTGTACCAAACCAGTGACCATACCCCCAGAACCGGGGGTGCCCCACTGTTTGCTCAGGTGTCCCTATCTCCTGCAGCAGCACAGGAAGCACGGCCTTCCCCCGGCACGGCGATGGCTCCGCTCGCTCACCCGCGAGGCCACCGAGCACACACGGAGCTGCCGCTCCACGGCCCCGGTTTAACTGACACGGCAAATACTCATTTTCACTGGGCTGGATAATAAAGGATGAGATAAAACCTTGAGCAAATAAACGGGCAAAGTTCGAGCCTACAGCTGCTCCTCACGGGTAACTTTGAGCTGACACACCTGCTGCTTTGGCAGCTGGGTTAGCTCCCTAGGGCTTGGGCTTTGCAGGGCTCGGTGATGTGCTCACATAGGATCTGCCTGTCAGCCAGAAAGATCCCAAAGTGATTCACAAACAATTTATGAGGGATTTACAATCTCACTGCACAGCAAGTGAATGGGCACCACTCCTTACACACCTGCAACCAAAAAAAAAAAAAAAAAAAAAAAACCAAAAAAAAAACCAACAAAA